>APFE030515824.1:50016-81223 GCA_000404065.3 Pinus taeda
GAGACTGGTCTGGGACCAGTGGTACATACTCTGAGACTGACTTTGAGTCAGTATGATACATCCTCGATCATTTCTTCTTCTTCATAATTCAGACAAAAGCAGAGTAGAACAGAGCAATGCAAGAGCAGAGCAGAACAGAGCAGAACAATACAGATCAGTACAGGGCAGAACAAGACAAAGCAGAACATGCAAAATAGACCAGAGCAGGGAAAGGGCCAGGCTGTACAGGGCAGTGCATTTGATGGATGAATAGTAGCGACCGACAAACAGATTGCAAATGAAGTTCTCCCTAGTTGAGAGGGAGTGTTAAAATTGGCAACTAGGGCCAAACTTCATGTGGGTCATCTTATTCATGGTTGATAATATTTTTATTAGATTCTTCCTCTCGTTGAGAGGTGTAGGATTGATTTAAAGATCATCCGATTCCAATAAGTATTTATGGAGATATGAATTTATTTTGATTATGGAATTATTATCAAGCCGACCTACAACTCATGTAGGCTCAGAAGCCCAACAGTCGCATCTATTCAAACACCAACGTTGTGTATAAATATAGGACGACTTTTCCTCATTTGGACTCACTCATCTCATCACATCTCTCTTTGTCTACTGCGCAAAAAAAAGTCTCTTCTCTACTGCGCAGAAAAGGGTCTCTCCCTCACACGTGAAGCCGGAAGCTGCAACTGCAGAAGTAAAGTTTGACCTGCGTGGACTAGAAGATCTTCTCATCTGAATTGCACTGTAGGTTCATATGAACCTCCTTTGAAAGCCGCAACTTTTGGTGGTGGAATCAAGTCAATTCGACGGACGGTTTGCAAGATATGAACTGCCCTAGTTTGAAGGAAGCTGCTGAAACTGAAGCTGCAATTGCAGAAGTGAAGTTTGACCTGCGTGGACTAGAAGATATCCTCATCTAAACTGTGTTGTAGGTTCATCCGTACCTCCTCTGAAGGCCGCAACTTTTGGTGGTGGAATCAAGTCGATCTGACGGCCGGTTTGTGAGATATCGTCTGCCCTAGTTTGATGATGAAGCTGCTAATGCTGATGCTGCTGATTTAGGGTTTGCTACTGCTGATATAAATTAGATTTATTGTACTATTTCTCTTTGCGGAATTATTGAAGATAAAAGAAGATTTGATCAAAGGGTTTCCCCACACATTGTGGGGTTTGTCCCTAGCTAGCCGCCACATCTTGTGTCTCTTGTCTTGGCTTGTTTTCTGTCGATCGTTTAATGTTCTATCTGCACTTTACTTTATGTGCATGTGATTGCTAATCTGTGGAATATAATAAGAAAATGAAGCAAATTGTTATAAGCATAGAACATACCATAACTTAATAGTTTTCCCTCTTGAGATGTAAAAAATGTGAAAATCATGATGTAAAGTGTCTTGAGGGTTGGAAAATTAATTTATCCCCACATAGGTTAATTAATTAAATTTTCTGGCCAAAATTAATTAAAATCCTAAGCCAGAAATTTGATTAATTCTAGGTGCTAGGTAAATTTAAATTCTCCAAAGGCAAAATTCGTTGGTCCTTAAAAAAATAAATTTTAAAAGGTCCAGTGACTAAGGTAAATTAATTATTTTGCTAAATGTTAAGCCTTTGGTCCCTGGGGTTAAGTCAATGTCAAAATTTTGAGGAATTTAATTCAAAAATTTAATTTTTGAATTAATTAAAATGCATTTAATTGAAAATTTCGAATGTTCTCAAGAATTTAAAATTTCGACGGATGAGATTAAAAAGAATTTTGTTCCTCATCAATGGTCAAGATTGCTTTGACGAGGATCATTTGAACTAGCCATTGGAGGATTTATCTTTAAATAGGAGGTCATTTGTCAGTCAGTATGATCCGATCTCTGGATCGTGTACTAAGCGAAAAGCTCTCTTGTAATCTTTTTATGAGCAATAAAGAAAGACTTTGGGGTTAAATTTCTACTGGTGTTACTCTTCGTGGAAACACTGTAAGATGTGTCATTTTCATGCATAGATTTCTTTTTAGCCATTGATGATAGCTTTTTGAAGAGCAATTTGAGTATAGGTATCTTGCTCAGTCACTGGAGTTTGAATGATAATTTAAGTTTTGAATATAATAGCAGGTATTTCTATTTATTTGAATTTTACTATCGTTTTCTCGCTCTATGTTGATGGTTGAATTGAGTTGTGCGGGAAAGTTTTGATTTTTAGATCATCGGATGTTCGGGGAAGTTTTCAGTTGAACTAGCCAACTCCCAATCCGTGTTTTCTGAAGACCCCAACTTAAATTTGATTTCGGGCTTACCATAGGATATTTTTTATGAGTGATGCTTGAAGGGTTTTGAGCTTTTAGTACCTCCTTAAAAAATTCAAATTTTTTTTTTTTTTTTTTTTTTTTTTTTTTTTTTTTTTAATTGTGCTAAATTGGTAGAACTGGCTGTTGAGAGTTTCAGATTATCAGATCTAGGAGCGGGGTTGGACTCACACTCTCCAGATCTGATAGATCTGCCAATCATGTACATGATTTGTAATTATTTTCAGTTTTCTGACTTGGGTTTTCTAGGTTTTTGGGTCATTGTATATATCGTTTGGGTGTTTTATTGTTGTCCTGCAGTTACAGATCTGAAAAAGAAAACTGTGCAGAGTCTAGATCTAGGCCTTGGAGAGTAAGATTTGGATCTCTGGGGTTCATCATCAACAATTTTTTTTTGCACGGATCATATCTAGATTTCGCAATCCAAGGGTTTAAATTTGTTTATTTTCAGATTTGGAAATTTCGTGAGGATTTCATTTACAAGTTTGAAGCAATTAGATTCGATATTTTAATTAAGTTTTTTGGAAATTCTTTAAGAGTTTCTGGTGGATTTAAAGAGGTTCTGGGCCACCATTTTTTGCTGGTTGGTTTGCTGCTTGCGTTTCCTATTTTCTGCTGCATTCTTTTTCTCCAGAAAATTTCGAAGTCTTTTTGAGGGTTTTTGGAAAATTTGAATTTCTTTCGTGGCCCTAGTTTTTCTTCTCTACTGTCCACAGTTTGCTTGCTGCAGTTCATCCACCCTTGAAAATCTCCTCGCGACTCCGTCATTGCCACCATTCTCTGTCGCAACTCCAGAATCCTCGCTGTCTGCTCTGCGTTCTCCCTTCCTCGTCGATCTGCAACCCGAGATCCCCACGTCTAGATATCATATCTGCTCCTCTTCCGCTGTTGTCATTTCCCTGCTGCTGTCATTGCAGCTCCCTTCTATTTCTGTGGCTCCCTTCGACACTCATCAGCTCTCTCTCCAACAGCGTGCTACCATCTCCACGCATCTCTGCTGCTCATCAAACCCTCCATCCACGCGCTGGCCATTCCTTGTTGTCTGCTCTCGAGTCCTCAGTCTCCCCTCCGTCCAAGTAGCTCTCCCTTCTACAATTCTTCTAGCTTCGAACTCCTTCCGCCGTCAGAACCTGCACACAATAGTTGCAAAACATAAAAGCTTTCGATTTTTTTTTTTTTTTTGTTAAATACTTTAGGTTAGTTCTTATTTTTATTTAGTTAGGATTAATTTATTTTTTATTTCATTTTTGTAATGTGAATGGTCTCGTTTATATTTAGTTTACGTTAGTTCTTTTATTTGTATTTTCGTTTAGATTTTAATTTTGGTTTTGTTGTTTATGTTACTTAGGTTAGGCCCCTTTTAATTTTTAAATTTGATTTTATATTTTTTAGTTTGATTCGTTAAAAATTAGAAGTTAAAAAAAAATAAATTGATTTTGGTTTTCACTATTTTGGTTTTTCATTTCATTTTTATTTTATTTTATTTATTTTTATTTATTTTTTTTATATTTTATTTTATTTTGGTTTGTTTTTTTATTTAAACATCTAAAATATTTAAAAATTTAAAAAATAAAAAATTTTGAAACTTAGAAATTTAAAATATCTAAAAATTAAAAAACTCTAAAATCTAAACATTAATTTTTTATTTCAAACATTTAAAAAATCTAAGAATTTTAAAGATTTGGTGACCTCAGAATTACTAAGGAACTAAATCAAAGGGATTCGCGCACTCACGTTAATATTTTTTTAATGCGGCCTCTGGCCCATTAAATTTTTTATTTTATTAACCCTTTTGATTCATTTTATTTCTTCAATTCATATGAGGGATAATTAAAATTAAAATTTGAAGTTCCTTAGTGTTATTTGGTGATTAAATGCATTCTCATATTTTTCTATGGTCAAAGTGTGATAAATTTTTTGAAGTCATATTGACTATTGGAGAAAATTAATTGAATCTAGACATGGTCAATAAATGAAAATCATTTTAAATCTGAAATCTCTTGCATGTTAAAGTTTTGGGTGTTTGTATTGATCATACCTGATTGTCACTATTCGTCACATATTGGAAATTTGTTCTTGATAGCTTGTTTTCTTACTTAATCTACGGTTAATTGAGCATAAAGGCACTGGTCTATAATTGTTTCTATCTTGTGGTCGTGTCTTGGTTACATTAGCGTTTAATCTATCATCTAAGTTAATCAAAACCCATTTACATTCATCAAGTTGTGGATCATTAAGATCTCCTAGAGCCTGTGTTCCACAAGCTTTCTCATCCATTTACCTCAGGGACTACCCCCCTTGATGTGAAAATTCGATCATTGCAGCATCTGATTTACTTTTCCTACTTATTTCATCATAAGTTATTCATGAAATTACTTCAACAAACATTAAAATAAATACTGCTGCAGATATCACATCGTAATGCACACGTTGACACAGTTATTTTGGACAAATGTCCCCGGAAAAACCCAATGTGGGAAAACCGGTGCATCAAGGGAGGATTTTATTATTCAACAATTTTCTTGTACAACAAGGTGCCAAACTGGCTCACCCACAGATAGACAAACTTCCAGCACTTTCCTAAACCCATCATAGGCCCTACTGACATCTGCTATAGCCTGAAACCCTCTGCGTCAGCCTAAAACCCTCCACGTCAGCCTACAGCCTGAAAAACCCAATGTGGGAAAACCGGTGCAGCAAAGGAAGATTTTATTATTCAGCGATTTTCTTGTACAACAAGGTGCCAAATTGGCTTACCCACAGATAGACAAACTTCCAATCCTAAAGCGAGTGTAGGCCCTACTGAATTTTGCTATAGCCTGAAACCCTCTGCATCAGCGTGAAACCCTCTGCGTCAGCCTACTGACGCTCTGCACAGCCTCTCTGGGCTTCTGTGTCACTCTTGCAGCCTTTGCATGGATGACGCAGGCCCTTCTGGCTCTGTGCAGTCTCTGCTACCTCTGCGTGGCTTCCTTTGGCTCTGCGTCTGCCTCTTTTGTGCTGATCTCCTGTCTCTCGATTCCGTACTTGCTGCCTCCTGACTGCTCTCCAGACCACTAGTTCAATTTCTCAGCTAACCTCGCTCCAGAAATTGAACTGACTGGTCTCCCTTAGTGTGTTTTCCAAGTGCCCCTCAAGCCTCCTTTTATATTTTTTTTGTTGACATCTCAACGGTCGAGATTAAGTCCCTAATGAAAGGCTAAGATTAGATCTGTCTTGATCCATGTCTTTTGGACCATTCTAACACAGATTCATATTTTTTTTTTTCTCGGTAAAAGACTATCTAAACTATTGTATTATATGTACATTGAAATTTTTACAATCAGCGAAACATGCCGTCCAGGGCCAACAATTGCTCCCTGGATTTCTGAGCATGGAGAGCTCCCACGCGGGGGCTGTGTCTACAAAATTCCCAGCATTCAAAGGCTCCCTCGCCGGGGCAGCATCAGCTAGTTTCCCATAACCCTTTTCAAAATTGACATTGTCTTTCCAGAAAGGCCTAACAGACAAAAAAACTACAGCGCTAAGGTGCAACATTACACTAATTAGACTCATGATTGTCCACGCAGGGGCGTCTTACTAAAATTGACTGAAGATAATGGCTATCAGACAGCCAAATCTGATTCAACATGAACTCAAAATGCAAAATTAGATTACCCGATATAGCTTCAATCCTGGGAACGGGCGGAGGGTGGACGGTGGCCTGCAAGATGAGCCTTAGCTTCCTCACATAGGCTTTTGTCCTCCACGACGCGTGCCCAACCTTGTCCTTCTTCGACGCCTTCCCACATCGCCCTCCACTTCTCCTCGGTGAAGCCCGGAGGAGCTGGCCCCAGTGATGGTGAGTGAACTTGCATGGGCTCCTTCCCCTTGCCGTCAGCTTCCAGCACTGGTTGCGCATCTGTTGCTTCCCCTTCCTCTCTGCCTGGTGGCATTGGTGGTGGCACAACCGCGTCTTCCCCTTCTTCAGGCGTTTTGGTGAACAAGATTGAGATGTGGGCGCTGATGCCCGCGTTCTCCAACGTGCTGCCCAAGGAGAAAATGACAGAGCCAAAGGCCGGAAGCCCCGTCTCTCCCGCACTCGCACTGCCAACCTCCACGAACTGTCTAGCCTGCAATGGTGTTGCTTTTGCCCTCCGATGGCAGTAGCAACAGCAACAGTGATGATGCCCCTCTCCTGCTGGGCGTCGGGAGGATGATCCTCTCCCTGGACCTCTTCGGCTCGGCTGCCGCTCTCGAATTCTTGCCATAGAGCTTCCACCACGCTTGCCCAGTTCCAAGATCCCTGCCAACTGAATGATGACCCCGCGGTGCCGTGTGGGTGAATTCGAATGCAGGAATGCCTCAGGAGCGCAAACACTAGGTGAATTATACCTTCGTTTCCGCGCTGAGTACCACCAACCGCTGATGTTGCAGTATTCCTTCCCAGACCAGGCTTTGCCTGAGCGTCGAATGTCCCCCCAGTCCAATTTCCTCTGCCCCTGCAGAAGTTCTTGCTCCGCCCAGTAATGAAATGGCAATCCGCCATCCTGCGTATGGATGGGCATTTTGAGGTTACCAATCAGGCCCGCCTTAATGGCTCTCTGTACTCCCATGCTGTCCCTCTGCTCGGCATTGAATGCCTGGAGCTCCGGCCTTCCCATTCTGAATCTTGACGGCGAATGACCCTTATTAGCGTCCTTGGCACGAGGCAGCGCATGCTATGCATGTGTCTCGTCCGCCTGAGACGTGCCCTCACCCGCATCCGGGAACTCTGCATCGCTATGAATGAGACTCTTACATTCCTGAGCCTTTTGAAAGTTTGGGATGATTTCCAGGTTCCCTGTTAGAAGGGTCCGGGAACAATCCACTCCCAAATTGGCTAGGAGGTCAGCAGTCTTGTTGCCTTCTCTTCGTGTGTGAAGAAAGGTGAGTGCTCTGTGATGGTGCATCTCCCGTTCAATGTTATTCAGTCTTGCTTCAAGTCTCCAACTGTGAGCCACTTTCCTAGTTTGAGAACCATTCTGTATTCGTGTGGCCATGTTGATGATGATCTGGGAGTCTCCTTCTACCATCAGTGGATGTAGATTGAGTTCCCTTGCTATAGATAGTCCTTGCCAAAGTCCTTCTAGTTCAGCGGAGTTGTTGGTATCCCATCCAATGTTACCAAAGTAAAGCTGCAAGAGGGAACCCTTAGAATCTCGTATGATGCCCCCAAACCCTGCTTGACCTGGGTTGCCCTTGGAGGCCCCATCAAAGTTGAGTTTGTAGGTTTTAATGGGTGGGGGTGTCCATCTGCTATTATCCTTGATGTTTCTGTTAGTTCTCTGTGTAGTTATGGTTTCCTGGTGAATCTGTAGTTCCCAATTATCAAGAATATTTTTCTCATTGTCGGCGGTTGGGAAGTCCTCTTTTGCCCAGGGATGCAAGAGCATGGTTTCTCTGAGATTGCCCTTCAGACGATTCCAGATTATTTCCATTGGGGAGTTCTGATTTTTGAAGATGCGTCGATTCCTTTCCTTCCAGATGTTCCAAAGAGTTATACCCGGGATGATATTCCAGAGATAATTGAGAATCGCGCAGCTGTAGGGACATTTTGGCCATTGTCTGATGGTGTCAATGATATCGTTGTTTACTTTGCATCGTCTTTGGCATCTGAAGCTTATCTTGTCCCAGATCTGGTTGGCAAGAGGGCAAGTGTCTAGAAGATGTTGCTGGGTTTCCTCATTTTGGAAGCAGTTGTGACATATTGAGGGACCCTGAAAATTGCGTCTTCTTAGCCTATCCCATGTGAGAATTTTCTTGTGTCCTACCATCCAAAGGAAGTGGGTGATTTTAGGCCACGCTTTAAAACTCCATATTCTCCCCCAGAGAGGGTCCGACCTGATGGGAAAATCGCCAACCAGATTATACGCCTCTGAGGTGGAATAGGACCCTTTCGGTGTGTAGCCCCATCTGAGAATATCCGCACCTTCCTGATATCGGATGCTTCTTTTCTTTAACTCGTTCTCCAATTCATCTATTCCTGCAATATTGGCGTTGTTGGTTATCTGATTATTTGATAGCCACTGTCTGAATCCATTCTCCGTTTCTTGAGTCCAGAACTGGTGGACGGTGGCCCGCTGCTGTTCCTGCCTGAGCTGATTTGCCTCTGGTGAAAAAACGCTAGAGAGGCTGGGCATTTGATTCCATGCATCTTTCCAAAAGCGAGCCGTACACCCATCCCTTATCTCCCAGAAGCTATGTTTCTGTATAAGCTGATAGTGTTGCTTCGCTGCATTCCAGATGAGTGAGCCTCTGTCCGTAGGTGTGAATCTGATAAGTTCTTCTTGGGGCCTATTATTGGCGTATTTGGCTCTCCATATTTTGGCCCACAGTTTGTCCGGATTCGTTACCCACTGCCACCATATCTTAGCATTCATTATAGTGTTGCTGTTCTCAGGGTCCCTTAGGCCTATACCTCCCTGTATTTTGGGCTTGCATACTTCATCCCATTTCACCAAAGCCCATTTGCGATTTGTCTCTGTGCTTCCCCATAGAAAGTCTCGCTGCAGATTTCTTAGTCTTTTTAATACCCACTTTGGGGCTGCCAAGATAGAGAAGAGATAGAGAGGCATAGCCTGTAAAACAGACTTTATCAGAACCACTCGACTAGCCAGATTGAGAGAGCGAAGAGTCCATAGAGAGAGCTTTGACTCGAGCTTTTCTAACAGGATCCTCCAGGCTGGTTGTTTTAAGGCAGATGCCGTAAGAGGAGCTCCAAGGTAAGTGGAAGGGAGAGAGGCAGTGCGAAAGCCTAGAATGCGGGTAACAGCAGATTTAACCACAGGAGGGGTGTGGAAGAAGAAGATTTGAGATTTAGAGTAATTAACTTGGGTACCAGAGGCATCTGTAAAATCGCTAAGCAGAGATTTCATATGGTAGGCTTCTTGGACCGAAGGGTAGCCAAAGAGCATGGTATCATCAACAAATTGTTGATGAGAGGAGGCAGGGGTGTTGTGGATAGAGATTCCTTTGAGGTGATGAGAAAGGAGGGCTTGCTTTATGTGCCTTCCTAGCCCTTCTGCCATGATCACAAAGAGAAAGGGGGAGAGGGGATCTCCCTGTCTTATACCCCGAGAGGGCTTGAAGGGACGAGAGGGGAATCCATTGACCAAGATAGAGAAGTGAGAGGAGGTGATGAGACTCATAATCCAACGAACCCAAGAGGAGCAGAATCCAAATGCTGTCAACATGTGGTGAATGTATGTCCAACTGAGTTTGTCAAATGCTTTGGATAGATCGAGCTTGAGCAACATACCTGCTTGCTTGGATTGCTTGAGCGAATGAATGATTTCATTCGAGAGAATGATGCCGTCCAAAATCTGTCTGCCTTCGACATAGCCCGACTGTTCCGGAGAGACGAGCATGGGAAGGAGAGGTTTTAGCCTGTTAGCGGCGACTTTGGATATGACTTTGTATATGACATTACAGAGAGCAATGGGCCTGAACTTGTCAGGCGTCATGGAGTTCTCCTCTTTGGGTATGAGGGCGATAAACGTGGAATTGAGGGAAGGAAGAATCCATCGCATTGCTCTAGATTCCTCAACTATCTCCCATACTTCCTTTTTAATCATATCCCAAAAAGCATGAAAAAATGTTGTGGTGAAGCCATCCGGGCCAGGGGCCTTACCTTCTTTGAGCTGTGCCATTGCCTCATCAACTTCCTGGGGCTGAATTGGGCGCATGAGGAGCTCATTCTGTTCTTCTGTTACAAGCTTGGGAATGTTGCTGGTTATTTTCCCAATTTCCCTTTGTCTGTCCCCTTCAGGCTCCCTGTGAACTTGTTGGAAATGACTGAGGAGGGTCTGTTCTATTTCCTTGTGCTCCTCCACTCTTGCCCCCTGCTGGTTCTAGAGGAAGGGGATGTTATTGTGCATCCTTCTCTGTACTGTTGTATTGTGGAAGAACTTCGTGTTGCGCTCTCCCTCCCGCAACCATCTGACCCTCGATTTTTGTCGCCAGTATATCTCCTCTTGTTTCCTTCGTTCCTCAAGCTGATCTGATAGGTGCCGTTCCTGATCCAGAGTTGCGTCCGTGTGCCCATTAATGATTATTTTCTGATGAAGCTCCTTCAGCTCATTATTTAATTTCTGCTGCTCCTCAAATATGTTCCCAAAAGTCTCCCTATTCCAGCGCTTTAGATGACTTTTTAGGAACCATAATCGTTGCTGAAACCGGTACATTTTTGAGCCCTCCGGAGGGATAAAGGAGGCCCAGGTGGTTTTGACGAAGTCCTTGAATGCAGGATGTGTGAGCCAAAAGGCTTCGAAGCGGAAAGGGCACCTGGTGTTATCCCCTGGTCTTTGCCAATGCAGGGCTATTGGCCAATGGTCAGACCCAGAGTGGGCAAGAATTTCCGCCGTGAAATCGCCTCCAAGGTGGACCGCATTGTCCGAAATCAGGAATCGATCAAGTTTAGAAGAGATCTGATGCTTTCCCCCTCGGCGGTTACTCCAGGTGAAGGTACCATTACAAAATGGTAGATCTATGAGAGAGGCCAAGCGTATGAAGTCCTTGAAACGATCTGCCTCTGGTTCTAGTCTTGTTCTTCCTCCTGTCTTCTCCTCTATCTTGGTTATCATGTTGAAGTCTCTGCCTACTATCCAAAGAGGATGTTGCCGATTCCTGTTTAATACTTCAATGGTATTAAGGAGCACACTTTTACTACCGGAATCCTGCGGAAAGTAGACATTGGATAGGTTGCCATGAACGTTGGTGCCTAGAATATGGAATGTTGCCTGTATAAGATGATGGGAGGCATGAAAATCTGAGAGTGAGACAGCTTGGGAGTTCCATGCTATCGCTAATCCTCCAGAGGCTCCCGTAGCATCGACAGCCACTGATCTGCAACCTGGCCAGGCTTTCGCAAGAAAGCGATCTAGCGTTGTGCTGTTGCATTTGGTTTCCTGAAAGAAACACATCTGCGGTTTTTCCATCTTGATCATTTTTTTCAAGATCCGTTGTTTTCCTGGGCTATTAAGCCCTCTTAAATTCCAAGAGACAAGCTTCATGGTTTAACTTATTTGTGAAGGCCTGTAATACTTTGTCAACTTTGCATATCTTCCTGAATCCACTAGGATTTTTCCAACCTCTATGGTTCTTTGGAGATCTGTCTTCCGCCCTCTCTTTTTGGAGTCCTTTGGACGAGCATTGTCATTCCATTCGCTGCCAGGTTGAATGCCGAGTCGGTTTTGGTGATAAGCTCTGGAGATGACCTCTTCTAGTTTTTCTAGATCTGTCTCAGTGATGGATTCATAAGCTTGTTTCCTGCAAGCTAGCTCCAGATCGATGATGTTCAGGCCATGTAAGTCAATGCTTTCGGGCTCTTCCTGCATATTTTGGACTTGGCTTCCTTCTTCCTGATTGATTTCTGTGTCCTTCGGAGGGAATATCAACCCATCCATTTTCATTTCCTCAGGGATCGCTGCCTCATATTCCGGGCTTCGCCTAAGGATGATAGGGCTAATCACAGGCGATTTGGACCATGGGGGGTTAGAAAGGGGAGGATTGGTGGAGGAGGAGGGGCGGTTAGGGTTATCATCGGGAGCTGAAGGCGGATCTCCTGAGAGATCTCCTGAAATGACAGAGCTGTTCTTGGAGGGGGCAGAATCCTCTGGGAGATTGCCTAGAGACTCAAAGCTGTTCTTGGAAGCATGGTTTTGGGTTTTGGATGGCTGGGGCTTTGGCCCATTTTGAGGCTTCTTGTGCATGCGTTTCCTGTTCGTGACTTTGGTGAAGCCGTCTTGGGGGGAGTTATCAGAGGTCTCAGGAGCACTGGTTTTAGCATTGAGGGGGCAATCCCTAAATAAATGTCCTATCACATGGCATCTGCGGCATCTAAAGGGGACATGCTCGTAGTCAAGAGGCTGGATCCATTCCTCGTCTCTATGGGTTAAAGTAACATAGTCAGGAAGGGCTTCATTGAGCCTGATGAAAACACAGATTCGGGCATAAGAAATAAACTTACGGTTTTTTGTTTCCTCAGCAGCCATGATGTATTTGCCCACTCCATTGCCGATCTTCATTAGGCATTGCTCTGCCCAATATTCCTCCGGGAGCGAGAAGAGCCTGATCCAGACTGGAGCCCAGGCCAGATCTTCATTGTCTGGATTGAATCGGGGTTTCCAGTTTCTGAGATAAAGCCCTGCCGAGTTGAAGAAATACGGTCCTCCCCCCAGTATTCGATGCTTATCTTCCAAGCAGTAGAATATGACTGTGAAGAAGCCCTTTGCCCCTAATTGAAGGGTGACATCCCCTTTTGGCTTCCATTTGGAAGCTATCCATCCCCTTAGGGCTCGTTCAGTTGGCCAGAACCCTATGAACTTTCCTATGACTGCATGATCTTGCATGAACTCGATGCGGCTGTCAATGATGTCTCCAGGCAGCTCTATTCTCGGTCTTTCCTTGGCTATTGGGCGGCAGGTCGAAGAGGTGACCTGTGGTTTATCATTTTTTGGATCTCGATTGCTCTGCGAGTTGCTGTTGTCTTCTGGATTCTTCTGCCCTTGACAGAGCAGGTCCGGATCAAAGGATCCAAAGATAACTTCCTCGTTTGTTTTGAGGTTGGAAGGGGAGGGCTGCGACGCCCCCCCCTGATTCGTGCTCATGACTGTCGCTCTCTTCCCGTCCGAACAGATTAGGAGCAGGGGCGTCAGGCGCAGCAGCGGTCACTTGTTGCAGGCTGTCGGCGCTTCCTTAGGGGGCGTATCAGAACCCTAGCCAGGCGCGCGCTCATCCGTCCTCCCGTATTGATCAACACAGATTCATATTAATACACATTAATTATTTTAATATCTCTTGATTTGTTTAGAATCCGCCCAAACCCTTTTTGGGTATTGGAGATCTCATGTGCCCCAACCTCTCATCAACTTTCGTGGCTAGAGCACATTTGATGCTACCCCAAATCAACACTCCCTCTTAGCGAAGACTATGCTCTAGTAGTACTCCTCACTGAGTATTACTCTGATCATCTGGCATCGGTACTTGTGCTGATGCTAGGCCTCCCTGCCCAGTATCGTCTTGACTGCTGCATCCTGTACTGCTGTCCATGGTTCTGCCACTGCCACTGCTACATTTGTACGATAGCTCCCTCTGCATTCATGCTGCTTGCTGGTCCTTTCTCCCAGCATTGCATCCGCACTGCACTTCCTCTACATCTGTGCTGTTGTTGGTCCTTTCTCCCAACACTGCATCTGCACTGCAACTCCTTCTTCATCTGTGCTGTTGTTGGTCCTTTCTCCCAACACTGCATCTGCACTGCAACTCCCTCTGCATCTGCACTGCAACTCCCTTTGCATCTGTGCTGCTGTTGGTCCTTTCTCCCAACACTCCATTTGCACTGCAACTCCGTCTTTCTCTTCATTCGTGTTGCTAACACACTAATTCAGAAAGGGGTTCTTTACCATCGCCATCTTTTCTCTAAAGTAGTCAAATTTTGACTTTCCAAGGGCCTTGGTGAGGATATCTGCCACTTGTTCCCCTGTAGGAGTGTAGTTCAACTATACAACTCCACGTTGGACACAATCTATAACAAAGTGACACCGGATATCAATATGTTTTGACCTATGATGAAATATTGGATTCTCAGAGAGTTTGATGCAACTCTGATTATCACACATGATCCTGGTCACCTCCATATTTCTTCTGAATAGGTTTACCAGTGGTTTTCTAAGCCATATGGCCTCACACAAAGCTGTGCTTGCTGCCATATATTTTGCCTCAGACGAGCTCAGAGCCACAAACTTCTGTTTCCTATTGCACCATGAGGTTATTCTTGATCCAATGTTGAAACAATACCTAGAGGTACTTTTCCGATCCACTGAACTTCCTGCCCAATCCGCATCAGTAAATCCACTCAATTTGATATCCTTCCCCTTGTTGTACAAGAGCCCATAATCAACTATTCCCTGTAAATACCTGAGAATGTGCGTTGCTGCTGCCTAGTGAGCCCTCTTTGGTTCCATCATGAACCGACTGAGGGTGTTGATAGCGTAGCAAATATCTGGCCTGGTATTGACTAGATACATCAGGGACCCTATGAGCTGTCGGTGTAGGGTGGGATTGACATCCTTGTCTTCTGATGCATCAATCTTCTTCCAGTTGGTGATCATTAGCGTAGCCATAGGTCTACAGTGTCCCATCCTGAACCTTTTCTGAATTTCTGTAGCATAACTTCCTTGCCCAAGGAAGATTTCTCCTTTTGCTGCCAAACTTCCAACCCTAGAAAATAGTGCATTCGTCCCATATCCTTCATATCGAACTTTGTGGCTAGATTCTTCTTGCAGTTTTCAATGAGTCTAGACGATCCTGTCAGGAAGAGATCATCCACATATAATATAAGATAAGTGGCTCGCTCTCTACGACCAGATAGTAGGAATTCGGATCTGCGTCACTCTTGACAAACCTGATCTTCTGCAAGTAGCCATCTATTCGACCATACCACCCTTTTGGTGCCTGCTTCAGCCCATACAAGGCTTTCTTCAGTCTGCGTACATGAGACTTCTTCTCGTGAGTTTCAAAGCCCTCTGGTTGTTCAATGTATACTTCTTCTTCTATTACCCCGTTCAGAAATGACATCTTGACATCCATTTGATGGATCTCCCATCCCATCTGGGCTGCAAGAGATATCACGGTCCTAAAGATGTATACCTGGCTACTGGGACGAAGGTTTCCTCATAATCATTCCCTTCCTTTTGAGCATACCCCTTAGCCATAAACCTAGCCTTGTATTTTTCAATACTGCCGTCTACAGCATATTTGATCTTGTAGATCCATCTTGAACTTACCACAGATTTGTTTTGAGAACTTGACACCACTTCCTAGACATCTTTTACCATTATGGAGTTATACTCGTCCACCATCGCATCTAGCCAGACCTGATGCTGAGCTGCCTCTTTGAAAGTTCATCTTCTCTTCTCGATATTCTGAGAAACACTCCTTGATTCCCGTCATATGCCACAAGGCTACACTGTCTATATACCATACTTCTAATGATGCAACACTAGTCATGCACGCCACTTCTTCTTCCAACTTGGAAGCCAACATAGAGAAATCGAAATCTCTCTCTCTTATGCAATCTCCTGAAAATATGCATGAGTCCCCTGAGATGGATGCCTTTGCATCGTGGTCTCGACCCATAACTGATTTTCCCTTTCTGTAATTGATTTTCCCTTTCTGTCTTTGATTACTTGCTTCGATACGATGTGAAAATTCGGTCACTGTAGCTGCCAGCAACTGATTTTCTTTTCCTACTTATTTCATCATAAGTTATTCATGAAATTACTTCAACAAACATTAAATAAATACTGCTGCAGATATCACATCGTAATGCAAACATTGACACAGTTATTTTGGACTAATGTTCCTGGAAAAACCCAATGTGGGAAAACCGATGCAACAAGGGAGGATTTATTATTCAACAATTTTCTTGTACAATAGGGTGCCAAACTGGCTTACCCACAGATAGACAATTTCCAACACTTTCCTAAACCCAACGAGGCCCTACTGACCTTTGCTACAGCCTGAAACCCTCTGCGTCAGCCTACTGAGGCTCTGTGTAGCTTCTCTGGGCTTCTGCGTCACTCCTGCAACCTCTGCGTGGATGATGCAGGGCCCTCTAGCTCTGCTCAGTCTCTGCTACCTCTGCGTGGCTTCCTTTGGCTCTGCGTCTGCCTCTTCTACGCTGATCTCTCGTTTCTCTGTTCCATACTTGCTGCCTCTTGACTACTCTCTAGATCACTGGTTCAATTTCTCAGCAAACCCCGCTCCAGAAATTGAACTGACTGGTCTCCCTTAGTGTGTTCTCCCAGTGCCTTTCAAGCCTCCTCTTATACTTTTTCTGTTGACATCTCAACGACTGAGATTAAGTCCCTAATCAACGGCTAAGATTAGATCTAGTTTGATCCATGTCTTTTGGACCATTCTAACACAGATTCATATTAATACATATTAATATTTTATTTTCCCTAAGTTTAGACTTAGGGGTTCCATTAAAAATATTAATTATTTTAATATCTCTTGATCTGTTTAGAATCTGCCCAAACCCTTTCTGGGTATTGGAAATCTCATGTGCCCCAACCTCTCCACCAAATTTCATGGTTAGAGCACATTCGATGCTACCCCAAATCAACATTTGACTTGCCTAGGAGAGAGTCTAAACGGAGTAAGGATCAAGAGTGACAACCCTAACTCTGAGCATTGTCGCAGTGCCTAGACACTCTGTGTAACAACAGGTCCCATTAAAAAATATTAATTATTTTAATAAAATCGTTTATGGGTGGAATTTCCCAAAGCGCTTTCTGGATTCTTTGGAAAACATGTGCCCAAGCCTCCCTGCAAAATTTGAGGCCTAAAGCACATCCGATGCTAACCCAAATCAACACTCCCTCTTAGCAAGGGATGTGCTCTAGCAATATATGCTGTTGTATACTTCTCTGACTCTGAAGCTTCGTCTTCTGCGCTGCTGATGTCTAACATGCTGTCCACCAACTACTGCGCTGCTGATGTCTAACATGCTGTCCACCAACTACTGTGCTGTTGTTGTAACTGTATTGCTACTGCGATTGCCACTATCAACACAACATCTGTACTACAACTCCCTCTCAGGTGTTTGATATGTGTTGTTGGTAGCACTGCCACTGCCAACTGCCATTGCACTGCAAACTGTTGCTTTACTCCATCAACAACGGAAAAACATCTAAAATTATTGAACTATTTATATTCAATATGATACCACGTGAACGCTGAAGCCTGACTGCTGCTAGTCTCTGCGCTGACCCTCTGATTCTACTGCGCTGCTGCTGACTTCTGTTATGTGCCATCTGCACTGCTGCCAACTCTGTTCTACGCTGTTCAGTCTTTGGTGCTCCTAGCCATTGCAACTGTCTCCTCGACACTCCTCGGCAGCATCTGACATTAGTCAATCTGGCTACTTCTGGTCTGGGCTCCCGTAGCAAGGTATTGATCCAAGAGGTGGACTCCTCAAGGACCCTGCCCATCGGTAGCTCTTTCGAACTACAACTCCAAATCAACCCAACTCCCTCTTGGACGTATCTCGATTGTCATGGCAAACTCTTCCTCTTTGATCTCCGCGGATGCAGCCTTCGGATCGTGTTTCTCATCCTTGTCCTTGTTCTTGAGAGGACACTATGTAGCGTAGTAACCCTTCTCGCCACACCTGAAACACTTGATCTTTGAGACGTCCTTCTTAATTTTCCACTTCTCTTGCTGCCCTTCGATGCAAGGGCTGCATTATCCTCCTCGTCCTTGGGCTTCGACCCACTGCTGCTGCTGCTTCTGTCAAGTTTGACCTTGTCAAAGTCTCTCCTCAGCTCCTCTTATTTTAGAGTTGCCCACATCTCATCCCAATTCGGCAATGCTGCTTTGTCTAAGATACTTTGGACAAAGACTTGCCACTCATTTGAGATAGAATTGAGGGCCAGTCTAACCAACTCTGAATCCTGAGGTGTATGCCCCGCAATAGACAAGTCATCACAGGCTTCCTTCAGCTTCGTGAGGAATGGATCCACACGATCTCCTTTTTGCATTTGAGCATATCTCAGCTTCTGCTCCAGGTACATTTTCCGTTGCTCGAAAGATCCCTGATATAACATAGTCAAGGCATCCCACATCTCCTTAGCAGTACCTCTGCTAGCGACATGACACACCACGTGATCCTTTACTCCATCAAGGATCATCCTCTTGGCCTTCACCATTTCTGACCTGTACTTCTGCAGCGGATCTGGATCTGCAGGCACAACCACCATGCTGTCAACAAACATATGTCTGGAGGGCGTGCTCATCTTGAAGAAATGACATTCTAGCCTTCTAGATGACATAGTTGGATGCTCCGTCCAACCTGTCCTGATCCCTTAAGTTACTGGTTGCCATTTTTGACACAAATGTCGAATGACCTCCTCTCTCCTCTGTGCTGCTACTGGGCTAGCCTACACACTTCATGCTGTAGCTAGTAAAATTGTTGCCCCTTGCTGCTTCTCAGCTCTAGAAAATTCCAATTCCTTGGCTAGGAATTCTCTGAGGAAGAAATTCCCTCTACCATTCTTCTCCTCTCTCTTCTGACGATTTTTTGCCCAACAAACTGCCTGCAGAAAAATCTCCCTCCCAGCAGCTTCTCCTCATGCTGAGGCTTCTGCGCTACTCCCTCTGACGTTAGCAAACTTCGATCTGGAATTCTTACCTCTCTGTCAACTCACTCAGAGAGAGACTTAACTTGGAAATCTTTGCCCTCCGGTCTGGATTGTGCAATCCCTCTGGGGATTTGAATTGCTGCCTCTGTAGGAATTTCGAATTCCCTTCTTCCTTCAGCGCTGGGTCTTCTGGCTCTGTTCTTCTTGCTTCACTTGCAACTCCGATAGCATGTGAAAATTCCTCAACCGGAATCCCTAATGCAACAACTGATGATATTACTCCTATTTGTGAAATTCCTTTAAACAAATTACTTGTAGTTTCTTATGGAAAATATCGTAATACATACACTACAACCTTCACTTAATTAAATATTATGTAGAAACAAGAGACTGAGCAATGCAACACAATGGACATCGTTATTTTTGGAAAAATGTCCCCAGGAAAACCCAATGCGGGAAAACCGATGCAACAATTTTGAGGGTTTTATTATTATTAAGCAATAGCAAATTCTAAATACATGTTTGAATACCTCTCCAGTTATTCAGTTACAGAGAGAAATACTAGTAGAAATGTTTGTGAGATTACCTCACACAATCACGGAGAAAATCCCAGTTGATCCGAACTCTAGATGAAGTGCCTTTGGCAGGCCCTACTGTACCTCGCAGTCCTTGCGTCAACCTCTCTAGGCACTGCGTCACCCAGTTTGCTGATCGATTTGCTGCCTGGAGTCTCTGCTCCCGGCCTCCCGGTTTCGCACCCCGACTCCTGGCTTCCGAAACTGACTCTCCCCAACAAAATCTCAAACTCTCCCTCACCCTTTGCATTGCCTCTATGTGGCCCTACGTCTAGGCTACTGGATCACTCTCTGCCACTCTCTGTTGATGATTCTCCGACTGAGAAAATTTCTCTCTCTCTCTCTGTGGATGCAATCCCTACCCCTCAACTGCAAGAAATCTCCTTGATCAGAATTTCCCCCTTAGAACTTCTCACTTCAGAAATTTGATCTCTTGATCTCTTGGTGTGTTTTCCAAATGACCCTCAAGCTTCCTTAAATAATCTTCTTGTTGACATTCAACCACTTAGATTAAAAGCTAATCAATGGCTAAGTTCGTTTTAGCTTGATCGTTGTCTTCTTCTAGAAGTTACACCCACAATTAGATTAATACCCATTAATATTTTTAATTTCCTAAGTTTAGACTTAGGGTCCCATTAAATTAATTATTTTAATAAAATCGTTTTTGGGTGGAATTTCCCAAAATGCTTTATGGGTTCTTTGGAATACTTGTGCCCAAGCATGCCAACAAAATTTGAGGCTTAGTGTACATCCGACGCTACCCCAAATCAACACATTTCCCACCAAGTGTTGGGACAATCATGGGTTCTTGAATGATCAAGGAGGCTCATCTAGGGCCTATATGAACCAGGTTGATGGCCATGACAATGGGGTAGAGTTCATGTTTTGGCTTTTGCCCATTTGCTAAATGTGTGTGCCCCACCTGTCTTTTGCATATGCGGTACATTTTCGTGTTGAATGCGGCTAATTATGCTTTTACTTTTCCTTTTAGTTGCATCAACCTCTAGGGCATCATTCAAGGCTCGACCCAAGGTGTGGGCAAGGGGAGGGGGAAGACTAACCCTATGTGGACCTAGTGGAGGAATGTGGACCCAGGTGGGGGGAATGATGAATAGGGTTATAATGAATGGAAGGGGAGTGATATACGTGGATGAGGGAGCAAGACCACGCAACCAAAATTAGGGTTTCCCATGTAGTACCATCCATTAAGCTCAAAGGTCAGTAAAAGAGATTCGACATGACTAGGGTCCAATGCTAACATTCAAAAGAGGTCTAGGGGGCAAGAGCATAGACCTAGCCGACTCTTTTTGCCGAATCCCCCCATTAATCCACGCATAGAAGTATCCATGATAAGCAAAGTACAATACTCAAGTGCCAAATGACAAGGCATACCTTTAGGTTCGGGAGGCCCACTTTCAAACATACGATCATGACAAATGGGTGAGGGACACATGGCTGGCTCAGGTGGCAGAGAAATGGCACAACGAGCTAGTTGGTGGTTGATCTTTGAGGCGTCCTTCTTCCGCCTCCGCTGCTCCTGTCGCCCCTTTGATGCAAGGGCTGCATTCTCTTCCTCCTCCTTGGGCTTCGACCCACTGCTGCTGCTGCTATCAAGTTTGCACTTTACTAAGTCTCGCCTCATCTCTTCCTGTTGAAGAGTGGCCCACATCCCTTCCCTATCTGACAATCTCTCTCTGCTCAGGATACTCTGGACAAACACTTGCCGTTCTTCTGAGACTGAATTCAGGGCCATCCTCACCATCTTGGTGGGCTGAGGTGTTGATCCTACAACTGCCAACGAGTCTCAGACCTCCTGAAGCTTCAGTAGGAACAGATCAATGCGTTCCCCCTTCTGCGTTCTCGTGGATCTCGTTTTCTCCTCCAAGTACATCTTTCGCTTCTCGGAAGATCCCTGATACAATGTAGCCAAGGCATCCCACATCTCCTTGGCAGTCCCTTTTCTAGCAATGTGACATACAACGTGATCCCTCACTCCGTCGAGGATCAACTGCTTGGCCTTTGCCATTTCAGCCTTGTACTTCTTGAGTGGATCTGCATCTGCAGGTTCAACTACCACACTATTTACATAGGCTTTGAGATTATGCCCATCCAGAAGGCAGGGGATCCTAGGCCTTCCAGATCACATATTTAGATGCTCCGTTCAACCGATCTTGATCTCTCAACCCATTAGCTGCCATTTCTACCAACAAAATGTCGAACTGCTAGTTTGGCCTACGCACTCCCTGTTGGAGTTAGTAGATCTGCTCCTCTCTACTGCGGTTCAGCAATTGAGAATTCTCTGAGGAAGAAATTCCCTCAAAAAGTGTCTCCTTCTTCTAACGTTTTTCTGTCTCAGCTGTTGCTGCAGAAAACTGCGTCTCACCTGAAGACTGCTCAGTGCTGGATTTGCTGCGCTGCTCCCTCAGTCGCTGACAAATCTCGATATGGAATTCTTATCTCTTTGTCAACTCACTCAGAGAGAGATCTTCTTTGAGAATCTTGCCCTCTTGGCCTGGACTGTGCAATCCCTCTGGGAATTCGATCTGTTGCCTACACAATACTTTGATCTCCATCCTTCTCTTCAACGCTGGGTTCTTTTGGTCTGCTCTCTTGCTTCACCCGCGCTTTGATACCATGTGCAAATCTGGTGACCCAAATTTCTACTACAACAATTGATTAATTTTCTTCTATTTATTAAATAACTAAACAAATTATTCACTGTGTTCTATGGTAAATATCGAAGCAAATACACGGAAAACCTTCACTAATTAAATTATATGCGAAAACCAGAACTGAGCAAGAAGGAAATGGCACACACAAGTGACACTATTGTTTTTGGGTAAATATCCCTGTAAAAACCCAATACGGGAAAATTGTTGCAACAACTGAGGGTTTATATTATTATGCAGTAGTTTTTTGAATACAATTCTTCGGATGCCCAAACTGAAAATCCTATACAGAGATCTAACTGGGCAAAAAGGTAGTGAGATGATCTCATACCGTCACTGGAAGTTCTGACATTGATATGCGCTGGAGATGGGCCTCTACAATGCCTCTACGCAGTACTGCATCACACCCACGCAATCACTGCGTCACTACTATTGGGATTGCGCTGCACCTCCTCTCGATCCTCTGCACCTCCTCTCGGCCCTCTGACCTCTTGGTCTCACACCATGGCTTCGACACTAGATCTCGGCTGTTCCTCAGTGGAATTTTAGACTCCCTCTAAAGGTGTTCGCTCCCACAACGTAGCTCTGCGTGGCCCTGTGTCAACCTCTTTGGACATCGCTTTGCCCTCTCTGCCTCGTACTCTCCAGATCAGGAAAACTTCCTCTGGAAACTATCCCTGCCCCTCACTGCAAGAAATCACCTCGATCTCCTCCTGCAATTGCTGCGCTGCTCTCTTCTGAAATCGATTTCTTGATCTCTTACTCAATGTATCTTCCAAATGCCCATCAAGCCTCTTCTTATAATCTTCTTGTTGAGTAACCAACGACCCAAATTAGATTCTAATCAAAGGCTCAGATCATTTTGGCTTGATTCTCGTCTTCTTCTAGAAGTTTCACCTGCAGTTTAATTAATACCCTTTAATTATTTTAATTTCCTAAGTTTAGACTTATGCATCCATTAAAAATAATTAATTATTTTAATAAACCTTCTTCGGGTTGAATTTCCCAAAACAATTTCTAGGTATTCTGGAATACATGTGTCCTTGCCTCCCCACAAATTTTGAGGCTTAGAGCACGTACGATGCTATCAAAAATCAACATTTTCCACCCAATCACTGAGATCTTAATATCTCACCGTTTTTTGTGTGCACTAGATGTGTCTTTTCCCTTATCCTATCTTTTTATAAGTTTGAGTTACTAACCAAATTGACAACCCTAATCTCCAAAGTGATTTGTCGGTTGAGATTAGATATCAACTTCACTTGATATCAACGGTTGAAAGTCATCTAATTCACTAATGCAAATAACCTTTGCATTTTATTAGATTAACTTACTTTTTCTTATAAAAAGAAATTACTTCAATAATTTCCTTAATTAAAGTAATTTGCTAAGATTAAAGGTCCTTTGGATGACCTCCACACTTCTAGAGACTTAAACCTATGTGTAAGTACCTGTTTGATGCTACTATCATGAACACTGACAACTCTTTACAAACACCCGATTGCTCCACTCTAAACTCAGGAAGATTAGTGGCAATCTCTTTTAATATAGGTGAAGCCTCGTGATGCAAATGTGCCATATGCCTATGCCTTAACTCGCACAAGTCATCGCTATCATGAAGGAAGGCATGTACCGATTGACTCTTTTGCATGTACAAGTTCCCTACTCTCCTCGCAATGACTCGTCCTGTATTCGAGCTAGAAGATCTTAGCCTGACAATCACTTGTCCATCTCGGGAAAGAACTTCCTATCCCTTGTTCTCCATGGTTGAGACTGCATTGCACACTTGGCATTGTTGCTGAGCTCCATAATAAGAGCTAGGTCATCGTCTCTCAAGTTGGCAAATAACTCCCGCTATCCTGTCTTGTGATGAGATGCTCCATTGTACATGAACCATGCACCTTTGCTAATTATGCCAGAAAGACAAGACACCAATGAGAGCTCTTTCTTGAACTTGGTGGCAAACTTGCTCACCTATGTGTTTGCTAAAGCTGCTGCCTGTGCCTTCCACTTTCCTTTCTTCTCGTTTGGACATTGACCATGGTGGAAAACTCACTCACCTATGTGTCTGCTAAAGCTGCTACCTGTTGGAAAATCAAGGATATTGTAGATAAAGGTTGATTCTCCTTACTTGATAATTACTTGTGAGATTTGTTGGCCTTTTATTACTTTATTATTTATTCTTCATCAAGCAATTAGCAAAACCTAAAAATGCATGAAGATCACAAGAACACAAAGAATGCAAGATATAGGCTCCAAGCTAGGGAAAAACCCCACAATTGGGGAAAACCCGAACATCCTCTTCTTATAGAATCAATTCAAATGATATTTCCAAGACCAAGACCAAGACAACTACCTAGATAAGATCCCCAAGTCAGCCCTCCACTCATTGTCACTAATCTGCCCTTTAGATGCGTTATCTTCACAAAGAAATTCATCCTCTCTGTGGATTATAGTCCACATACCTCATGATCCTTACATATTTTGTATAACATAGTGATAACAGGGACAACTCACATATCTTCTTTAGGAATCATAATCATCACAGGAACAACTCGCATATCTTCTTCAGGAATTCACACTCTTCGGGTCTTTTATCACATACTGCTTGCACTCTTTTCACATCCTTTTCCCACATCTATGCCTTTAAAGAAATTCGCATGGGCCTTGGATGCTTGTATATCACTTCAGAACATGAACACACTTCTTATGTTTTGGTGGAGGATTCATGCCTATATATAGTTGTTTGTCACTATGAAGGGTCATATCTGTTCAGCAGGCTGACTTGACCATTTGGAGGGCCGACTTGGTCTTATGGAGGCAAATTTGACTATTTTTGACTAAAAAAATATTTTTCGTTTTCTTGCAAAGAAACCAAATAGACTTTGACTCAATTAAAACCTAGAAACATGAGGAACATGCTTAACTAAAGAAATAATAGTAATATAAATCTTCTTCTTTTTGCTTTAGTTACAAGTTCAAAAATAAATATGAAGACCGAACCTAGTTACTTTTCCCTCACTACCTATGCCTTCCTTCTTGAACTTGGTGGCAAATTCTCTCACTCGTGTGTCTGATAAAGCTGCTACTTGTGCTTTCCCAATTCCTTTCTCCTCGTTTGAACATTGACTTGCACAATGGCCAATTTTATGACATGTAAAGCATTTCACTTTGCTCATGTTCTTCTTCTTCCCATCCTGTGAAGTACCTTACCCAGTTGCATTCTTCTTGGGCTTCCCCTTGCTCTTCCTTGCTTGACTTGCAAGGTTCTCATTGTCAACTTTCTATTGGCCACTTTGTAGAGATTCCTCTTGAATCTTCTTTTGGATGAAGTCATCCTTCAACCTCTCCTAGTCTGGAAGCTTTTGTCGTGCCAAAATACCCTTAATGAAGGGAGCCCATGAATTAGTGAAGTTATTCAAGGTTGTTTAACTTTTGACAAGCTCCTCGTTTGACATGTTGAAATGTGTAACTAGGTTCGGTCTTCATAATGACAAATGTAATCATGATTTTATTTATTTGATGAAAAAAGAAAAAGAAATTTTATTATTATTGGTATTTTGTAGTGTGGGTTTCATGCTCAAGGTTATTTGATTTATAGATCAAGCACCTATTGAGTGCTTCTAGGGCATGTCATTGAATCAACAAGTCATAAGAGTCATTATAATATGTTGAAGACTCATTTGGGCATCATGTATTATGTAAGAGAAAATTACTTGAGCCATAAAAGACCCTCCAAGACAAGTCAAACTTGCTGCAACAAGTCAGCCTTCAAAGGATGATAAGTCAACCTTCCAAGAGTAACATGTTGGCCTATTAATGGCATCCTAGAATGCTAAATTTTAGGTATGTTTTATGCTTAGAGCAATTTATTTCAATTTTTACAGTTAGCTCAATATCTTTTCCAAATTAGCAATCACATCAGCATTAAAGTAAATTGCAGATAGAAGACAAGCCAAGACAATAGGACACAAGATGTGGCGCTAGCTAGGGACAAACCCCAATGTGGGGAAACCCTTGATCAATTCTTCTTATATGTTCTCAATAGTTTAGCAGAGAGAGAGATAGTATGTTTACAACAGAAGTCAACACTTTGACTTATCTAGATAAGAGCATAGATCATCTTTAAGAAGATGATACATGAGATCAGTTGAAGACCTGCTACTTTAACTGATTCTCAAGGTGACTCCTTCACCTATCGTTGTGCTGCATTTCGTCATCATGCTACACCTCACCGTGTTGCACCATGCTGCACCCATCATCACTATGTTGCATTTCATCATGCTTCATTAATAATGACTGTACCCATCACTGTACTACATTATGTGCCATTGCTGCACCATGTGGCCATACTGACCTATGTGCTTGTTGCATATTGCTTGCTTGTTGTCCCTAGCTTGCTTATTGTACCTGGCTTGCTTGTTGTCCTTTGTATGCTTGTTGTCCTTTGCATGCTTGCTGTTGCATGCTAGCTGTCACTTGCATGCTAGTTGTAACATTGCATGCTTGGTGTATTTGTTGCTAAGTACCATACAACTGTTCCAATATTAGTTAATTGTCCCTTGCATGCTGCTCTCCTTCGGAGACAGATGCTCTGGCTGTTATGGCAGTTTTGGCTGTTCCCGGCAGTTTTGGCTGTTCCCGGCAGTCCCGGCTTTTCCGGCAGTTTCGGCTTTTTCGGTAGTTCCAGCTTTTTCGGCAGTTCCGACTTTTCCGACAGTTCTAGCTTTTCCGGCTTTTCCATCATTTTCGGCATTTCCGGCTTTTCTAGTAGTTTCGGCTTTTCTGGCTTTTCCGACAATTCCAGCTTCTTCGGCTATTCTGGCTTTTTCGGCATTTTCGGCTTTTCCGGTAGTTCCGGCTTTTCTAGTAGTTCCGGCTTTTCCGACTTATCTGGTTTTTCCGATAGTTTCGGCTTTTTCGGCTTTTCCGGCGTTCTGCCCTCTGGATCACGGCAACATTCTTCCTTAGGATCTCTCCTCCTACTAAAACCCAAAGACAAGTAGAGAGAGGAACAGATCCCAAGTGTGTTGAAATGACTTGAAGGCCACCTCTATTTATACTAAAACGTTGAGCACATGTGGGGTTTATTTGGTTGTTGGCCGACCTTGACGAATTGTCTTATAACGCAAATAAATTCATAACTCCGTGAATACTTATCGAAATCGGATGATCTTCAGATCAATCCTACACCTCTCGATGAGAGGGATCCAAGAAAAATATCAGCTGCCATAAATAAGATGACCCACATGGAGTTTGGCCCTAGTTGCCAGTTTTAACATAGAAGCCTATTTATAAGAGGGAAGTCGATTTAATTTGAGGTGATCGAACATTCATCCAAAAAGTTCAATCACAAGTCAAGAAGAAGTCTCATATCAAGCAAAGGAGGAGGAGACAAGAAGAGAGAAAAATCGAAGTATTTCAAGGTTTGTTTTGGGTCTTCATTCCTCACACGTGTGAAGTTAGGACATCAATCTCGCTGCATCAGGTATTGGATTGCAGTTACAGTAGGATGCTAAGTTTTGTCTCTAAAAGAAGTCTTCTTTGCACGTTGAATTTCCAAGAAGAAGAGGCCATCTCAAGTGAGGAATAGAGAAGGGTAAAAACATCATTTTCTTCCACACGCGCAGAAACTAGGGTTTTTGCAGTAGCCGAAGTTGTAGTCATAATTGAGGTCCGAAGTTGAGGTCGAAGAAGAGAGTTGCAACAATTGTGACGCTGGTTTGACTTGGGTTGACTTTGCTATAAAAAGTTCTTCGAAGGAGAGGTTTGACTTGGTCTTGGAGGGGTCTTTGTCAAGGGTCATAGTGCTTGGAATTTGTCATTTGAAGTTTTATAAGAAAAGAAGAGCTCTTGTGGGTTTTCCTCACAAGAGGAGAGTTTTTGGCCCTGGCTGACAACCTACGTTTTATATCTCCTTGTCTCATTGATCTTCATTGTTTGGTAGCTATTTGATGATAGAGAACACATAATAATCAAGTAAAAGAGAAGCTAATCAAGTTAAGTAAAAATATATCACAAGTAGTTATCAAAATAAGAGAAATCACCTAATCTAGTTGTCCCTAGATTTCTCAACATGGTATAAGAGCTAAGGTGACAAGTCAAGAAGAGGCAGCTTGAAGATCACATCATTGAAGAAGGATACATAAGGGCCAAGGACAAGGAAATCTTTAAAGAGGACTAAGAGGCATCAAGGAGGAGTACTCATCTCAAAAGATCACATCATCACAAGGAGAAGAAGACCTTAGGGACCCTACCTACACTCAACTCAAAGAAAGAAGGACTACACATTTGAAGCATCTTGAAGGAAGCAAGAAGAAGCATTGGAATCATCATGAAAGAAATCAAGGTGATCTCCCTCTCTTTGAAGAAAGGATCACATCTCAAGCAAATTTGAAGAAAGACATCTCTAGAAGAAGTATTGTCATCTTCAAGGAAGCAAACATCATCAAAATCAAGAAAGGCATCAAGTTGAAGATATCATCATCAAAGAAGCATCTTCACTTGACAAGTAAGTACCTTTATATCTATGTTTGAATCTACTATGAAAATGACTTCATTCTACAAGGAGAGCAACATACTGGTTGGGTCATCAAATTTCCTTGCATGGAAGAAGATGATAGATTTGATCCTCATAGAGAATGGAGTTATTGGACATGTTAATGTTAATTTGGCAACTCAGTGGAAAATTCCAACTATGGGACTAGATTCCTCTTTTCGAGAGGACCAATTTTGACTATTGAAGCGCTCAATTTGGACAAGGGAAATGTACTTGTGAAGAAAAGCCCACATATGCACATTTGGACAGGTTGACTCTAACAGGAAATTGGTCACCCTAGGAAGCTGATAAATACAAGTGACCTCAAGCTCATTTGGACATCACCAGGCATCATCTTCTTTTCTTCTTCATTGATTGGTTCACATAGGTTTGAGGCTAAGTCGAGGAAAGAGGTTCGCACAGGTTCGAAATTACAGGGTCCGAAGCTCGCACATGTTGTAGGGTTTTTGGTTTCCGACCACAGGCTCGTCAATGACAATTTTCGGCTATAACTGCAGGCTAACAGGCTCAAGGGTGTAGTTGAAAGGTCTCAACCGCATGCATAGCTCTTTCTCCATGCGGTTGGGCTCTAGGGGATAAATTTTGACATGTGATTGCAGTTGATCGAAGACAGGAGAAGTTGGCTCTGATGTGGGTTGATACTGGAAACATATTTCTGAATGTTGTTGGGTTAATCTTGCTGGATGATTTTGTATTGGGCTCATTGTACTCTCTACTGAACATTTTATGACAATCTAATAGAATAAGATTTTTCAAAGGGTTTTCTCCATAGTGGCTTTTCCCCTAGTCTTTGACCAAATCTGGGGTCTCTTGTTGATGTGTTGGTTGTCTCCTTTGTCATTGCATTTATTGTTCTATCTTCAATCACTGTTGATGGTTGGAAAGATTAATTGGTATTGAAAAGATTGCTAATTGAAGTATTGAATTGGGCTAAAGTATTTGATACGTCATAGAACAATCTGAAAATTAACAGTTAAGGGTTTTGTTGACACCTAATCATCAGGATTGGGTGAATATAATGTAAACAAATAATAAGTAATATGAACAGTGATCGGGAGGTGAAGTGAACAGTCTCTCCCTCATGTATATAATAAAGACCAACCTGAAGGAATGAAATACAAATCAATTCTGCTTTGCGGATATACTACCTGCCCTGACATGGTATCAGAGACGGCTCCCAAAATAAGTTGTAACTACCTTCTGCCTAATGCGGTCTCTATCCATTGCCCCTGTGCGCTCTGTCTGTCATAATTAATTCTGCGCCATTTCTTCCATGCCTCAGCTTTGAAAACCTTCTGAATCGTTGCGTTGAATGCCTTGAGGTCGTGCTGCTATGTTTAATGCCTTGAGGGAGTGTTGCTGCGAGAGTTTACTGCGTGAATGGTGTGAAACGCTGCTGCGTTGATGGTACGTGAGCTCTAAGAGCATGGTGTGAATGGTCAGACTTGTGAGCAGCCTTGGTGGCGTCTGCTTCCTGGGAGCCTTTCCTCCCGTGGACTTATGAGTTGTCTGCTTGATATGAGCTGTGGAGCCAAACTAATCCTTCGTATGAGGATTTGAAATAACAACCTTGAGCGTAGAGCCTCGCCTCTGGACCACGCTAGAGAGAACGGGTTAACGAACAAGAATAATATTAAAGGCATGGAAATGTATTTACGTTGGTAACACAGGTATCATTAGATTATTACATTGTATTTACACTGCTGATATTTAAGGCTTCTGATATTTAAGCTGCTGATATCATTACATTGTATGTATGCTGGAAGTGCTACCTTTGTGTTTGCGTTGAAGTTTTTGGCATATCATTACATTGTATGTACACTGGAAGCGCTGCCTTTGTGTATGTGTTGAAATTTTTGGCATATAAAATGTATTGAATGCCAATTCCTATGATATTGTAACACTGGTCCTACAGTTGAAGTTTTTGGCATATAAAATGTATTGAATGCCAATTCCTATGATATTGTAATGCTGGTCCTACAATTGAAGTTTTTGGCATATAAAATGTGAATGCATTGAAGTTTTTGGCATATAAAATATGTTGAATGCCATGTGTCGAATAGAGTTAAAAAAAAAACCTAGGTCATGGGTCAAAGCACTGTGGCATGAAGTGTTGGATGCGCTGTACAAATTTGTGTATTTACAGTCTTGGGTATTGACAGTTGCTGTCAAGTTGAATTTGCTGTCCAGTCATATCAGAATAATATTTTTTCCCATTAAGAGTAAAAGTTTTGCATCATAAGCTTTTGTTACAATATGCATTCAATCGTATCCATTGTGGGAATAGTTCTCACTGGCAAAGAGAACTATCTTGAGTGGTCCTGGATGATAAAACACACTCTCATTTTCAATGAGTTGTGGAAAGGAGTGTGCATTGGAGATGGAGACAAACAGTGAGAACAACCTACATCAGACAAAGAGCTCGCCATTTAGGAAAACAAGAACAACAAAGCCTATGCATTAATCGCAGCATCTGTAAGTGAAGAGGTGAGTCGCCATATTACGCCATTTTCAACTGCTTTTGAAGTCTTACAAAAGCTGAAAGAACTCTATGACTCACATTCTGCACTTGAAGTTGTTCAACTCATGATTAAACTCTTCACTCTTGAACTGCAAAATAATGATCCTCTTGCTCTTGCATCCGAAGTAAAGTCTATAATGCATGATATCAAATTCACTAACGTCGAATTGGATATTCTTCTTATTGCTTTTCTCAACGCACTTTATCCTACTTACTCCAATTATCTTGAGTCATTGCAAGCAAATTGAAATCTCAAAGATATTACCTTTGACACTCTTGTGAAAAAATTTGCTAAAAGAGAGAAAGCTTTTGGAAAGAAGACAACCCCTGAATCTTCTGAAGAGGCTGCGTGCCTTGCTCATAAAGAAAAGAATCTTGCTCAAGATTCTTCCAGAGGAAGAGGTGGTCGAAGAGGAAGAGGAAGATATTT
>APFE030515824.1:121305-146181 GCA_000404065.3 Pinus taeda
CCATCAATAAAGGCTAGAATGGTGATGCAAGCCCTCCCATGTCTCTTCGAATGAGACAACACTCCATTTGCCCTAGATGAGCATCCAAGTGTGTGGTGCAAGTGTGTGGCCGACTAGGCAATGTGGTCCAAGTGCATCATCATCTTTGTATGGCTGGGGCATGAATAAGCAATGTGTGCTGCTGAAGAAGCCCATAGTGTGACGATCAATGCTCTGCTGTGGTGGAGGCCCATGGCTCTCAACGCTCTCCCTACAAGTGCCATTATGGCCCTCTCGAGGGCTTGGATCCTGTATAGGGAGGTCAAGCCCAATATAAAGACCCACTTGCAATCCTGTATAAGATCCAATGCGTGTCCTCACCTTCTAGTACAACAATTCATTAGTGCAACTGAGTAAATAAGCTTGCAAATCAGAGGCAAAAATGGACACTTCATAGTGCCATGCCCTTTCAAATGGCCTTTAGAGCGTATAAGTGTCACCAAGCTCAAGAGGGAGGTTAGTCAAGAGTTCTATTAGGTGGTTTCACCTAAGTTGTTGGAAACTCCTGAATAATTTTCCAGAAACGCGGATCCCCGTTTCCGATACATAAATGGATAAGATTCTTGTCTGAAAAAATGTAAAAACGTTTTTGTGCCGTTTCAAAAAATTGGAAACATTAGATTTGGAATTGGATACGTTTCCAAGGGTTTTAAATTTTTTTGGATCCGTTTCTGGAAATCTGGAAACGGATCCACGAAAACTGTGATCAGAATCCACCCTTAAAATGTAAAAAAACTTGAAAATTTGTATAGCCATAAATAAGTAATAAAAATGAAGAAATCAGATTTGCAAATAAACTCACTATAAACCAGTGTGGAAAAAGTCGGGAATAAATCCTGATTAAATCCCGATTTTTTGATTTTTTTTGGCTGGCCGATTAAATCCCGATTTTTTGATTTTTTTGGCTGGCTGTTTAATTTTGCCGACTTTTTGCCGACTTTTTCGAAAAACTCCCGACTTTAACGACTTTTTCAACTTTTGGACCCTTACCAATTTAATCCCGACTTCGACTTTTTCCACATTGCTATAAACAGAGTCTCATAAAGTCTTTTCTAAATCTTTAGAAACAACGACACTCCATATATTTATCAAGGATTCTTACTAAGAAAAAGATAGATGTTCAAAAATTCAAATAAAAGGGTTTGATGAATGTCTTCTTAAAGATATTTATTTGAGCGATTAGTTTTCATTTTGGTTAAGGTTTTGTTAATTGTCATTGATTTTGCTCTTGATTTCATAAATCCCTCCAATATAACAAATCTTCTCTAGCCAATCTTGTGTTTGCATGTAGTCATGAGACCAAACTGACATTGAGAAGATTGAAATGTTCAAATAGGTCTTGATGGAATATCCCAATGATCCCATGGGCCTTTTAATTGTCATGCAAGGAAGATAGATATCTTCTGCCATGCATGACACGTTCTTTGAAGGAGTTGGACCCGAAAGCACAAATGCTGTAGCATTTCTGATTACATTATTATTGATGATGATAATATGTTGAACGTTATAATAATCACTAATGATGATGACAATGTTTATGCTGAATTGATGATGATGATTTGTTTATGTTGAATTCATGATGATGACTATGCATTTTTAGATATAGATTCTAGACTCTGAAAGATGAATGGTAATATATATATATATATGCATGCCATTTCCTTGCCGTGTTGTATCCTGATATTTTGAAAATCTGTCGTATCCGTTTCAAACCCCATATCCGTATCCGTTCTCGTATCCGCTTTAGTGCAACTTAGGGTTTCACCCTCTAAGTGAGTGACAGGTCCATGGTACATCTGTGAAATGGCAGGTGTTAGCTCTCAGTGATTTTCTTGGCTGTAACAGAAAATCGCTGGAGTAACCTGAAACCAGTCATTTAGATTGGAAGCTAGCCCTTCCACCCTAGGCTCTCTCTGCAGATATATTGCCCAGTGTCACTACGATAACAGTCTGTAAATTTAAATCAATGGCTAGATCTTCTGTATGTGATGGAATTTTGAAAATTGTGGTAAGGCTGAGCAAAAATCCAATTGGCATGGAGTCATGACAGTTCGAATATTAACAAGAAATCTGATGGATTCTCAGTTGCCTGGCTATGGTTTATCAAAGGCAGGGTAGATAACACTTTCTTAGACACTTGGACTAATGTTGTAGCTGAAGTTGATTTGAGATAACAGTCCACTACAGTAGAGCATCAAGCAATGGTGGATTCTAAAGTAGCTTTAGAGGGAAAACATGAAAGTATTTGATTGTAAAAAACCAGAGCATTAATAATGAATTTTGAAACTTTTTCTTTCAATCATTTACTGAAGACTATATACATAACATGAAATTATTTAGAAAGGAAAAGCATTCAGCATAAGAAAACACAGACAGGAATGTATCATCACAAGAATCTTTGGGCTATAAACTCAAAAACTTCTGATCCAGTCAGATTCAATTAATCTCAAAGATATTGCAAGTTTACGCAATAGTTTTTCTCTCTGAAACTGAACCCTTGTTTCCTATAAAACACAATTTATATAGATAAATAAAGTTAACAAACTATCTCTGATTTCTAGGAATCAAATTCAATCTACGTACTAAAATTAAAACAAATATGAAAACTGCTGCTAGATGTCTGTACTTGCTGGAATTGGAATGATCCACTTGTTTGATCTTATACCATTTGTACTCAATAATTGATGATTGACTGCCTTGTAATATGATATTTAATTGGAAAATCACTGCTGCCAGGTGTCTTTTGAAAACTGGATCTTAGCTAACTGTCTCCCTAATTTAATTTGCACATGAGTGATTTGTTAAATTCTCTGTTGGATGTGTTGCTGATATTCTTCATCAAATTTAAAGTTGATTATTCGGAGGCTGATTTGATCAACATTCTGATATTTTGTGCCTTTGGTTTGATTTTCAAATCTCTCAATGTTGGACACTCTGTGTTACACTAAGCTATGCATTTCCAACTGCTGTCGCAATTACTTGAGTGTTGTTGATGCCTTTACTCAGAAATGTGGATGACTTTGGAGATGTATTTGGCACTTTTCTGTTTGATGCATTTGGCAATTGATTCTACAGTGTTGGCATTCTTTGACTATAGAACCCCTCTTCCAGTTGCAACGTGTTAAATTGCATGCCATCCTGGCAATTGGTCAATCTTTCAGAGCTCTGTGAATACTTTCCATAACCCTTGTACACCTGGTGCATTTGTTAACACTTGAGCCTTTACACCGAAGTGGTCTCCTTCAAATAAGTCCTTTCTCTTTTAACAAAGATAATGGACATGAACTTCATCAATTTCAATGAGCATTTTAACAAACTCAGACCCAACCATTGTAAGGCAATTGATGCATACTCACCTTAATTTGTTTCATGCAATGAAGGCTTGACAGCTTATGCCTTTCGCGAGCTTTTCACTTGGGAACCTTAGCGCTTATACTGAAATCCAACCTGCGTTTTTATGCTTCCATGAATGGGGTATATCCCACATTCGTGTGAAGATATAGAATTAATTTCTTTATAATGCTCATTAGCCCCATAGTCTTTTGATCAAACTCCCTTGTGGGCTCCTGCTCGGCTTGGTGCTCAATACATTAGGTGCTGGCTTGTGACAACTATTTAGTCTATGAAATAGATTTGGAGATTTGGCTTTGAGCCCAATAACTTTTTAAATTCTTTAATAAAAACCCTGCATGTTAACCTTAGCAAGTCCGAGAGCAAACAAAGCCTTTAAAAATCAAACTAAAGACCATAGAATTTTATTTTTTTTCCAGGAGAGATCCAAGATTTAGACCTGATGAACAGTGCACTGTGTCTCAGGAGCATATTGACCCTTCCAAACCATATTTTTGCCAAAAATTCTCACAGTTTTACTTGCAAGATTTGAAATCTCGATTGACTGGTTAAAAAACACTTAATTTGGCAGTGCTCCTTATGACATGGTATACATCGTTCGCTGTATTTTAATTTATATTGTGATGATGAGCATTGTCAAATTAAAAGACAACGCTTGTTTTAAAATGGGAAAATCGATATTGTTTAGGACCCCAGAGTGAAATGTCAAACTTAGAAGTGCTGATTTCAAAGGAATCTTGTATGTGATAATAACAAGTGTCATGTGAAATAGTGATGGAATGGAATGGGGCAATAGGGAATCTCCAAGCCACATGCCATGGTAGAAGGGAGCTATGATAAGGGAACCCACACATTTGTTGTATAGATGTAGGAGGGAGCATTCGTGGTACATGAGTTACCTCGACCTTTGTTTTTCCACCCTTCTTCATACTCCTTTTGCCTTTAATTGACTTTTCTTTCTTTTAACTGCTTGGGGCTCCAAGGGATGAGAGCATGATGTGTATGATATGGCAGTGATTACCCCATAAGGTTGGGCAGTTCATCGCCCACCAAGGGTTGGGACAATCACAGGTTCCTTAATGACACAGGGAGCGCACATAGGGGCCCCAGGAACCAGGGTGATGGCCATATTGATAAGGGGTAGAGCTCATGTTTGGTTTTTTCCCACTCACTAAATTCTTATGTCTCGGCCATCTTTTGCATTTTGCAGTACATTTCTTGTTGTAAGTGGCCAAATTATGCTTATAACTTTTTTTTTTAGCTACATCAACCTCTGGGGCATCGTTCCAGGCCCGACCTAAAGTGTGGACAAGGGGAGGGGGAGGCTAACACCTTGTGGACCCAATGGACAAATGTGGACCTGATGGGAAAAGTGTAAAAAGGGGTTATAATGAGCAGAGGGGAGTGAGATACATGGTGTTGGGAAGCGGGACCACACAACCAAAATCAGGGTTTTTCCATGTAGTGCCACTCCTAAAGCTAATAGCCAATAGAGGAGATCCCACTGGACTTAGTATACAAGATTAAACACCAAGTTGGGAGAAGGGAACAAGAGTACAAACCAAGCCCATTATTTTTGCCGAATCCCCCCAACGATCCATGTTTAAATGTTCCCAAGAAAAACAAGAAAATATACCTATGTACATAATGAAAGCCATACCTTCGGGGTTGGAGGGCCAACCTTCAAACATAAAATCATAACAGATGGTCGAGGGGACATAATAGTTGGCTCAAGTGGCACATCGAGCTATTTGGTGGCTGCAAGGGGTTGCTGGCTATCGACCGAAGACATAGTTATGAGAAAAATTCTTCTATGGGTGTCACCAATTGGTGGAGGACAACAAGTACCTCTCCCGATTGGAGTACATTTGGATTTATTTGCCATATGGATCTGGAAGTCCATTTGCTCCTTCCTGTGGTTGAAGAAGTAGTTTCTAGTCCTGTCATGTGTGCTGACGCTCCATTGTCTATATACTAGACACCCTGTGAAGTTGTGCTAGAGAGGTAAGCTATTTGAGCGAATTCATCTTCCAATTTGGAAGACAATTCTGTAGCATCCTGAGTACTGAATCTCTCTGCGGCCATACTGGAAAATCTGAGAAACTCAACTACATTGGAGAGGTCCTGGGTATAATTCTTCGTGTGCTTTTCTCTTCCTTGCCCTATGCTGATTTGCTGCTGCAAAATCACTGTGCTAGATTTGCTCTACGAAATAACTGATCTGCTCTCTGGAACCCTTTCTGACAATCTCTATTGTATGTTGCTACTGCTCTGAGACAAATCGAGCTTTTCCTCCAACCTGGATTGGATATCTATCTGTTGTCTCTCCTACAATTCACATTGCCTGGCTAGGCATGCACATATCTTGAAATTCGTGCTTCAGATCTCCTTTTAAACTGCAAAAATATCTCTTTTTTCAGTTCTAGAGCCTTTGATCTGATCTTTGTTGCTCTAAAACCATGTGAAAATTCCTTGAATGCAATTATTGGATATTTATCTTCTAACTGTTAGCAGTTTATTTCTCTTTTGAATTATTATTCGACAAATAACGATAAATTCACAATTACATTCTTCACAATTAAAAATGCTGTGCAATTATAAAATACGGAACTGAGAAATAGATGCACACACACAAAAATAGACAACGTTGTTTTTGGACAATTGTCCCTTGAAAACCCCCAAAGGGAAAACTAGTGTAGTAGATGAGGTTTTTATTAATTCTTCAACATATCCAGGAGTACAATAATCTGCTTTCCAATCTGGCAAAGCTCCGACAATATACTACTGGAAAAATAATTTGCTTGCCAATCTGGCAAAGCTCTAGCAATATACTACTGGAAAAATAATTTGGAAGACACCCTTGTTTCTCTCTGCAACTAATCTGGCTCTTTGGCAAACTCACACTTCTCCAGCTGCTCACTTTGCAGTCCAGAAATGCGCACTGCCTGCGTAGATAGATTTGTACAACCCCTGAAATGCCTCCAAGTTAGACGGCTAGCCTCCCTCTGCCTTTGGAATCCACTCACTTTGCCTCCGGTACGCTGATCTAGCAATTGGCAACTGAAATGTGGCTCTTCCGTAAACTCGCACTAGGTAAACTGGCTAACTCACACCACTGTATTCGACCTCTTCTACAGATGAACTCAACCTCCTCTTTCCTGTCTCTTGGACACTAAAAAACACTGAAGAAGATTCCTTCGGACTCTTGCTCCTGATCTCTGTGAATCCCTTGCTTTGATGATTTCCCTAGCTTCAACTGCGCCCTTGTTAAATACCTACAACTGGGTAGTCGAACTCCTCAACTCATTGACCGTGTCTATCTCCAAGGCCTTCAACTTGCTCTTATAATCTCTTGTTGGGGTCTCAACATCCACAGTTACATCTTCATCTATTGCTAGGATCATCTTGACTTCATCCATGGAAGTCTCTAGAGAAAAATAGAACTTCCTTAATGAATACACTTTAATTAACACGTTTTCCTATGTTAGACCTAGGAAATATTTAATTATGGCTAATTAAGTTAATTAAGGTGTTTTCAAGTCATTTATTGCGAAACCTTTTCTGGGTTTTGGAGATCTCGTGTTCCTTAGCCTATTAGACACAAATTGAGACTAGAACACCTGTCCATTGCTACCAAATACAAAAAATAACACATCGCCCATCAGGGGTTGGAACTTGGGACATGCAAGGGTTCCTTGTCTTCTATGAGATAGAGCCCAAGAAATGGGTGATGGCCATATGATAGAGGTAGATCTCATGCTTGGCTTTTTCCCATGCGCTAAGTTGTAAGATTCAATAATATTTTCCGTTTTGTTTTTTCTTGTAGCCATCACATGCCCTTTCTTTTTCTTTTAGTTGCATCAACCTCCCAAGGTGCATTTCCAGGCCCTACCTAGGTATGAGGATGTGTGGATACGAAATCTCAAAGAACCAATGGTCAGTGGAACCTAAAGAAGGGAGGTGTAATAGGGGCTCATACTGTGAGATGTAAAGTGGTAAGTATGGAATAGGGAGAGATGGGGCTACACTATCTCAATCATGGTTTCCCAAGTAGTGCTCCTCCTGTAACCTTTGGGCCATTAGGGGAGGTCCCACTAGACTAGGATTGAAAACTAACCCCTAATTAAAGGTGAGGGAACAATACTATGGCCAAGATCCTTCTTTCTTCCAAGTTATCCCATACTCGATGCCAAAATGGTGAAATACAAACAAGCACAAGCACTCAATTGCAAAATGATTAATGTACCTTTTGATCAGAAGCCCACCTTCCAACATGTGCCCTTGACAAATGGGCGAGGAATATGACTGATGCAGGCGGCAGAGATATGAATGACACGTCACATCGGCCACAAAGTGGGTCTCAGGGGCTGCTTGTTGGAAGAGATGAATAGGAGAAAAACTTCTCCTAGGGGTTACCTACTTTTGGTGGGTAACATGGCTTTTTTATTTTATTTTATTATTATTTTTCTATATTTTCTCTCAAGCGTACATGTTATGAAGGGAGAGTCTAAAAGTACCCTTTCTTCAGGGTACTTGTGGGCACCCTCTGTTTCATGTGGACACCCACTTTTTCATGGCAATGTCCCCATGTGTGTTTCCTAGGGTCACCCCTCAAGGGATACTTGAGAAAATGCCCCCATGGAGTACGTATGTCTTTGGGGTGCATTCATTACTCTTGGAAACATGTCCTTGTGTAACATTGGTGATTCAATTACCTTTTTCTTTGGGAAAATGAAAAATATTTTTTCTTCCTAAATAGTGTTAGAGTCTAGATCAATACAGTGGTATTTGATGCTAATTTACAAATTTATAAATAGCATTTGTAGTCATTAGCATTTGATAAATTGATTTGTTCAACCTTATTGGTTGGTAGGTTGTTTTCCATTGATGTTTTAAAGGAGTAATTTGAGCTCGGTGTGCAAACTTAAACTAATGATTTTCTTTTTGCTGTTATTGCATTTTAGGGAGGAGATGGAGACACCTAAGGTATGGGCTCAAATCTGTATCCAAAGTATGGTGCGATTGGCCAAAGAAACCACTACTGTGCGGCGAGTCCTAGAACCAATATTTCAATACTTTGACATGGGGAAGCATTGGTCTCCTGAGAATGGATTAGCTGTTTCTGTTCTTCGTGACATGTCGTACTTAATGCAGAATACAGGTACAAAATCTATTAGGAGTAAAGGTACATGTTTTTGTAGTGTATTTTTATTTTATCTAAGCATTTGAATACATGGTTAGTGAAATGCATTTTTTTTATTGTTTTCAAAATAGGAAAAGTTTTTTGAACAACTGTGGCAATATGCAAGTGTTAGTCTAAAAATTGTGGTGCTTCTTTTTTTAACGATTAATAGAGAGGCATTGAAGTTGATATCATGCATTTTTATAAAGAGATGTCATCACATCTAATTGCCAAGATTTTGACTCATGTTTTAAGGGACTAGAGCTTAGTTGAATAGTGTCAAAACATGTCATGTAATAGAAATTGAAAGTATCTGTTAGAGTTAGTGAAGGTTTGTCATTTTTTTTCTCGGATAATAAGTCATATATTATACAATTTCACTACGCTATTGAACTAGGTGTGGCAGAAATTTTCTTCACCTCCCTTTATAAATGAGGAGAGCATCTTTGACTGAGTCACTATTCAACTGATGTGATATTTGTTCAGAAGATGGACTCAGTATGTGAGTCTTTTGACTGGGTATTGGATGGAATTTTTGGCCTATCTGGAATCAGTAGTCATACTCCATGTTGGTGGAAATATGGGCTGATTATGGCATAAAGTAGAAGTAGAATGTGGTTTCAAGTTTACGGTCACTATTAGTGGTCGCCAAAAGATATGGGAAGTAAAATATTCATATAAATTATGCTCACTTCTCTAAAGTTGACATTTGTGTATATGAAGATACCCTTTGTTGGCTCAGCAGTTTTTATTTCTTGTACATTGTGTTTATATATATATATATATATATTATATTTCTTGTACTATAGTACCTTAATGATTTCTTTTTCACATGGTTGCTTGGTTCCCGTTGAAATCCTTCTTTTGAGTCTGAAGTCCATGACCATGTATTTTTTGGTTAAACCAAGATGTGTGAGCTTAATGTTCCATTATGGCTTGGAATAGAGTATATCTTCAACTCATGAGATTTATAATTATTAGTTACTTTTTTTGGTATTTCCTGGCTTTACTTTTGGTTTGTGACCCATTATAGATTATATTGGCTGCTGTTACCCTATCTGTTCATATGGTAGTTCTTTGTATGCATGATGATAGGCAATATGATTTGATAAGGTATCTATAGAGGGAAGGTTGCATCTATTGTGATTGATTTGTCACATAAAAGGAACGGACCTACTAATTAACTTGTATTGGTCGACCTATAAGAGTGTTTATGATTATGCAATATTGTTTATATGGATCAGAATTAAGCATAATGTGGGTTTGGTGACTGGTCTAATTGGGTAGCGAATAAAGGGGTAAGCTTGCATCTTGATGTAAACCCAAAGGGTTCTGTATCCTGACATATTGAGTTAAACTTAGGCTATTGTTGTTTATAACATTTTGACATGAGAAAACTGCAACTAGGCAAAATTGGATATGTGTCTAAAATATTTTGCACCATTTTTTTGAATGCATACTCGTGATAATGATATTATTCTTAAGTGCTTTCGTTCCAGTGTTAATGCAGATAAAGTTTGAAATATAGAAATATTGAATATCTATCCTATATTTTCTAGTTTTAAGAGGGAGTTGTGTAGCAAAGAAATTATATGCAATTTAGTGTTTATGCCAAATACATTGTCACCACCTCCGTCCTAAAGCAGATATAAATTGAACTAAGACACATGAGGATTACAGATTTGGGAAGGTACGGCTTTTGGTTTCATTTGTTGGTATTTAGACACATTGAAGATAATGATTTTGGTGTCATTTGTTAGTATTTAGACTCATCGAATATAATGATTTTGGTGTATTTCCTCTAGCCAATATAAGGAATCACTTATATGAGAATTGTACATTGTGAAGGAACTAAGACCACATGAGTTATGAATGAGAGAGTACACACACACACACACATGCACATGAATTTATTCTTGTCATCTTGACATAGAATTACACATGATTATTTTGGTATGGTACATCTTAGGTTTATTGGGAGTTACGCTCTTAATTCTCACATGTCAATGTGTAATGGACCATCGTTTTTGTTATATGCGAGAGCCATGCTCCCCTTCTATATAAATGTTTATTATGATTTTTTGAGTAACTTGCGTCAATGAAATCAGTATTAGTGCAACAATTCTTGCACTAACACCATAAATCTCCCCACAATTATATATTTTTATTGAGAGATATTCTTTTTAATCCTTCTAAGTAGTTATGTAACTGAACATCATTTTTGTACTTGGGAAATCATGCTATCCATCTATATTTGGCATATGTGTTTTTTATTGTGTTGTTTTGGGTGATTTGGTTCACTAAAGCTTTGACACCTTCTAAAACCTAATGGGCTTACACACATCACTAGTAGTATATTTGCTGTAATTTTGCAAACATTATTATATGTGGAAGCATTCATAAGTAATTTATAATGTAATTTATCTAATAAATCTTGATTTAATAAAGTTAGAGCTATTTGCAAAAAACCCAATAGCGGAAAGATTCTCCAAACTAAGTTTATTGCATACTTTGTTTTCACAATTTTGGAGGTCATCACATGACAAAAGATTTTTTTTCTCAAAAGGTTTTTTCGAGAAAGATGCTCAAAATTTGGGAGATGCTTCACATAACACATAATTCCTTTCTCTTATGCCATAGACCCTAGTCTTCTTTTGTCACAAGAGCTACAAGAACAATGCTTCTTCTCTCCCAGGGTTTCACTAAACCCTAGTTTTGTTTACCTCTTTTGGGAGATAACCTAACCCTAGAATTTTTTGTTGTATTCTTCAAGAACCCTAGAGATCAAACATAGAGAGAGATTACATTAACGAAGAATACAAGGAGAGAGAGAGAGAGGTGCATGCCACTCCTCACATTTCTATTATAAGTGAGTGACGAGTGGATGAATAGAAATACATACTCCTTTTATGATATGAGACGTAGTGGAGGACCACATATGAAGCACTACACTACAAAAATGCACATGTCAAGCTCCAACGTGAAGTCATGAACAAGACTCCAAAGGCATGAAAAATTGACGACAGGTGCCTAATGCTCTTTCTCCAAGAGCCTTGAAAGCTCCAACACTCATCTTATGTTATGTGCTTCTTTGGGTCCACTCTACATACACGATCACTCCCTCAACCCAAGTCAACATAAGTCAAGTGCAAGCTTCCATGCAAACAATCCAACTGTGCCTATGCAAGATAGGGTTGGACATGCTCCTTTAGATTGCCCAACACTTCTCCTTCGAAGCAAGGTGTCCTCTTAACAAACAACTAACCTTGATGTGACCAATATGAAGAATGTCACCAAGGTGTGTAAAGGTGTCTAATGTTCTAAGTAAGCCACATAAGCATCCATACGAGGTCTAGTGATTCTTGAGCATGCCACCTTGATGTGTGCATGCCCATCATGGAACAACCAAGGGTCATCCATACACCATACATGTAGAGATCACATGAAGGACCCTCAAGCACGGTGTAAACACATTTTGTGTAACCTGAAACACTCCCTCTTTATGAGGAAAGTGTTTTCACAAACATTAGTCTATTCCCTCTGGGACTCACCCATACCTAGCATCTAGAAATCTATAATTGTTACAGTCTCGAGATGAATTTAAACATATTTCTCCATCAAGGCATCACACCTCATCTGCTCGAAACTAGAGGTTGGCTTACAAATGGAAGAAGTCAATGCAACATGAATAACATATCTCCTAGGAGTTATAATCGCCCTCACTAAAGATATTGGCACTCCCTTTTGTTTCTGGGCATCTTGTAGTGTGCGGGTAAACAATCTCAACTTCTTGCAGGCTAGAGTAGTAGGTGAATGCAAATACGTCCCAATTTTGCATCGTTGACTCTTGGATCTGATTCTGCTCTAATTTTCCTTATTAATATGAAGGTGTAGGAGGATTGTTCTGGGTCATTTATATGCTGTTTTATGTCTGATTTCTCTTTTTATTTCTGCTGCAAATTAATTTTCAGAAATTAAAATAGAAAGGTATTTATCTTATGGCAGTTTCAGAAATTTTATTTAGGTAAAATATTTTTTTATTTTTTTTTATTTTGTGTAAACTGTGGAGATAAAATAGCTCTGATCTTGTATTAGAAAATTAATAGTAAACCCTAGGGGAGAACCTGGTGTTGAAGATGATGATGGTTCTTAGGGTTCTTGTTGTAAATTTAGTACTTCTACTATAGTAAAAGACATGCAGAGTAGAGTTAACATTTTATATGATTTTGGACTCTTGTTCTTTTGGGATGTAACAATAGGGAAATATTATGGATTTCATGTATTCTTGATGATCCACAAAGGTTATTGCTGCCTCAAAATCTAGCAGGCCTTGTGAGAGGGCTCACAAGACAAGGACTAGACCAAGGGACAACACTATGAAGTGGAGGCCCACTATCACCACAACCACAACCTCCCGCTCTTTAGTGGATTTTCACCACAAGGGATGCTTCGCTATATAGGTCACCTAATAGGTATTCAGAGTTTAAGGCTTAGAGGTGACAAGGATAGGCTCAAGGAAAGGCAGTCAGCTTAAGGACAAAGCTCAATGAACAAAGGGAAGGAAAAGCATGCCCTCCAAGAGACCTATTTAAGGCTCATGTTAGGTTTAATGAATAGGCAAGGAGAAAGACTTACAATTTACCAAGGTGCAGAATGTTGAAGGAAAAGTAACTAGGTTCGGTTTTCATTATGACTTGTGTCTATAATATTATGAAGAAAATTGTTATTCCTTGCATCATGGGTTTCATGAGCAAGATGTGTTTACCATAGGTCAAAGACTTCTTCTTGATGTCTTTAGGATTTCCAATGTTTCATCATAAGTGTTATGAAAGTCATAAGGTCAAAGGTTAGGCTCCAAGATTAGTGTCACTATTATCATGCAAAACCTCTCTATAGTACGCAGTAAACCTCTTTGATATGTCGGCCCAAAACTAAGGTACTTCTGTCGGCTTGGTATATGATCGTTGACTCATATATATATGAGTTAACGTAAGGTCAAAAGGATAATTTTCGGAATAGTCTACACATCACAATCATCGATAAAGGAAACACATACACTGTAGGTATCTCGGAAGCATCTCGGTCTCGGAAGTTTGGTCACGATATATAAACATGTCTTCGAAACAATCTTCTCATCACAGTCATCAAGCAAGGAACGATTACACAGTGAAGTCTCGGAAGCATCACGGTCTCAGAATTCTCGCAATACATAGACGGTACTCTATACTTTGCAAGTCTGTAATAGAAACTCAGTGTTATAGTCCTCACAAGCATGTAAGAAAATATTGATGATATAGTCCTCGCAAATCGGGAAGAAGAAGCTTGGTGATACTTCTCTTGGTAGTCAGTGAGAAGATCGATTATATACCTCTCTCGAAAGTCTATAGGGAGCTCAAGAAACTTCGAAGTCTGTAAGACATTGATATCTCTCGGAACGTCACTGACTGTAATATATATATCTCATAACCAATTAATGAACTGTGCATATATATATATATATATACACACACACACATTGGCAGTACTAAATACAACACTAAGGTGTGATCTCTCTCATATCTATTGCATCCAATGAAGAATCAAAGGACTGTGGCCAATCAATAGAAGGAGGTGTTGAAGACAGTGACATAGAAGACATAAGGAGAAGGAGTAGAGTGATATGAAGGCAGGAAGTTGTAGTCCAAGCAGTGCAGAGAATAGTGACACTTATCTTGGAACCTTGTGTTTATTTTGTCAAGGGTCTTGGTATTCGTTTAAATGTCTATAAGAAGAGATTCAAGGATTTTACTCTGAAGAGGAGAGTTTTTGCCCTAGCTTGGAGCCAACATCTTGTGTACTTGTTTTTATTGTTGATCGTCCATGTTGATAATTGCTTGAAGAATTGAAGAACACACTAATATAACAAAGCTAATTGAGAAAGACAACACAAATTGTTATCAACAAGTATGAGAAGAATCACTAAATCATGAGTTGCCCTAGATTCTTCAACATGGTATCAGAGCTATGGTTCATGAAGGGCATGAAGGAGATCAACTATATCACAAAAGGGTCTCAATACTATCACAGTCAACACTGTTTCGAATAGAAGTGTCTATAGCACAGTCACAGAGGAAATATCTACATTACAGAGATGTCTATAGCACAATCTCAATCTCAGGCATATCACAGTGGTGGAAGAATCACAGTATGTCACAATCTCGGTCTTAGCCCATGATGATGCTCCAGTCTCAGCCTATGGTGATACTACAATCTCTACCTAACCTGGAGCTACCATAGTAAGAAAAGTCTCACTGATTCAATGTCATCACAATTAGATGAAATGATTCTCCAAAATTCTGAAGTAGCCAAGTAAGTATTAAAGTAACCAAGTCAAAGGTGTGCATGAATCTCTAAGATTAGCTAGTTTAATTTGTAACCTTTAGATAGTCCATGTGATTCTTAGATATGAAATAAATTAAATTGATCCTATATATTCTAGAAGAAATCTAACTTGAAAAATAAAGGCATATTCTTGGTACCACCGTTTTGCTTGAAAGCATGTATTTTCGTCCACTATTAACTATTCTAAGGAAGGACTTGCTAAAAGATCAAGGAGTATGAAGGAAGGCATCACAAAGGTTTGTCAAAGGTCACAGGTATGTCTATATTATAAAGTTTTGTTATTCTCTTTGTCAAATCCTATCTAGACTACTAACGCTCATCTTGTTAGCTCTCTTGAATCGTAAAAGATTCTTGTTTGAGGTAATTCATCATCCGATGAATCTTCCACGCTATTCATTTCTAAATTGTTTAAATAGAAAGAACCTTGAAAGGTTCTTGGGAAAGCCTAACCTAAGGACATATTGATAAGATGTCAATCCCTAAACCTTCTCAAGGATATTAATGATAAAAAATTGCTACATTGATTGACATAAATTGGTGATGTGTGAAACCCTAAATCTAATTAGGGCTATCAATGAAGAAATTCCTATACTGGTTGATTTATTGGTGATGTCATATTCAAGTTTTTGATATGATCATGGAAGCTCTAACCTATTAAGGTTGAAATCTTGAACCCTTGAAGTTCTGATAGAATTTGCTTTTACAATGAATCAAAAACCTAAGTTTTGGTTAGGTCTACAAGCAAGATCCGTGCCATGAAATGTCCTAGGAATGAGACCCTAGGTACATGTTTCCTTTCCTAGCTTAGTCTTGGTCAATGTATTGTCTAACTATATAATGTGTCTATACATGATGGCTATCTCCTAGAAATATGTGCTTATCAATTTTTCTAAAGATTATGGGATCTAGTGTTTGATAGTCAAGCCCTAGTCAAAGTTTGAAAGTTCTAGGATGATGATTGAAATCTAGGGTTTGTAACTAAATCCTACTAATGATTAAATTCTCTAGTATGTGTATTCATTTGAATCTATAAATTGTGTGCTGAGAATTTATAGATAAAAAGTCTAGGGTTTACATCAAACCCTATTTGAAGCAATTCATGCTGATAAAATCTAGGGTTTACCAAAAACTCTAGTAGATAGTCTATCATATGGTTTCTCAAGTTATCTAATCATGATTGAATTGCTGATATGACTTAGGGTTTGTATCAAACCTGGTCTAGATGACTAAAGTAATTAAGAGTGTAATCTCTTGCTGATTATGAAAAATTATAAATGCTTCTGCTACTGTAAAAGTTTTGTTATGATCAATTCGTGCTTCTACATAATTAGTTTGTACTTGCTGTATAAGTGGTGCAGGTACATAATATTGGTAAAGAAGCTAGTAAAAGAGGTTGACATGATCAACATGAGATCAAGGAAGCTGTTGGAAGAAGCCTATATGACCTAAAGATAAAATGAAGTATGTATGCTTGTATTTAATTTTATAATGTCTTGTTGTATGGCTACAAGTAACATGAATCACTACTTCTATCTTAAGAAGCATGATCAAGAGAAAAAGGATCTCCTCCTCTGAAAAGATGCAGAAAAACATAAGTCACACTAGAGTGAAATCAACATAATATGTCCTTATATAAAGTATGAGGTGGTTGACTACGATTACAATAACTCTGAGTAGAAACCCCTGAGAATGGAATGAGTGAGGAAGGAAGAGATCGAGAATTATGCAACCATGATGAAGGCAATCAACATCCAAAAGACCAAGAAGAATTGACTAGGAAATCTCTCGGAAAGATATGAAGATTTTGATGAAAGTCTGAAAAAGATGGAGACCCTTGACAATGTATATCTTTGGGAAATGTGTCAACAAGTATGCAGGATGTTGATACCTATTGAAAAGATGTCATGATAAAGAGCCATCTCGAAAGGTACGATTTGATTTAACGCTATGCTTTGATTTCTTGAATAATATCTGGATGAAGTTCATGCAAGACTACTAGAACAAGATCTGTAAGTACAAGTACATCCAACATTCATGCGATGGATGGAATCTCCTGAAATAAGCATGAATCCATATGAAGAAGGTTCCAGATATATACCTGGAAGTCCACTTTCCATGAAGAAAGGAATGGCATGACAGAATAAGAAGGAAAGTAATCGATGGTCGTTGCCCTAGAAGAAAGAAACTCGACTGAATTGCATGATATCAAGGAAAGAAGTTGATCAAACAACTAAAGGACACATGAAGAAGAAGTTGTTGATGTATAGGAGAGTCCCTAGCTAAGAGGGAGTTCTGATAGGTCCCTGATCAAGAGGGAGTTTGAATTAGATCACTCCTGATTACAACAGAGTGACAATTGTGTTGTTCTATTTCATGTGTCGTGCACTAGACCAGGACTAACAACCGCAAGTCTAAGTGAAGGCCATGAATGGAAATGAAGACACATGATAGACACATTATACTTGTCTTCATTTTGAAGAAAGGATGGAGCATTGAGTAATCATCTGGTATCCAATGCACTTTGAGGATGTGTAGGGCATTCAAGAAAAGAAGTAGGCAAGAGGACCGATATTCTTTGAGGAATGGGACCCAAGATAAGAATAATCCTAGAAGGTCATACTCAGTGAACACCTGGGTGGGTATGAACCTTGAGAGACAATGATGTTGGCGTCTATCATCATTGGTCTCGCCAACATTGTGCTCTGATCTATTGAGAGATAGAGTTGTTAGTCAAGGCCTTGCTATGTGACAATGTTGGTTATATTGATGTTATACAAATGGATTACTAGTCTGACTCTTCTTATGAGATCACTTTAGTGTTGAATGTTGAGTTGTGGTAGCATTGGATGTGTTCTAGCCATGAAAATTGGTGGAGACGCTAAAGCACATGAGATCTCCAAGACCCATAAATGGTTTGGGGAAATTCCACCCAGTTAGAGAGATATTTAAATAATTAATATTTTTAATTATTAATTGCACTAGACCAGGACTAACAACCGCAAGTCTAAGTGAAGGCCATGAATGGAAATGAAGACACATGATAGACACATTATACTTGTCTTCATTTTGAAGAAAGGATGGAGCATTGAGTAATCATCTGGTATCCAATGCACTTTGAGGATGTGTAGGGCATTCAAGAAAAGAAGTAGGCAAGAGGACCGATATTCTTTGAGGAATGGGACCCAAGATAAGAATAATCCTAGAAGGTCATACTCAGTGAACACCTGGGTGGGTATGAACCTTGAGAGACAATGATGTTGGCGTCTATCATCATTGGTCTCGCCAACATTGTGCTCTGATCTATTGAGAGATAGAGTTGTTAGTCAAGGCCTTGCTATGTGACAATGTTGGTTATATTGATGTTATACAAATGGATTACTAGTCTGACTCTTCTTATGAGATCACTTTAGTGTTGAATGTTGAGTTGTGGTAGCATTGGATGTGTTCTAGCCATGAAAATTGGTGGAGACGCTAAAGCACATGAGATCTCCAAGACCCATAAATGGTTTGGGGAAATTCCACCCAGTTAGAGAGATATTTAAATAATTAATATTTTTAATGGGGTTCCTAAGTCTACACTTAGGAAAATTAAAATATTAATGGGTATTAATATTTTAAATGACATGGATCAAGCCAAATCTAATCTTAGTTGTTGATTAGGGACTTAATCTCAGCCATTGAAGAGTCAACAGGAAAAGTATAAGAGGAGGCTTGAGGGTTAGTTGGAGATACACCAAGATTGATCAGTCAGTTCGATTTTCTGGAGTGGGGTTTGCTGAGAGAATTCGAACAAGTGATCTGTTACAACGAGGAGCAGCGAGTACATAGCAGAGAGGCAGAGATAGTGCCAGAGGGCCAGTGCAATAACTGAGGAGGCTACGCAGAGGCAGCTAGAGACTGTGCAGAGGCTGAGGGGCCTGTTGGGTGACATAAAAGGTCAGAGAGCTGACACAGAGAGGTAGAAGGCTGACACAAAGGGTTCCAGAGCTACGCAGAGGCTAGCAGGGTTGACGCTGAGCCTTGGAGAAGTGCCAGAAGGACTTTTGTGGGGCAGACTAGTGCCGAGAAGCTGAATATTTGCTTCCGAGAAGACGTATTACTGCCATGTAGAAATCTCTGTTAGGGGTGCCAGTTTGGCACCCTAGTTGTACTCAAGAAAGTTGATTAATAATAAAACCATCAGAATTGCTGCACTCTCGCATTGGGCTTTTCCATGGATGATTGTCCAAAAATAACAGTGTCCCTTGTGTGTTTGTCTATTATTTTAGTTGATGATCTGGATATGGGTTGAGACTGCATTTGTGTTTATTTTCAGTATTTATATGATAAATAACTTGTTAAGGAATAAACGAGTAGGTGACATAAACCAGATAATGCAGTAGGAATTTTTTGTCTCAAACTTAGAAATTTTAACATTGAATAGCCATGTACCATTTAATGAATACCTCCCTAGTTAAGAGGGAGTGTTGAAGGAAAAGTAACTATGTTCGGCTTTCATTATGACTTGTAATTATAATACTATGAAGAAAATTGTTATTCCTTGCATTATGGGTTTCATGAGCAAGATGTGTTTACCATAGGTCATAGACTTCTTCTTGATGTCTTTAGGATTTTCTATGTTTCATCATAAGTGTTATGAAAGTCATAAGGTCAAAGGTTAAGCTCCAAGACTAATGCTAGTATTATCATGCAAAACCGCTCTACAGTATGCAGTAAACCTCTTTGATATGTCGGTCCAAAACTAAAGTACTCCTGTCGGCTTGGTATATTATCGTTGACTCATATATACAGGAGTTAATGTAAGGTCAAAAGGATCATCTTCGGAATAGTCTATGCATCACAGTCATTGATAAATGGAATGCATACACTGTAGGTATCTCGAAAGTTTGGTCTCGATATATAAACATGTCTTCGGAACAATCTTCTCATCACAATCATCGAGCAAGGAACGATTACACAGTGAAGTCTCGAAAGCATCACGATCTTGGAATTCTCGCAATACATCAACAATACTCTATACTTCGCAAGTCTGTAATAGAAACTTGGTGTTACAGTGCTCGCAAGCCTATAAGAAAATATTGATGATACAGTCCTCGCAAATCCGGAAGAAGAAGCTCAGTGATACTTCTCTTGGTAGTCGGTAAGAAGATCGATTATATACCTCTCTCGAAAGTTTGTAGGGATCTCAGGAAACTTCGAAGTTTATAATACATTGATGTCTCTTGGAAGGTCACTCACTGTAATATATATATCTCAGAACCAATTAATGAATCGTGCATATATATATATATAGAGAGAGAGATAGATATATATACAGTGGTAGTGCTAAGTACAACACTAAGGTGTGACCTCTCTCATATCTATTGTATCCAATGAAGAATCAAAGGTCTATGGCCAATCGATAGAAGAATGTGTTGAAGATAGTGACAGAGAAGACATAGGGAGGAGTACAGTGATATCAAGGCAAGAAGTTGTAGACCAAGCAGTGCAGAGAATAGTGACACTTATCTTGGAGGTAACCTTGTGTTTATTTTATCAAGGGTCTTGGTATTCATCTAAATATCTATAAGAAGAGATTCAAGGGTTTTACTCTCAAGAGGAGAGGTTTTGCCCTGACTTGGAGCCAACATATTGTGTACTTGCTTTTATTGTTGATCATCCATGTTGATAACTATTTGAAGAATTGAAGAACACACTAATATAACAAAGTTAATTGAAGAAGACAATACAAATTGTTATTAACAAGTTTGAGAAGAATCACTAAATCATGAATTTCCCTAGATTCTTCAACACAGAAGGCCAAGAAAAGGCTTGATAGGATAGGAATGATCATAAATTGGAGCAACAATCCTTTAATAATGCCCAAGTTGAAGCCTAGGGGTAGGTTAGGGTTTTTCCCAGGGAAAAATTACTCGGGGCTTGTGACGTCAGCCCTAAAATGGAAGAGTTTTATGTGGAAAAGGATGGAACTTGATGCAATGAGGCTTAAACCACGTGAAAGACCCTCCCAAAGGCCAATTCACTCATCTTAGTTGAATTCAACCCTAGCCCTAGCCTAGTGGCTTGCCTTAAGGGGACGAAAATGTGAGAGAAGAGGGAAAATGATGAATTTCAAGGTGTTTTCTAGGATGTGATCACCTATGTGGAGGGCGAATGTGTGATCCTTGGGTGATTTAGTCTAAAGGGAGACCTACAAATGGAAGAATCAAAACATAGTTTGGAGTAAGGGCAAGAAAAATGCTAGCTATCACTTTATGAGGGGATAAAGTCATTGAAGAGAGCTTAACATGAAGGTTCATTCCAGGGATTGTCACACATTCTTTTAGTGTAATGCATACAATACTTTACCAAGATTTCATAGAAAAATATTCAACAAAAATGGCACATGGAAACCCTAACAATAACCATTTAATGCAATAGCCATAAAAAGATATGCAAAATATAGAATACTTACAAGAAATGTATGAACCAATCCTTTGTTATACCAAAATGATGTCTCCAAAACAAGAGAGATTCTCCATAAGCAAAATCTCGACAAATATACAAGACTATTTAAGCTTGGTCGAAATCCTTGAAAGAGGTCGATTTGATCCACAAGTGATGATCTAAAATGAAAGTGTGGTGACCTCTAATTATATGGGGTCCACCTCAATAATTTCTAACTTATGGAGCCCCTAAAACATGTTTGACATAAGATAACCTTAAGTTACAAGGCAACCTACTAGCCAAATGACAAAATAAGCCATAATTTCCCACACATGTGAGTCGTAGCCTCAAGAAATGCTGACATCATGCCCTTTTAGGGCCCCAAATGCCACGTCATGGTGAAGCGAGGTTTGAAAAAGTGTCATAATGCTAGGATCATCCATAATTTGAGGAAAATCCCTCAAATCCACCTTAAATCCTCGTTTGGTGTCTCAATTCCAGTCAGGGTCCCATCATGTCATCTCCATGGGTTTGCAATTGTCAAAACAAGGCCTCATCTCTCTAGCGTTATGGTTCTCAAAGTGCAATACACCCTTCATAGTCTCTCAATGGGAGACCATCCTCATTTGGGCTCTGGATCAAGTCTTGCCCATCAGGTTGTGTCAAGGCCAACCTAGGGGAATGTTGGGTCCAATGGTGCAATCATTAAGAATCCTTTATGCTGGGTCAAATTATGTGAAAATTTCACTACTGAAATCCTATTCCAACAACTGGCATTAATTCTTCTAACTATTAATTAAATTAGCAATTTATTGCTACGACAACAACGAATTAATCACACTGCAATCTTCACAAATAAAAATACTGCGGAAGATAAAGTGGAAACTAAGAAAATATTGACACACACAAATATTTAACACCGTTATTTTTGGACAAAAGTCCCTGGAAAAAATCAACTTGGGAAAACCAGTGCAACAATTGAGGGTTTTTATTATTAAGCAACAGTGAGAAATTCTGAGTACAATAAATATTGCCAAACTGGTGAATCCAAGAGGAATACTGGCAAAAGTTATCTGAGGGAATTTACCCTCACTCCGATTAATTTCGACACTTAGCTGCCTCTGAAAAGCTAGCTGTCCAACCAGCTTTGCGCGGGCCTTGTGTCACCCTAGTGTAGTCCCTCAAACGCTCTGCCTGAATCAACGGGCAATCTAGCCGTCCTACCTGCTATTCACTGGGAAAACACTGCTCTGGTCCTTTAGGAAACTTTCACGGCTTTTGGCACTGAAAACACCTTCCTCTTCAGCTGGATCAGATTGCCCAATTGAGGCTCTGCGTAGCCGCTTAGAGAAAATTTTCGGACTCCTCTTTCTAACTCTTTGGAATGGTCTCTGTCATGTTAGAAAATCAAAAAGTCAGAAAGATTTTCTTTGTATTGATAATTACTTGTGATATTCTTATGTTTTCTTATGTTCCTCTTTTAACTTTAGTTCATCAAGCAATTTCCAAAACAATAGCAGAAATATTAAAAGCACCAGATGTAGGTGGATAACCAGGGCAAAACCCCTATCTGGGGGAAAACCCAGTCAACAATTCTTCCTTAATTACTTCACCAGATAATCCAAGACTGTTGACCTAGACACAAACTTCCTCCACACCAAATCAACCTTTTCTTCCTTCTGTAGATGATAACAACTTTGACTTTGCAGTAACAATTGGCAGCAACACCTTCGTCCTAGCAGCAACAACTTCGACCTAACAGAATTTTGACCCAACAATTAGCCCAACAAATACTTCGACGCAACAATTAGACTAGTAAATCCACATGAGTGAGAGAGAGACAATCTCGGAAACTTCGATTTTCCTTCATCCAACAAATCTACTCCTCCCTTTGCATCTTCGCACTTTTTCTGGTTTTCTTCTTGGATATTGAACTTGAGTGAGAGAGAGTTCCAAATGAATTCGAACTGCTTCAATATATATTCTTCTGGTGAGGTCGAATTACCCTGTTTGAGGCCGACTTCGTGTGGAGGTGACAAATACCTAATTTGACTCAATAATAAATCTTTTTACATGATTCAAAAGCGGAAGAAGGGTCTCTTTAAATGGACAATGACTATAATGACTCAGAATAAATCCTAGAAGTGCTCAATGGAAACTTTGACGTATAACTTGATGACTCAAATACAATTTATGAAGGCCGAACCTAGTTACATTCTTCAACACTCCCTCTTAACTAGGGGGAGGTATTCATACTCTTATATACAAGTACATGGAAGATCTCAAAACACATGAACCATGAAGAATTTCGGCACTTATGGTGCCACAGACTAGATTCCTGAACAAGGCAATCTATTTGGGTGGGACTAAGATGGACTAAAGCTTTCAGCGAGTCTAGGTACCATTAGACTTACTTGCTAACCATCAACCCAAGGATCTAAGTGCGTATACAATCTCAGAGCTCCAAGACCAACGCCACCCTCCCTACTACTTCATGATCTAGACATCAACACATATGCCGAGCATATGTCCACCTATTCATTTTACAAACTCATTGCCTCAAAAAATCTCTCTAACCTCAAGCATGTTTTTTCAAAAACTTTGAGAGATTTACCTGAACAGGTGAAACCCCAATCAGTAACAACCTTTCAAATACTCATGAGTAAACACACACCTTCGGGGTCTTTTGACTTCTTGAAGTCGCCTCACACTTCATCATATAGTAGGACTTTGAGGCTTCCCAAACAAGTCTTTGACAAAGGTTTCCTCAATCATTCAAATTCCTTTCCTGCTTTCTTTCTTTCAGGAACACCTCAATATGCATACTCCAGTTTCTTCTACAAGGTATCAATAATGACTATAATATGTCGTCCATCTCAACTCGGGAGATATACTCTTTACTTTATCTAGGCTTCCTCTTAACTTAGGGAGATCTACTTCTTTTCTTTGACATCGGAGAATCTTTCATGGCTTCCATCCTTCTTGATCATCATTTATACAACTTCCTTTATCATGCTTTATCAACTTTACTTACAAACATCTTCACCATCTTGAAGATTATGTACTTGCACAACTTAGATAGCAAGTACAACCAAATACATATATAGAAGCATGAACTTAACTATATCAAAATCATACAATAATGGAAGCATTAGACTTTAGACAACAAATACCTAAACTTAGTTAGGTTCACAAACAACAAGAGAGACATACTTTCATACTTCAACTTCCTGTTCGGGTTAGGTTAGGTTCTTGTGAACAAGATGTTATAACCTGGTTAGGTTATAGCATCGGATGTGTTCTAGCCATGAAAATTGTTGGAGAGGCTAAAGCACATGAGATCTCCAAGATCCAGAAATGGTTTGAACAGATTGTACCTGGTTTGGGAGATATTAAAATAATTAATATTTTTAATGGAGTTCCTAAGTCTAAACTTAGAAAAAATAAAATATTAATGGGTATTAATATAAAACTGGGTTAGAAAGTTCCAAAAGTCA
>APFE030515824.1:146800-189020 GCA_000404065.3 Pinus taeda
TCTTGTTCTCATTGTAAATCATTATCATTCTTATTCTTATTCATATATTTAATATAATATTTATATCCTTAATGGATATCTTGATATTCCAAGTCTTTTGGAGTGATTAATTTATAGAAGGAACTTTGTTCGCTTCAGAGCAACAATTAGTCCAGGCTACGCAGAGCCCAACATAGGCAGCGCAGGGCCTAGAGAGATTGCGTCATCCACGCAGAGGGTAGAGAGAGTGATGCAGAGGCTCCCAGAGGCTGCGCAATACCTCAGAGGGCTGACGTAGAGGGTCCTGGGGTTGACGCAGGTTAGTAGGACGGTTGACGTAGAGGCCAGAAGGGTCAGCGCTGAGCTTCAGTTGTGTTGGAGAGGGTTTCGTGGGACATGTTTTCTAAATATCTGTTCTCGGATATAGAGGTATTGTTGCTGTGCATTTTTCTTTGTCGGGTGAGCCAAATTAGGCACCCTATTGTACTCAGATAGATTGCATAATAATATAACCCTCAGAATAGCTGCACCGGTTTTCCCGGATTGGGTTTTGTCGGGGACATTTGTCCAAAAATAATGGTGTCACTTGTGTGCTTGTTTTCTTTCAGTTGATGATCTGTAGATGTTGTGACCATATTGTGTTTATTTCGGTATTTAATGAAGAAATAAACTAGCAGAATACAGATTTATTTTCTAACGGATAGACTTAGAAAATTCAGCAATATCTCAAAGATGATGAGCACAATAACACTTTCTATCAGGTCGCTCCATCAAGTTAGGGCATTTAGCTTTACCATATGCCATGAAGACATGACCACTGGAAGTAGGAGATATAGAATATCAATCTCAGTTATACCTCTAATCATCAAGATTACCATGCTTATCATGATCAAGAAGATCAAGTAAGGTCATTCAATAAAACCTTACTAAAACAATGAGAGTGCTGGTCTCTCTTTCCATATGTTTTGATCATGCTTATCACAAGCATTATCAACAAACTCATGTATAGGAGTCAATGAGCTATCCTATTATGTGAAATCCATCAAGTATCAAGAGTATCATATACTAGAGTAAAGGTGCTAGCCTTATTTATAGGATCAAGATGTCCAACAGATGGATGTCAGCCGATCATCAAGTGTATCATTGTATCAACATTAGATAGCCTCATAGAATTCAAGAAGATCAAAATTTTCAATACCAGGTGCATCATTTCATCATAGGAAACATAGATCCAAGTCACTTTCATATGCATGTATGAGCCATTAAAGAAAGAGACATTCTCATCATACCTTACGGCTTACCGAGCAAATAGTTGAAATACAACATACCATGCATACCTTGTGGTATTCAAATACCCGTGCACCTTCTCATTAGACATAGGCAACTTGTGTAACCTATTCATATAGGGCCTCTTTACCTTTTCCAACTCTAGCCATCCTCCTTGCATATCAAATGATCCTCAAGAAGGATTCACTCATCACATCTCATCAAGGAGGTTAGAAGCATCCATATACTCAAATACATATGCAGGAAGTATAAGCAATAAACATAATCATCAGATCCAAAGGTCTAAACAAAAGTAAGAGGCATCATAAGTCGAGAAATATTTATGTTCAATAAAAGGTGATCCTCTCCCTCCTGAACCATTCTTCAAGAGCCATCAATGTCCATGGTCCTGTTGTGGCCAGCAACAACCCCCCTTTTTATTTAGTATTAGTAATAAAACTAAATAAATGGGGACCCTTCTAAAAAAAAAACTAGCACTTATAATTCCCTTTGAATAAAACACACTATCATAAACTTAGGAAAAACATCCGCAAAAAACCCAAAAAACTTATGTATTATGATAAGTTTCAAATAAAATTGTTCTCTTAACAATAAAACATCGCATCACAAAAGGGTAGAGGAGGATATCATATAAACAAACTATCGAAATTGTGAAAATGCGATGATGCGAGATCGCGTGCCTTACAGACTCATCGCACATTGCAGATTTCAGATGTCGCTAGCACCACCCAAGATAAAACATCCCGATCCTGCGATATGCGATAAAGCATCTCGCAGATCGCATCTCGCATCTCGCAGTCACCTAAAGAAATAAATGATTGTTAACAAAAAGGATTAGCGATATTGCGATATTGCGAAGCAAATCGCAAAATTGCTTTATCGCAGATCAACAAGGCTCATTGTTCAATGAAATATTTCTCGTAATCCGATACCGAGTTATGGGCATTCATGTCAACTTAGTGGTTTATTGATGCTCATTTATGGGAAAATATTTAGACCTAATCGAAAGGTTGTTTCACGTAGGGTGATATATTTGATATGATTTCAAAATTAAAAGCTTTCCCGGACCTTATCACTTACCATTATTCGTTCCTTACTTGTAAACTCGTAGGAGCGGCAAGCAGAATAATATACAGAGCAGTGTGCAGAACGTAATGGGGAAGAAGGGAAAAGCTCCGGTTGCTGAGAAAACAAAGATGACGCCCTTGTTCAGAGACACCACTTGTACCAGAGAAGTCAGCATATCCACTTGGGAAGGCATGTACAGTCTGCTGGAAGAAGAAAACCCCAGAGTTATGGAAGTTACAATTACAGCAGATGCACGCGGGTCATCTGAAGCATCACTTATTGAACTTGCATGCTCATTCTTGCACCGCATAGCAACAAGGCCTAAGATACTTCCCTATACAGACATGGTCAAGTGGGTATTAGACAACGCTGATATAACAGACAGGCAATTCAAGTCTCAGAGCCAGGAGCTTATTGGGTCATTTACCCCACAGGATTTAAGACTTATGTATCATTTACCAGAGCTGCAGGCTAGCTACAACAAGCAGTTCGTGGAGAAATGTGCCAAAGAGAATGAAGATCTAGCGGAATGCACTAGAAGCTGGTCAGCAAAGGAAGAGCCACTGAAAAAGGACAAATACGGTATGTACAATACTAGTTCCATCTCCTTCCCGTATTGTTTTGCTGCTGCTATGCTATGTAAGCTATTTGGAAGGCCTGATATCAACAAGTTTTCATTCGAGTGGCTACCCCTATTAGATGCGGCCGCCAACGCCACTATTATGGATTGGGCCCAGATATTGTCTGATAATTTAGCCTCGGCTATTTGGAATTACCGCTCTAAAAGAACTCTTTCTCAGAGGATTTATCCTCCTTTCTTTTTAGCTGCTTATGTTATGGATGCAATTTGTTCGGTTTCTAGATTTCCTCTCATGGGGTTGGAAGTGGACTCTACATAATCCCTTGCCCATTTAGGTCTACCATAAGGAATTGTGGGATTCCAAGTTTACTCCATATTTTTATAGAATTTGTCATGGAGTTATGTTACTCGTTCACAAAATATTGTATAATAAAGACGCCCCAAGATTTTCCCCCAACGCTGAAGTTGATATTCTCCCTATCGGAAGATGGTTCGGAGAAGAGTTTTTCACTTATATCAGAGTATTTGGAAGCATTGCTTCCCCTCATGTGCTTCCCTTATATGTTCCTAATAAGCTAATGGCCCGTGAAATAGCCTACCAAACCTGCGGGGTTGGAGGTATGAGCAAAGAATTGAAAGACAAGAAAAAGGCCATCTGGTCGCAATTCCCTTTGGCTTGTGAGGCCTTTTCGCTATTTGATTTAGGTCATGCTTTCAAAGAAGTAGACAACATGTTGAGTCTATGACTGCTTAAATTTCCAAGGAGACAGTTTGATCCCTTTGATGTAATAAAATTTTTTACTACGACTGTCAAAATAAAGGTATTCACTAAAGAAGATCTCTTTGATGACATCTTCCAGCAGAAGAGCATACTGAAAGACATTTTGCACATGACCTAACTTCAATTTGGCCCAGCGGAATTCCAAGAGTTCAAACTCTACAGAGAGCAGAGATTAGCAAACATCCCCTTGGATAAGTTGTGCTTAGAACCAATAAGTGAGCCCACTCCTAGAATCAGTATAAGTGGAAGCTCGGGGACAGACAAGTCCAAGTCCAAGTCTAAGTCTGGAAAAGAATCACCAGAACGGTTTAAACGGTCAGAGAGTGACCATAATAAAAGTGAAGGGTCAGTCAGGGATACTGCCCAATCTAAAGAGCACCCAGAGTAACAAGTTTTGTCGACACCACAGGTGAAGGTTCCCGCTCCCCTCATCCAGCCACCAAAGCCAGTGAGAACTGAGCTGGAGAAAGAGTGGGAAACATTTAATGAATTGGTCAATACCGAGGAGCAAAACATGAAGACACTTGAGAATACAGCTCAAACAATGACAAAAATGGTCATTGAAACAGTCATCAATGCTCTAGAAACGGAGCATATTCCCATAGCCCCATCATCTGAAATCATGTTGAAGATAGAGGAGATTCATTCTCTAGATGTATTTTACAGTTAGCAGCACAAAGCAGTGGTAAGAAGACAAAGAAAGAAAAGAAAATTAGACAGCATGCTCTCACCTGAGGCAGAGCAGCTAGATGTCCTTTGGCGAGACCCTACCACTGATCCTACAGAAAATTTGACTAAGTTATCCCAGATCGTAGGAGCCTATGCTTCTGTTACTTTTGATAAAGTGTTCGAAGTACAACTATTGCTTAAGGATAAAGAAGAAAAAATTCTATTTTTGCAACAACAGTTGTAGCAGGCCAGCGCTAATCGGGAAGCGGAAGAAAAATTGGAAAAATTACAACAAGACTTTCAACAGATGCAGCTGGTGTATCAAAGCAGTTTGGCCGAAAAGGAACATCAATTATAGGCCATGTTAGAAATGCATAAAGATGACCCCAAAGTTACAGAATTTGTCTCAGAAGCCCTTGCCTTGAATGACCAACTCTTGCAATCCAAGAGGCACTCTGCCAAAGAATATCGAAATGGAGCTCCCATTGCGAGATGAGCAATAAAATCACAAATCGAGTCATGGATTTGCGGCTCGATTATGATTTAATTGATAAGAAATTTTTTGATTATTTGAATTGGCAGGAATTGGACGAAGGCAAGAGAGCAGGGTTACTCAAGATCAATGAATCCCACAAAGAAATGTTATTCAATAAGTGGGATGCACAGATCAAAAAGGCAGAACAGGCAGTGGAAGAAGCAACAACGACAGCAAGTAATTTCATTGACTGTGTCAATGAAAATCTTCATAGAGCAAACCTGATATTAGAAACCACTCCGGGATTTCTCCCAAAGGCACAGCGACTGCAGACAAGCTGGAGACAGAAAGCTGAAGAAAAGGCAGAGTCAATCAAGAAGTTAACCAAGTTGAATTGGGACACTTACTGGCAATACTTGGTTAAACTGCACAGTCAATGTATGACTTTGAAATGCCTCACAAATTCTGTCGAAAAGATAGCGCCAACGCTTGCTGATTCTATTTTTGTAGGACAACTAAAATCGGAGGTCAGCCAAACGACGCTCCTGAAGCCGATGCTGAATGCTTGCAATTTCAGAGAACAGATGCATAGTTATTTTTTAGATACAGTTTTAGTTTTATTTTTGATTTATTTTTGCCTTAGATGAGGACGGTCATTTAAACCTCCTCTTACATTTTTGTAATAAACTATTTTTAGTCTTTAGTTAGTAGTATTTAAACCCCTCTCATGCATTTAGAGAGGGGTCCAGAAATTTGTCAAAAACATTTCTTCAGAACATGCACTTCTGCACCTTCTGAGGAGGTTTTGATAAATGAATGGAACGAGAATTATTGATATCTGTGTTTAATGTCTGCTATTGAAATGCATTTCTGTACTCTTAGTAGATATTGAATTATGAGAAGATCAATCTATGTTGCTGAAGCTCATGAGTAGGACTTGTTATCAATGGTACTTTCATCTCTTAATGATTTCTACTTATGTGTCAAGTAATATGTTATGTTCAGTTGTGTATATACGAAAGCTTGAATGTTTAAGTTATCATTTGGCACTTTTGTATGGTGGTGACTATTCTGTTTATGCTTAAATGTATGAATAACTTATTATGCGATATGCTTCTCACAATTGTTTCGGCTAATTTCTTATACGAAACAATTTATTTTTAATGAATTCTTTTCCTGTAGCAATTGAATGATCTTTATTACCAATTGCCGTTAGAAACTATTTTAGATTGCATAAGTGAAAAGTTAATTCCCGAGATAGTTTTAGAATTAGATGTTTTCGTTCATTATAATAAAATTGCATGTTTTAGATTAGATTTAGATAAAAAGCATTCTATTTAGAAATCTTTAGAAAGGAAAACATCAACTCATATCATCATAAACAAATTGGGAAACTGGTCCCATTATCCCTAGTCGGACCCACCATCCCAACCGGAAAAGGAGCTGCTTTCATGGTCCGGACCGGCTGGGTATCCCCCTTGTTGTAGACCCGATTTTCAGGCCTTCAACAAGTCCATATACCAATGTTGCATTTAGTTATCCAATCAGTTTTGCTAGGGATTATCCCATCTAGAGCTTCATCAAATCTTTGTCAAGTGCTTGAGCATCTTCACATTGACCAACTAGGTTCCATACGTCAAATTGTTTCCATAAACCGGGGTTTTATATCCTCATAGAATCTGTCAAACCCTGATAGTCAAGTTGCCTAGGGTTTTCTTCAAACCCTAGAATTCTTTTAGGTCTCCACCATCCTCTTCTTGCTTCCATCAAAGGTGTCATCACCAGGGTGACCTCCATGGCATTTCTTCAGCCTAGCTCTGATACGATGTTAATTTTTCATAGGGCTTCATTGTTCTTTGCTTTGATAATTGTATTTCATCATTAATACATTAAGTTCACCCCATATCATCATTACATTATTCAAATCTATGCCATAGTCTATCGACATTTGCATTTATATAGAAAGAACAACATCCTCATCATCAATGCAACGAAACATAATGGAACAAATAGAAGAAAAGCATGCACACATAGAGACACCAGGATTGGTCTGAGACCAGGGCAAAACCTACTATGGGGAAAACCCTTGCAAATCTTCTTCTTCTTAGATCATCATCAAATGATTCAACAAAAGAGAGTACAATGATCCATAACTTCATCTATGCATCAAAACAACTATGATATCCATGAAATAGATCTAATCTGCTTGAAAACAAAACCCTCATTCTGATGACTCTAATATGCTATCAGTAACTGTAGACAAATACTGGGTACTACTGTCATTGTGCCGAACACTGCTGAACATTGTGTGGAATCTTCAAAATATTGAAATCTCATCTTTGAGTCCTCGATGCAGGCAGGAGGAGTTGTGCGAGCGTCATAGTAGATTTGGACGCCCTCTGTGAACTGTACGCCAGCGTCTAGGGCAGCCCGGCCGCTCCCAGACGATTTTGTGCATGCGTCTGGGGTCAAACTCACCAGATTTTCTTTTTATTTACATTTTGTGAAAAGTAGTTTAGATCATGCAGTAGTTGATTTTTGACTATTCTGTGTATACTGCACTGAGTGCCTTGCCAGATTAATAAACTAATTGCTTGTGTAATCTGAATTCATCCTGCTAATAGGAAGACACACAAAAACACTGTCAAGGTACTGACAAGTTCCATATCACCCAGTCCATATATGATTTGATGACTGGTAGTTTGTGTGTCTGGAAGTTGAATGATTGGTGTCTCCAGTTGTGATGGTTGAATTAGTGTGATTGAAAGGGCCTGTTTCCTGACAACCAGTAATAGAGTCATGATCGTGTGCCTCTGGATGCGGACAGCATCTAAGTTGGGTGGCCTTTGTACTTGTAGAGGAAGAGAGGCTATCAGGCCGTGAACTGTAGAATTGTATGAAGGGTGTTGACTTCTGGCCTGGCATAGTGTAAATGTAATAAGATCTGGAGGCATTGTAACATCTGCGATCTGAATAAAGAGTGAAAACTTTGCTGTGTGATTCTTATTATTTAGGACTAGTGATAAGTTTGTTTACTTGTGTTTCGGTGGCCACTGAGAACTTGTGGCCTGTGGCTGTGGCTTCATTACATGAGTACTATTCTATATAAAATACTACAGCATATTAAGCATATGAAAGATGACATTGCTGACTGCAACAGTTTCAAGGACAAACATTCCAGGAAGCAAGGGCAGGATCAAAATATTCCTTGATTGGTAGATCTAAAAGCAGGGCTATTTCTCAGAGTTACATGCGCTTGTAGGACATTAATATTTTACTATTCCAATTCTCACAGTTCTTATTTCTGTGTATTGCAGGAAATGATGATTTGCTCTTGTCTGTCCTCATCAGACATCTCGATCACAAAAATGTAGTACACCAGCCGCAGATGAAAACTGATATAGTTGAAATTGCTGCTATCTTGGCTAGGCAATCTAGATCAAAAGCCATAGTTTCAGAAATTGGTGCAATCAATGATCTGTCTAGGCATTTAAGGAAAAGTCTTCAGGCCACAATGGAGGCTGTGGGTCCGCTGGAGGCTAGCTGGAACATGTCTCTCCAAAATGCCATTGAAGAATGTTTATTGGAACTCATGAAAAGGGTATGTTTGTCATTTCAAACTTCTGAGGATAAGCTTTTCTTTGAAAATGTTTTGATGAATGCAGCTGCCTCACAGAACAGTGACGGTTTTACTGATTATTGTCTGAGAGTTTTTAATATTTATGTAATAGATGTTGCTTGTTTTCTGTGTTTTTTCTTCTGTCTTTGGTAAATAAGCAATTATTCACAGCACTGATGTCTTTTACATAGTGAAGTGAAAGGAAAGAATTGGATTAAAAGTGGTGTATTTTTAATATTTATGTAAAAAGTAACATTTTCTGTACGATATTATGTTGCTAGATATGATATTATTTTGCTAAATATGTTCTTCTTTGTTTCTTATTTTATAGAGATTTAGTCATTATTTTTTGTGTTAGACTCAGTAGCTGTTCTACTGAATTGACTGACAGATTTGCCATTTGACTATTAGGGTGGAGATCCTGGACCCGTATTTGATATGATGGCCACAACATTGGAGAAGGTTTCAGTTGTGCCAGTTACAGCAAGGGCCACAATCGGAGCAATGTTGATCCTTGCTCAGATAATAGCTTCTGTATCAGATCACTCATATGTACAGCGGGTAGGATAGTTTTCTAATGGTTTGGCCCTTGGGTCTTGTGTTGATTAAGAATACTTTATGGAATAGTGTCTCTGTTGCATTCTCTGTCCATTGTGAATATCTTAGTCTACTTTATTGATCCTATTTAGCGTGGAGTTGACTTTCTCCCGTACTTGGTTTTCCTTTGTATTAAATACTGTCTCTGTCAAGCTTATTACTATCCATTTTTAAACGCAAAATCTGTTTGTGATTGTGAAATGCACTAGCACCAATTACTTTGAAAATCTACTCGGTTCTGCTGCAAAACAAGCCTAGTCTGATCCTTCGGGACAAACTCAGTTAAATGTGGTCAAACTTTCAAAGATTTGGTGAATTTGACCAAATTACTGGTCCACTTTGACAAGTTTTGACTATATTTGATCGTTATGACAGATTTTGGGAGACATTTATGTAATGTAAAGTAAATTTGAGTTTGTTATTTGCAGAGTTTTATGCTGAGTTTTTGAAGTTTTTACCTAGTCTGAGTTATACTCTAATGGTGCACTTTTGGCAAGTTTTATGTGAGTCTTGGTCATGTTCTTAATCTTTGGCTTTGCTGAGTTGTTCCAGAGTCTGAGTCACAACTTCGTTTCAATTTACACGAGTGCAGACTGGCCACCATACATTTTAGACATGGGCTTACCTGTATTATGGGCTTGGATCGATCGCCATAATGATTCTTTCTGAGTACCTGCCTACTGTTGTCAGCTCTTGATTATGCCATTTTCTATTGTTTTAATGCAGTTAGACAGTGTTGGGAATGTTGTTTTCCTGAGATCTATTCAGTTTCAGCATCCTAGAGTATCAGTTCATCTGTTGCTGGATGATTGCTCTCCAGCAATTTTGTTGATGTTGTTCAGCAGTGGTTGACCTAATCTGTAGATATATACCAGCCTTGTGTGGTTTATTTGTCAGGATGATCTACTGTAATATTATGTTAATATGTTCTATCTAATTAAGGGTGGTGGTTGAACCCATTCTCTAGTGAGGATGGTTTTGGATGGCTGGCTTGTAGTGACCGTATTTGTAAAAGCTCTTGAGGATAGATATTATAGAATTTCTATTCACTTTATGAGTGACCATTTTTGTAATTTCCAGTGATAAATTTTCTAAATGACAGGGTCGATTTAGAGAAGAGCATGGGAATTCCTTTCTTAGTTTACACGTTAAAAAGTTAGTCAGAAATTTTGCATGACAGGTTCTGTTTAGAGAAAAGCACAGGGCGTATTTTCTGAGTTTACATGTTGAAAAGCTATAAACATGTTCTGATTTCCTTTTTATTGTTCAGGGTTTTCCAGATGCTCTTTTCCACCAACTTTTACAGGCCATGTTGCATCCTGATGTTCAAACACGTGTAACAGCTCATCAAATTTTTGCTGTTATCCTTGTACCATCATCTGTTTCTCCAAGATCTGAATGTCAACAAGTCCAATCAGTCTCTCAGTATGAGTCAAAGAGACCACTTTCCAAGCCCACATCAGCATTTTCTTCTGCAGCTGCACTTTTTGAAAAGCTAAGAAAGGAAAAGGTAGGCTTACAAGAAGAGAAAAATGGCAGTGAGGCATCTGATGAAATAAAGGAAAGGGATGGCATTGATGAAGAATGGAGGCAGGATGGTATTCGTAAAAGCCCCACAAGGTTTTATACCATGAACCGTACTTTCCCTGATATGCGAACAATCTCTCTTAGCCCAATTGAGACTGTAAGTGAATGCAATATTTAGGTTTCTATTTTCTTTGAATTCATTATGAATAAGTGGTACCACAGCTAACCATTTTGAAATTGTGCTATCCCGTTGATCTCTAATTGATTTAAATTTCCAAAATCATGCATTTATATTTTTCTTGATTTGTTTGTTGAAGATTGAGCTATGATTCTTTTTCTGATTTTCTTGTTATGGAAGAAATGATTTTGTTGATAAGTTGTTTCCCTTGAAATGAAGACATATATTCAAAAGTTATTTTGGTTATGGATTAACAGATGTGCATATATGTTATTGGGTTTATAGCTAACTTTTTTCTTCCATTTCATACAGGAAATGAGTGCAGTGATGCTCAGTGGTGATCAGGCTGCTCAATTACTTTCTGCACTTTGGATTCAAGCCAATTTACCTGATAACATCCCTTCAAACTTTGAAGCAATTGCTCATACTTTCAGTCTAACATTGTTCTTTTCACGAATGAAGGTGACAATTCTAAAAGCCATGCTGTGTTTGTGATGTCTGCTTTTGGTATTAACAAAATGCCACATCTTGCATTATGTTGTTTGGACTAGTTTCTGTCCAAGACATTGTCAGGATGACATTGTTAGTGAAAACATTATTGTGTATGATTCTTATGCATGGATAGTTTGCCTTTCTGCTTTGCAATTGTTCAATGTTTTTTTTCCTGTTCTTCCTTTCACTTCTATTTTAATGGAAACTCCAACCCAAGGTGGTGGACACTCATTTTGGAATTTCAGAAATGTTTCCTTGTATGAAATGTCTTTGAAACACGACTAAATAATTTAAGTGGCATTTCATATTTTTGAAATGCTGTATTGTCTGTTTTGTTAGAAAATCATAAAGGCCGAAAGATTTTCTTATATTGATAATTACTTCCAATATTATTATATTCTTATTAAATTCTTTATGTTTTTCTTTTATCTTCTTCTCATCAAGCAATCATGAAAAGCAAAAACATGAAGATCAGGGAGGCCAGAAGTAGGCACTCAGCTAGGTCCAAAACCCCTATGTAGGAGAAAACCCAGTCAGAAACTCTTTCTTCAGTAGATTCAAAGTGGGATAGACTAAGATCTTAGACCAACAAACCTTCCTCCTCCACCAAGTCAGCCTTCCAAGATGATTTAGCGGTCTCTTTTTATCCTAGCAGCTTCAACCCAGCAACAATCCAGAAATTTGACTTCCCAGCTACAGAATTTCGACCCCAAGCTACAATATTTCGGCCTAGCTTCAGCACTGTAGTTTTCGGCCCTTCCAGCAGCTTCACAGGTTCACACGTGTGAAAGAGAGAAAATTTTGACTTCTTATGCTTGAGAGATCTCCTTTTTCGCTAGCCCTTTCCTCTTCTTTCCTTGAGATTCACACTTTTTCTGGCCCTAGAAGTTGTGGATCGAACTTGTGTGTGAGTGACAAATGAGTTCAAGTTGCTGCCTTTATATAGGAGTTTCTGCCCCTGTTTAGGCTGACTTGTCCAATTTGACGCCGACTTGGTGGAGGAGGCCTAGAAGACCTCCAATTTGACGCCGACTTGGTGGAGGAGGCCTAGAAGACCTATTTTACAATAAAATATTTTTCTTTCTTGACAAATAAATCCCAAGAAGGGTTCTTTACATTATGATATGGACAAGGACACTTGACTTAAACCCTATAAGCCTGCAATGGAGGCTTTGACCTATAAACAATTGACCCAAGCATGAAACCAATGCTTTAATAAGTCAATTTCTTCAATAACTAATTTTCCTTTTCTTTTCTTTTGACAAATACATTTCATAATGACTCAAATATAATTATGAAAACTGACACTAGTTACACTCTTCAACATGTTTCAGTTGACATTTCCACTATTTTGGCTGGCATATCAATCATTTTAGCAAGTATTTCGGTCACTAAAATGAAAAATCGAATTTGTCCTATGTTATCAGGATACGGATACGGATCCAGATCCTGATCCGCTAGTTTTTTGAAAATCCAAGATTTGGATACAGCAAGGATTTGTCACGTAAACAAAAACAATAAAATATAATAATATTTTTTAATTTTTAAAAAGCACTTTACAGCTAAAAAATCAAATACTCCATGAAACCATCAAACACTTTTAGAACACTGAATGATAAATATGAAGATTGAAACACTGAAATGATCCATCCTCCCTTATACAAAGTAGCAAAAAGGATCACAATATCATAAATGATAATAGTAAATACATTTACATATCCTCAAATGGATCTATATCTTTTGCATATTGCAACTCTAGATCATGAATAGATGATGGGGTCCTGGAATGTAGGAAGTTGCATCAGTAGGCCGGACTGGTGGTGGAACAATATCCTCAAGTAGGTTGAGGTGAGTCATGGCATTCAGTGTCAGGTTCAAGTCAGAGATCTCAGGCTCCACATCCCACATCTTGCTCGGATCTTTTTTATACTCTGGTTCAACATGTGATAGAAGACGAAGGTTGGAATGAACATAAACAAGATCCTCAACCTTTGCCGCTCCCATCCTGTTTTGCTTCACTGAATGGATGAAACCATATGTACTCCAATTCCTCTTAGTTGATGAGGAACTAGCAACTTTTGATAACAACCTATGATAACAACCTGGTGGCTAGAGTAGAGAGATGAATGCTATCCCCACCATGGAAGTTCCACCAAGTAATAGGATCAAGATGCCCTCAATCATCCATAGTTATTGGATCTGAAAAGCTACCAGTAGACTATACAAACCTTTCAAATTCTTGGCGGACTTCCATTGGAACTCCCATATCTCTATAAATTTTCCTCAAAGCTGTCTTGTATCCTTGTACCACTTCAGAATCTTTGTTTGGTGCTGTTCTACCAGGTAAAGACAAAATTTTAGAATGATAGTATTTAGGGTGCAATGCATATGCCAAAAGGTGTAACGGTGTGGTCATTTTGTTCCACCTTTCTGTAACTATGTCCTTCACTAAATAATAGAATGTTTCATAAGGGTCATTTTCACTTGCCCTGATAATTTCCCTTATCCTCTCCAACATACTATCAATGTTTTCATAAACTTCCCCCAAGCAAGGTGTATCTGTATCAAATGCCCTAATCAAAGTCAAGATTGGTTCAGTGAATCATAGAAGGTATTGGACCTTGTCCCACCATGCATCGTCAAGAATGATGGACTTGATTTTTTGCCCTCTATCAGAAGTGGAAGTCCTCCATGATTCCCAAAGAGGGTCAATGACTATTGTTTGTAGTGCTTATCTCACCTCCACAAGTCTCTTTATCACAAGAGTGTGGGAGGCAAAACGAGTTTCAGCAAGCTACAAGTTTCAAAAAGTCAAATCTCAAATGAGAAACCATATATAAATTTGTAATTAAAAATAAGAATTTCCATTACAAATAATTTTGATTAAAAAAAAGTACCTTCAGTAGCTCCAACTTCGCAAAACCCCGATAAATGGCTTGGGACATTGAATGATTTATTATGAACGTTTGGATTTCTTTTGATGCAACATATATTTCATTAATCCATTCAATCTCACCAATCTTGGCAAGCATAAGGTTTAATAAATGTACTGCACATGGAGTCCAAAAGATGTGATCATATCGACTCTCCACAATCAAACTTGCAACTTTACAAACCTTTGCATTGTCCGCAATGACTTGGACAACATTATGTGGCCCCACACTTTTTATTACATCAATAAGAATTGTGGATATGAAAGATGCATCTTTCTCTACTCCACTGCAATCAACAGCCTTAAAAAACATTGCCCCTTGGGGGCATACTGCAACAACATTAATTGGTCTCTCCATCCATCAGAAATGATGGACACCCCTGTCCCGGATTGCCTGTAGCTATCTATCCATGGATTGCCTCTCTGATGCCAACAAAGTAGTGTAGACTTTTTCATATCCAGGGCTTTTGTACCCTTTTGGTGCTTCATTAATTGCCTTAATCGTTTATTGCCAATAAGGGTAACTACTAACACACCAAATTGAATGCTAGCGCATTTGCATAGATGCAATGAGCTACATGTTCATCGGTTATGTCTCTACCTTGATTATTGAAACACGTTTCAAGAGGGCCTAGAGTGGGCCTTTTATTAGTTGTGGCAGCAGGACTAGATGGTAGTTGAGGCCTAGTTGTAGAGCTTTGCACAAGATGTTTTCCCTTAGCAAGCTTCCTATCAGCAGCTTCTTGTAAAGATGCATAGAATTTCATTTTTCTAGGACTCAAACCTTGGCCAGGTTTGCCATTTACATCTTTTGGCCCAGTGCATACTTGCACCCTTGTGTTAGTTTGACTAGTGAGATGGGCCTTCACTCTAGTATATGAGCCATTTTTTATATCTTGGCATTTATTGTACTTCCATTTAAACGAACCACCTCTTGGATTTTTTCCAATAATCTCCACATATTGCCATAGGGAGATTTTGGGTCTCTTTTGATGATTTCCCCTTCACTATGCTCATGTTATGATGGTTCCATAATGATAATGGTATAGGTTACTGCATATAAAATTCAAATTATAATATATTATTATCAATAAACCAATTAAAAATTATAATACACAATCACTTTATTAAATACATAAAATTAAAATACATAAAAATTTAAAACAATTTTTATTGAAGAAAAACATAAAATAATGGAAAGGGGGAATTAAATATAGGACACTTTATAAACTATTAATTATATAGCATATATGATATACATGCTAAAGATGACAAATATGAAATATAAGTTTATAATTTATAAAGATATATATTATATATTATAGAGAGAAACAATAATATATCTATATATATATATATAAGAGAATAGTTATAAATCGACCATTTACTGTAATATATACCATTTGCTGTAAATATGAAATATAAGTTTATAAGTTTATAAAGATATATAATATATATTATAAGAGAGAACAATATATATATATGTGTGTGTGTGTGTGTGTGTGTGTGTATAAAGGGAATAGTTATAAACCGACCATTTGCTGTAATATATACTTGGTCATTTGATCTTAATGTGAAAGAATTGTTAAATGCAAAACAAAGGTTGGAGGTTTTAGAAGTTAAAGGGCAAGAAATAGATCATAAAATTCATATAATAACGATTGAGAACAAAGCTTTAGTAGAAAGCAATAAAGTTTTAGAAGAACAAGTGGCATTGTTACAGGAAGCTCTCCTGATAGGGAAGACAGAATGGCAATGCATGAAGGCGGATGTGCAAAACATACAGAAAATATGTAGTGGAAAGTACAGAGGTGGTGAATGTGAATTCATCCCAGCATAAAGGGAAAATGATTGCCCGAATAAACAACCATGAAGAGAACACAAAGGAAGAAACGAAAGGAGATTCCACCAAAGTTTCCAAAACTTGGGCTCAAGTTATTAGCAATTCTTCTAATAAGGAAGGAGAAACAAATATTTAGGTTAACAACATGCAAGATAATGAAGGCAAAGAAAGACAAAATAGGGCAGCAAACATAATTATTAAAGGGGTGAAAGACTATGGGAAAAATGAATATACTCTTGACCTTGCAAGAGACTTCTTGAAAGACAAGTTGCTATGGCAAGGACAAAGATGCCAAGCATGGAGGGTGGGTAAGCTTAACGAGGAGAAAGCCAAGCCCATAAAAGTGATTATGCCTAGCTTGCATGATAAATATAGCATTCTAAGCAAGAAAGATCCCTTGAGGGGTTCTCGTTTTTTCCTAGAAGAAGATTTAACTGTAAAACAATAGGAGGAAAAAAGGGAGGAAATTTTAAAGGTTAGGGCAACAAGAGATGAAGGCAAGAGAGCATGGATTTATAAAGGCAAAGCTGTGATAATGCGATTTGGACCTCCTTCCAAGACAAAGCTGCGAGATGGTAATAAAGAAGAGGCAACAAACTCTTCAACAGGAAATCGGAAAGCAAGGTCAGTATGGGAAAGCAGGGACAAAGACTCCAATGTGAGTCTTGCATGTCAAAATAAATAACAATCACGGACAAAGACTCCAATGTGAGTCTTGCATGTCAAAATAAATAACAATCAAGTCATACGTAGGTTTCCTTAAGATTAGTTTGTTGGAACTGCAGAGGTTACCCATGGAGACGAGGACCTGGATTAGGGCCTATTGCAGAAGATAGGGACATAATTTGCCTCATAGAAACACATGAGCATGAAGGGTGCAAGACACCTCTGTGTGAAGGATATTGGAAGATGGCAGTGTGGAACAAGGCAACAGGGAATGGAAAAGGGCACGGGGGTATCATGGTTTTAGTAAGGGAGAAAGAAGGTCGTCTCATTCAGTTAGAAAAAGAAGACTCAAATAAGCAATTCATTTGGTTTAAAATATCAGAAAATGGAAAGCACATTAGAATTGCAGCATGCCATTTTGCGCCGTAGGTTTCAAAAATCTACAAAGGTAGAGGGCTTGACCCCAAAGATCCATTTGCAGCCTTAAAAGTGGATATTGCAACATATTCGCAGCTAGGTGAAGTCCTTATAGTGGGCGATTTCAATGTTAGGACTGCAATTGAGCAAGCTAACATTCTTTGTTGTAAAGATGATTGTGTATTTGGCTTATAGAAGAAAGTAATCATCAGTGGGAAAGAATTTCAGAGGACAAGGGCTGCAATCTCTTTGGTGAACAATTGCTTACTATATGTGGGGCCTTTGATTTAGTCATTTGTAATGGCTTGACTAGATGGGCAAAGTTCGATAATTTCACTTGCAATACTTACAATGGAGCAAGTGTGCTAGATTATGTAATTTGCTCGCATGGTTTGTGTGAGAAAATAGAGGAAGCTTTGATTGGAGATCAGCTGTGGGACTTGAAATCAGATCACAAGCCAATTTATTTGTGTTTCTCTTGGATTGTAAAGAAACAATTAGAGTCAAAAATTCAGCATGTCAAACAAAATCTCCCACAGGGCAGAATTATTTTGACCCCAGAAAATTGTAATACCTTCAAAATGATGCTAGAGAGGCTTTTCAAGAAGGAGAAAATTACAATTCACAGCCTTCATAGTCATGACTTAACACCTTTAATTCAATGCGCACTTGCAAAGTGCAAAAGAGCAAAAATTAGGAAGTCTGAAACAAATTGCTTTTTGGTTAATGCTTGGTTTGACGAGGAACGCAAAAAGGCAAGGAGAACGTGGAAAGAGTCAAACAAGGATAACATAAAGCTCAAAGCTTACAAGTAGTTATTAAGCAAGAAAAAGGCCGATTTCATGGTTTCAAGGAGGGAAGAACTAATCTTCCTTGGGAAATATAATCCCAAATTATTTTGGAAGGAGCTCCAACCGAAAATGATACAAATTGGAAATAATATTACAACTTCTAAATGGTTTGACTATGCAAGACAACTCTATGAGTAGGTTCCCAAGGTTGACCCTCCCCCCTTGGTCAACACTGATACTGAACTCTTCACTGTACAAGAGGTAGAGATGGGTATCAAGAAGTTGGGTGTTGGAAAAGAAAAAGACTTAGCTGAACTCCAAGTAGAATATCTAAAGTGTGGCTCAAAGATTCTTGCACCTCACATTATAAAAATCTTCAACAACATCATATAACAAGGGCTCCCCACAGATTGGACAACTAGTATGGCATACCTCTTTTCAAGAGTGGTGACGTCAATAATCCCTCCAATTATAGGACCATCATGATAAACCCTTTTTTTTTCAAAGCTATTTGGAAGCATGCTAGAAAACAAAATTAGTAAGTGGGCAGAAGAAAGAGATAAGCATGCTAAAGGGCAAGCAGGTTTTAGAACTAAACATTCCACAGTTGATCATTATATAACTTTAAGGCACATCATTGAAAAAGTTTGGGAGAAAAAGGAAGAAGTATTTTGTTGCTTTGTTGATTTCAGAAAAGGGCTTGACTCGGTTCTAAAGGATAAGCTTTGGCATAGAATGGAGGAACTTGGGGTTCCTAAACATTTGAGAGCAACTGTGCATAGCCTGTATGAAGAGGTGAAAGTCAAAATTAGAACTTCAGTAGGCATTTCTTAAAGTTTTAGAAGCGATATTGGGGTCAAGCAAGGTTGCCCACTATCTCCTACCCTTTTTGGTTTATATGTCAACAAGCTTGAGAAGTGGTTAAATTCGCAAGAGGGTGATGGTATCTATTTGGGCAAGTTTGTTATAAGGCTTCTTTTTTATGCAGATGACCTTATTCTGATTGCTAAATCGGCTCTTGGTTTGCAAGAGCACTTACTATCCCTTGAGCATTTTGTAGAAGTGTGGGGATGCAATTCAATATCAGCAAAACAAAAGTAGTGGTCTTCTCTAAGAAAATAAAACATAACCAACATAAGTTCTACTTTGAAGGCAACATTTTGGAAGAAGTTGCGGATTACAAATACCTCGACATTGACTTCAACAAAAATCTAAGCTGGAATGGTTGTAGAAAGAAAAGAACTTTGGGGGGTTGGAAAGCATTTTATGCTTTTCAAAATAGGTGTAGAGAGGCAGAGTTATGGGACTAGAAAACCAATCAAACTCTTTTTGGGCTTCTAGTCATTCCGGTGATTCTCTATGGTTGTGAACTATGGGTCAGCAGTACATCCGACATGCAATGGAGAGAAATTGAGAAAATTCAGAAGCGTTTGATTACAAACAAATTTAAGATTAAAAGTGTAGTTCCTTATGATATCTTGTTAAGTGAAACATGGACTTCTCGTATTGAAGCAATTACTATGGTGCGAGTCATAAGGTATTTAAAAAAATTGAGCAAATGGAAGAGGGTAGATGGCCTAAGGTTGTCTTTAATGATAGATTGCGCAAGAACAAAAAAACTTGGATGTAGCAAAATAACAAATGGTTTAGTAAATAGGGTATTGACTTGAATGCGTGTCCCATAAACAACAAAGAGATAAAAGATTTTGTTATGGAAAAGTTCTGCAAGCATACTTGGGATAAGGAGCTAGGAAGAAAGAAAAATTACTATATTGAAGTGTTTAATCCCACTCATAGTCATCAACCAAAAGCATACATAGAAGCCAATATCTCTTGGAGAGCCAAAATTCTTATTGCTTAGTTAAGGACTAATTCTCATCAACTCCATTGTGAAACAGGGCGTTGGAAAAGGCCAAAGGAAGTGGGAGGAAAGAGAGTGCATTCTTTGTTCTTCCGGAAAAGTGGAAATAGAAAAACATTTCATTTTAGAATGTGAGGCCACATTTCATTTTAGAATGTGAAGCCTTCAAAGACAACAGGAAAAGTTACGCAGATATGCTGGCAGCTAGCTCTTGGGATAATCTATTTAGCGAGGGGTTTGTCGAGAAGTTGTGAGCATTTATTTGGAAGCTTCACAAAAAAAATGGCCGAATACATCAAGCAGATGAAGACGCAATCTGTCCCATAGGCTATCTTTAGCCTCGTGGACGTTAAAAATCATTTCTCTCTCTTTCTTTCTATTTGAACAAAGGGTTAGTTTAAATATAGTTAAATTAAAGTGAAAAGCAATAAAGATATAATGAAAATTGACCTATTTTCCCATAAAATTTAACTTGTAGTAAATTGTACCATAAATGTGGATAGAGGAATATTCATGATGTGGATTTCCTTAAAACACTCTAATTTAATATGATTTTTATTTATTTTTTTGGGGTAAAAATTGTAATTATATGATAATATATATGTATATATAATGTAAGATTTTATAAGATATTAAAGTTTTTTTTTTTTCTTTTTTCTTTTTCTTATGCTTCTTTTTATAATTTCTTCTTAAAGAGAGAAGATAGTAATGTGTATTTTTCATTTTATTTTTTAAATAAAAATTCTAATATTTTTTATTATTATCAATTTAATCATTTTTTTAAACATATGATAAAGTTTTTTAAATTATTAAAATTTAATATAATTGTAATAAATGTGAAATATATGAATTAATTTAATTTTAATAAAAAAAAATTAAATTTACTTTTCGTTGTATGTAATTTTTCTAAAAATAATAAAATTTATTATCATAATCAACAATAATTATGCTATTTTGATTTTTTTGGTTCATAATTATACTATTATATTTATATAAAAAACCGGTAACAAAATCAACTACAATGTAACTACCATTTATATAAAAAATAAATAACAAAATCAACTACAATGTAACCACTAAAGGATAAATACAATACTAAAATGTAACTACTATTTATATAAAAAACCAATAACAAAATCAACTACAATGTAACCACTAAATGGTAAATAACATACTAAGATCTATGGGGCATATTTTGATAAAGTGTACATTAGGAATTTAGGCGTAAGTGGAAAACATAATACTACAATGTAACCACTAAACCGTAAATACCATACTAAGATATATGGGGCAACATACTAAGATATATGGGTCAACACTGAATACCATACTAAGATCTATGGGGGCACATAGTGATAAGGTGTACAATAAGAATTTAGGTGTAAACATGATGTTTGAGACTGTTGATAGTTTATCTATTTTTCACAAGGTTTTTAATATCAAAATGTTTTTCCATGATTTAAAAGACTTTGTGGTTATTAAATTAAGTTCATAGATAAATGGATTTAGGTGTCAACATGATGTTTGAGACGGTTGATAGTTTATCTATTTTTCACAAGGTTTTTAATATCAAAATGTTATTCCATGATTTAAAAGACTTTGCGGTGATTAAATTAAGTTATGGATAAATGGATTTAGGTGTAAACATGATGTTTGAGACCATTGATAGTTTATCTATTTTTCACAAGGTTTTTAATATCAAAATGTTTTTCCATGATTTAAAAGACTTTGTGGTAATTAAATTAAGTTCATGGATAAATGGATTTATTTTTTCAATACAGAAAAAATTAATGTTTTAAGTATTTTGGCTTTAGAGGTGAGTAAAAATCATAACATCAAGAATGTTGGATAGTTTACTTATTCTTCACTTGATTTTGAATATAAAAAAGTTTTTCCATGATTTAAAAAATTTTGTCTTAATTAATAATTTAGATTTATTTATTTCCGAGAGCATTCACTAAAATCAATGTTTAAATACTTTCATTAAAAATGATGTTATGTTTATATGGAGTTTTTTTAAACTTTTGAAGTTTCCTTGCGTATATTTCCAATATGCCAAAATTCACGTGTTTGAAGAGGATTGATATATACACAACACGCACATGAACAATACATATACAATTAAAACCTTGATAACTGAAGCCACATTTGCCATTTTTTTATTGTACACAATGAGAATTTAGAAATATATAATAAACTTGACGCATTATATATATATATATATATAAAACCGTTATGTAAAATTGATTTTTCCACTGAAAAATAGGAAAAAGCTTGCAAAATGTTAATTGAACATGGTATACTGTACATAAGTGAACTATACTTAAAAGTCAGTCAGTACATAAATGAGCTATGATTAGAAGTCACTGGGTACATAAATGAACTATGCATACTGTACATAAGCGAACTAAACTTAAAAAGTCACTGGATACATAAATGAACTATACAACTATGTTTTAGAAGTCAATGGATGCATGTGAATCTCTTACACATACGAGTCACTCATCTTGCGATGGTAAAAAGGTGGAGTGCATCAAATTTAGATTGGGATGCCCATCGCTTCATTTAAAATTACCAAAGCTACATATTTTATTGCGAATGGTAGAACCATGAAAAAAAGAGACGTACATATGTTGTTCAAAGGATTAATGCTCTATAATACTAATGCTATAATATTTAAAGTTTAATGGAGAAAGAAGCTGCAACACTACAATTACAATTGCTAATAAAAAAGATAAAATAAAAAAATTGATGTGACAATGGCTTTAAAAACGAGATCACAAACCATGAATACATGCAGGCGCTGTCATCACAGCGAATTTAATGGGTTTGACAGCGAATCCAATGGTTTTAAAAACGATATCACAAACGATGATACATGCATACATGCATACGCGGCCATCACAGCAAATTTATTAGATGCATTTAAAAGGACATTGGCGAGCTTCTAAGGTTCGATTTGCATTTTGTTTGCTCCTTTTTAATGATCTAAAATCAAATTTTCAAATTCATTTAAGTCTATTCACGTGCTGAATGCTAGTGTATCTGGAATTTTATAAAAGTGGTGGAAATCATCCGGATTAGCGGAACTCAATTTCGCACGCCATCGTGTGGCTGAAATATATTTCACGATCGCGTCTTTTATGTTTGAACCAGAGCTCGCTACCTGCACAACCGTTTTTACCAAATCTAGCATCTGCACTGTCTTTTTGAACGACCTATATGACCCTCATGGATCTGTAGAAGATTTCACGGAAGCAGTGAAAATGTAAATATTTAATATATTTAATTTTTATATATATATATACTTACTAGATGAAAGATAGAAATTTATATATAACTATTGTACACAGCTTCTGAACTATTTGTACATGGCCAATCCTCTTTGTTTTAGATAGGATCTGTTCCGGTAAGACGAATGCCAGAACACATCAAAAAATGAATGTTTCCTGGGTGTTTACAAATTGGTAAATGAAATCGCAGAAGGGCTTACATTCGAAATTTAGTATGTATTAAGTTTACAACTATGATGTTATTCGAGCTTTTCATTTTCCAGAAAAGGTACAATTAAACAGTGACTATAGATTTATGGGTCATATGATATTTGGCAGTGGAGATCCACCTGGAAGTTATCACGAGAGAAGCAGAATGGTGGGAAGCTGTCCGTATCCGTTGCTCTCACTGGTGGATGTGATTTATACCAGCAGTATTCACGACCTCAATACTCTTAAGCTCCATTAATTTTTCCCAACCGCTGCCTACAATTAAGGAAGTGAACTGGCAATCATTTTTTTAATTTCTGGAAACCAATTACAGTGATTTCTTTAAATTAAGTAAATTAATTGCAGTTAATTAATTTATTGTTAGAGCTTTTGAAGTGGTCTATTACTCCATCTAGAGTTCTCTACCATTATCAGTGAAACACCTGACACATAGCCAATAGAGGCTTGATGGAAGCTTGGTTATATATTTATCTGTTTGGTCCCCAAGCTTGCATCTCAATCCCCTTCAGTTTTACACCATCAAGTTGAGAGAGCAAAACTTGAAGTGCCGAGATTTTAAAATTCCTATCTCTGGTTTTCATGCTGCCATGAACTTATGAATTACAATGCTGCCATGAACTTATGAATTACAAGTTAATTTCAGGATCACTGTGTTGTTTGTTCCAATAGCTGTTGTTTGTGGAGTGTGCCTAAGCATATTCTTGGGCATCCAGTTTTTACGATTCTCTTTAAAGCACAGTTACCAAATTCGACGGTACCGGCAAAAAAAATTCGGAAATTCGCCGATTCGGTTCGATACGGCTAATAATTCTTCATTTTCCAATTTGGTACAGTACGGAGCGGCGTTGAATGTTTTTGGTCAAATTTTTTATCAGTAATGTCGAGCGTCACTGTGCTGCCACTATGCTGTACAGTGTATAGAACAATGAAGCTCTGTGTAACCATGGATCTAACCTTGACAAATCGCTGGTAATAGAGTAAGTAAATTGAGTTTTCGGAAATTTGACAATTGAAAAATAATGCAGCAATCCTTAATCCTAATTTTCTTTAGTTTTTATGATATTTTTATATCGGTACTTTTTTATATTAGGATTAAGTTGATTAACTAGAAAACTGGAAAAAATATAAACAATAACTTTTATAAAAAAAAAAATAAAAAACATAATTTTATATTATAAAAAAACAATTTTTATTAAATTTTTCTATAAAATGTTAAATATGGTTAACAATTTAGTTAAAAAATTGATTATTTTAATCTTAGTTTGACTTCCGTATTTTATTATATATTATTTACAAATTGTTTAGGACATAATATGGTATAATCCAAAACAAATTGCTGATACTAAAATATGTAAATTTTTTATTGAATAATTAATTTTCTTAAAAATGAATCAATATTGCAATTGACATTAAATAACATAAATAGCTCCTATACATAGAGGCATTATGTGACTCAATTGTTTTAAATGAGAGGTGAGTTAGTAATTTCTATATAATTGGAACTAAAAAAAAATATAACTTCTAACTTAATAAAGATTATGAAATAATAAACTGGTTGCAAATTGGTACCTCTTTTATATAAAACAAAAACCTAATTTCTATATTTGAAAAAAATTATAAATGGAGAAATTTTAGTGTTAAATAGATAACTAATTAGTAATTTCCATATAATGGCAAATTGCAAAAAAACAAGGATAACATCTATCTTAAAAATAATTATAAAATAGTAAGTTCTTTGCAAATTGGTAACTCTTATAAAAAACAAAAACCATTACTTCTATATTGGAAAAAATTATAAAATGACAAATTTAAGTGTTAAATGGATAACTCCTAAAAAAAAATGAAAAATGAAAAATTAATATTAGAAAAAATTATAAAAGATATAAAATGGTAAACTTTCAAATCCACAACTTTTATACAAAAAAAATAGAAAAACAGTAACTTCTATATTACAAAAAATTATAAAATGGCAAAATTGAGTTTACAATGGATAAGGCTTATGAAAAAATAGAAAAAAACAAAAAAGATAAATCCAATATTAAAAAACAATAAAAAATAGAAAATGGAAACCTTAGTTGCACTTGCAAATGCATAACTCATATACAAAAGCATAGAAAAACGACAACTTCTATATTACAAAAAATTATGAAGATAAGTTTGCACTTGTGAATAAAAGAAATAGAAAAACAGTAACTTCTATATTACAAAAAAATATAAAATGGCAAATTTCAGTTTAAAATGGATAACTCTAATTAAAAATAGTAAAATGATAAATCCAATATTAAAAAATACATATAAAAAATATAAAATGAAAAATCTTAGTTGCAAATCCATAACTCCTATACAAAAGTATAGAAAAATGGCAACTTCTATATTACAAAAAAATATAAAATCAGAAATTGCAGTTACCTAAGATAACTGTGCACTTGTGAATAAAATAAATGATAATAAAGGTAAGTTTCGCTTAAAATAATAATTAAATTTACATGAAAAAAGCTATAAAATAGTAATAAAGATAAGGTTACACTTGTGAATAGAATAGAATAGAAAGTAAATTACATTTTAAATTATATATATAAAATAATAAATAACATGTAAAAATTTATGTAGTTACAAATGGTATAGTAAGATTGGTATGCTTAAGAAATTTGCATGCTACATGTTTTATATAAAAAACAATAAACTAAATTTACATGTTCAATTTTACATTAAAGTTTGGTAGAAAATTATAAGTTTGCACATGTATTTTTTTTTCATATTAAATATAAATTATGACGGAGAAGGTAAGTTCTATTTTTTTAAAATTGCAATAAAACTAGTTTACCAACTAATCTTGTATTTTGGAAACCTTCTACAAGTAATGAGAATTAAAATGGAATTATGTCTTAATGTAGTAGAAAAGTATACTTAGAAATTATAAGTAAAAACTTATTCCCTTCCATAAAGAATTCTTGCTCAAATTAGTAGCAAAACGGAGTTAGAATTAATAATTTGTTCTCTTTCAACAAAGAATTTTGGATCAATGCATGTACCAAACACTTTTGGAATATAGGGAATTGTAAGTTTTATATTAAAAAATGCAAATATATTTAAATCACATTTTTGTTTTTATTCTTATAATTTTTTTATGATATCTACTACCAGGTTGGAGTATAGTGATTACCTGGATTGCATTCCATTGCAAAGCAAGGATACTGGATTGCATTCCATTGCAAAACGAGGATACTGGATTGCATTCCATTGCAAAACGAGGATCACTGGTGTGGAATTCAAATAGAGGGGCTCATTTCCCTTAGTCAACCAAAAAGGTTGGGCACTGCCACATATTGTGTCATAAATTTGGATAAGATAGGACACATAACAAATTGAAATTAAATGAAAACTATTATTTGTTATTTGTGATCAAATATTTTGTCTTTGTTGTTAATAGACATGTGAATATCAATTTCCTTGTATCTATCCAATTATCACTCTAGTTATAGTTTTGAAATTTTTCCTGGCCATATTTGCAATTTTCTACTAGATTTGTAGGAATTGTTGTGTTTTAGTTTCACATAGACTGCCATGTTTTTAATTCAATTATAAGTAATCTCATAAGTAGGCTTCTATGCATTGTCTCTTTTGTATTCTCTACAGTTTGAAATTTTTTGTTTTTCAAAATATGTACAAATATAGTTCAATGAATTTGAATGACTTTTTTTCTTGCGAACAGGATACTTGGAAACCCTCTAAAGGAAATTGATGGCACCTAGATCAAAACTTCCTGAATGGAAATATCTTGAAAGAAAAAATGATGGAAAAATTTATTGCAAGTTCTGCAATAATACTTGTGGGACATTAGTGACTCGAGCAAGAGATCATTTGCTTGGCATTGTGGGTGGAACTGGTGGAGGAGTGGCAACATGTACTAAAATTGATGAAGATGTGAAGAGAAGTTTAAGTGAAGAAGTCAATGCTCATAAGCAAGGAAAGGTAGTCCAAGAAGCAAGAAAAAAAAGAACACAAGATACACTCATGGGAAGAGAAAATCTTATTAATTCAACACCAAGCTCTTTCTTACCATTTGTGGCATCTACAACATCTTCTATGCCATATGGATCACAAAGAGAACCTACTTTACCAGACGTTGATCCAACACAACAAACATTGGAGAAAGCTTGGAAGCCATTGGAGTGAAATGAGGTAGATGATGCAGTTTATGATTTTTTCATTGGTTGTAATATCTCTTTTAACACTATCAGAAGCTCATTATTTCATGACATGTTAAAAAAGATTGGCCATTTTGGTCCCTCATATGTTCTTCCCAGCTATGAAAGTCTTAGGACCAAAGGAATTGATAGGAGCAAACAAAGAATAGAGGAAAGAGTTAAACCAATAAGGGATTCATGGGCTATTTCTGGATGTACTTTAGTTAGTGATGGTTGGACTGATCGCCAATCTAGACCTCTCGTGAACACACTTGCTTGTTGTCCTCAGGGAGTGATCCATTTGTCTACTATTAATTGTATGGACAAAACAAAGACTGCTGAATATTTATTTCAGATACTAAAGGACACCATATTATCTATAGGAGAGGACAATGTAGTCCAAGTTGTCACTAATAATGCATCCAATTGTGTTCGTGCTGGTGAGCTATTGATGGAGCATTTCCCTAAGTTGTTTTGGATACCTTGTGCAACACATTGTATTGATCTAGCCCTTCATGACATTGGTAAAATAGGTTGGGTGCAAGTAAATATATCTCAAGCAAGGCAACTGGTCAACTTCATTCTTAACCACCGATTGAGTTTGAGTATATTTAGAAAATACAAAACCAGGAATCTACTGAGACTAGGTGACACTAGATTTGCCACCCATTTTATTGCACTGCAAAGGGTGGTAGAGAAAAAAGCTGCATTACGATCATTCGTATGCAATGAAGAGTGGGTGAACTCTCCTTTGTCAAGGTCAGAAGGTGGTAAACTAATAGAGAAAACAATCTTCAATGAAATGTTTTGGTCATGTGCAGAAAAAATCATCTCTATTTGTGAGCCTATTGTACAAATATTGAGGATGGTGGATTCCAATGCTGCATGTATGGGTTTTGTATATGAAGGCATGGATAGGGTAAGAGAACACATATCATTGGTATGTAAGAATGATAGTTCAGTATATAATCCAATATGGAGAATTGTGGAAAAAAGGTGGTGTATGTTGCATACGCCATTACATGCTGCGAGGCTTTTTCTAGCACCTAATTACTTTCACGTTCCTAAGGATAGAGATATCATGGAGGGATTTTATAATTGCATGGAGAGGATGTATCATGATCTTGAGATACAATATAAAATACGAATACAATCAATATCATATAGGCAAGGGACTGGTCATGCTTTCACTACAGCTAGGGCACTACGAGATATGCACCATCCAGAGGTCACCCCTGCTCAATGGTGGTTTCTCCATGGATATGAGACACCTCAACTACAAACATTTGCAGTCAGGGTGTTGAGTCAGGTATGTAGGCATCATATTATTTATACTTTGTATGTATATTTGCAAATTATTCCATGTAAATTATTATACTAATATAATATTATTTTCATGTAAAAAAATAGGTCACTAGTGCATCAGCATGTGAAAGGAGTTGGAGCACTCATGAGTTCATCCATAGTAAGAAAAGAAACCATTTAGGAGCTAGCAAATTGGCAGATTTGGCTAGCATTCATTGCAATTTACACTTGTGGCTGAAATCTTTGGAGGGGAAGAAAACAACTTCAAATATAGTACGAGAGGTTCCCCCTATTTTTAATGCATCTAGTGCAACCTCACAAGCACCAATTGTGGGATCGTCTTCTACATCCACACATCACATCAATGAGAATGATGTCTTGCTCAGAGATATTATAGATGAGAGTGCTAGTAGTGATAATGACTCTCTCATGAGTGAATACACTAATGTGGATGAGGACATTGGAGATGAGATGACCTACACACCTTAAGATAATTTTGGCCCTTCATTTATGGTAATGACCATAAATTTTTTATTTCTATTAGCATTTTGTATAAGCACATAAGTCTTAAACTATGTTTTAACTTTTTGACTTATATGATTGAATTGTTCCAGTTTGACATATTATGATTCTTAGTTACTTTTACTGCATTATTTTATAAGGTTTAAAGGTGTTTATTTTATAAGTAACATTGTTTTTTAACTATAATACAAAATGAGCATGAAGTAAATGATCTAAATTCATATTTGAATCTTAAATTGGATATCATTGTTGTTGTCTTTCAAGAAGATTCTCTAGAAGTTTGTAGATATCTACAAAAAAAACCTTTTAAGAGTCGTATCAATGTTTGTAGAGGGCATGTACATTTTCAAATAGATCTATTTAGTGATTTAGAGATAAATTTAATGGTATTTAGAGATCACTTAAATCATAATTTTAATATCCAATATCTCAATTTTTACATTGAACTCTAGTTTTGTGTGTTGTGACACTCATTATTAGATTTTACTTTTACATGTTTTTCTAGTCTACAATAATAATTAATTTGAGGCATTTTGATCTTCATTATTTCTAAGCCGTTTTAGACAGAAGGGGTCTATAACATTTTAGACAGGAGAAATTAACACTGGAAATAAGTAAACATAAATATACTTGGTAGAAAAAGATTTAATGAATTTTCATATAATGATTGTTTATTTGAATTAAAAAAATAAATAAAAATTAAATATATGTAAGATATATAATGTCAAATTTTTTCCGTATTGAATTTTATTGGATCGAATTTTTTTCGTATCGAATCGAATTCGAATTCGAATTTGGTAACTATGCTTTAAAATATTTAATTCCGGATATTAAGAATCCCTATTTATGATTTGCATTTGGTATCGGAGCGTTAATTTATCTCTACCTTGATGTGTACAAATTTAATTTTGTGAAGAATTATTGCCGTAATTTACAGTAACATTGATATTTATTGGAAACGACAATTTTTAAGCTTTTCAATATATTACAATATGTGGATCAGAACACTGATTATTGTCAAAACAAGGGAGCTACTGCCGTAGCGGTAGTCCCTGCCCGGGGGTGCAAATTCCAGGCTATAATTAAGAACCATCGAGTTGCAACAAATCGATTTCTCTGGGGGCTCCATGAGGTCAGCTACAACAAATCGTGGCACTTGCAGACCGATTCCATGAGTTGAAATAGAAGCTTGCTCTCAGGGGTACCGATCGCATCAGCCTCACCCCCTTATGCTATCAATTTCTGCATGCAATCCAGGGAAGCTTCTACCATTTTCTCAAAACCTGAATCCATCCATTCTCTGTAAGGAGACGGAAGAACCGGTGCACCGAGAGATTGAAGTCGATGTTTCAGGTCTCCCCAAGAAGCACAATGCATATGTTTACAATAAAATTCGTGGAGTGCCCTCAACCCTCCCGTGCCGCCGAGATTTCACCACAAACAGGGTTAACGCAGGTCCAATCAGAGTTCACTCGAAGACCGCCGACTTCACCTGAAGACCGCATAGTTCACCCGAAGACTGCAGAGTTCAGACCGCCGAGATATGTTAAATCTCAATTTCACAGCAATGGCTTCAGATTAGTGGTACTCTGCCTCAATGCCGCACTGCAAATGAAGCCTCGCACTGTTCACCACGCTTCAAAAGACTGCGCACTCGCCAAAACCTTCCCGGGCGAACCTTATCAACTGGATAGAGTCACCTCTTATGTATTCCGTGCAACAAAAAGGTTAAGGACAACGTATTGAAAGGCTCACTCTCTGCCATCATACTCTTTCAAAAATGCCGGAGATTACTCAAACTCTGCCAGATTTTTGTTATAAAGCAGGCGCAAAGTCGTTCGCCTCTCAATTGCTCACATTTAGATCAAAGGAACGAAAATTTTGTTCAAAATACTCGGACTGACCCTATCTTCAGCAACAAACAGAAAAAAAGCTTGGACTGTGCGATGGACGAGACAAATGGGGAGGCAAATAATGAGACTGCAATGGCATTCTCTCGCGGCTTGTATTCTTTTCTTTGTGATATTCACTGTTCCTCGAGCTTTTCTTAACCTTTTTATCGTGCATATCCCCCTTTGCAGCCAAAGATGGAATTTCCTGAAGCTCCCATAGAGTAGCGGCTAGTTTCCTCGCAGAAACAGCAACTCTATTACCCTGAACCCCAACAAGGGAAGGCTGACGGGGGGAAGATACCATGGCAGGCGGCGTCTCGGATGACATCTTCCATGTCGGAACAGGCGTGCTCGATCCCCCTCGTTTCCTCACCATAATCGCTCGCTTCAGCTTCACATTGTGCAGTATGGAAGAAGACGAAGACGATGAAGAGCATCCTCTCTTCCGAACCTTTCCTCCTCCGCGGATAAACTCCTCTATGCTTCCCTTCTCCCTCGCCATTCAAAGGATTCTCTTAATACGAACTGAAAACTTAATCACGACTCCATATTTGAGCTCGCTCTGCAATCTTCAAATCAATTTTCTCCAGACCTCGGACCTCGCTTAATCATTACTCCATATTTAAGAGGAAATCTTCGGCCGAGAGGATTCTGGACTGTTACAGTATGACTTACCCTGTTTCCGGTCGTGCGGATCTGAGCACCGCTCTCAGGATCATATACAAATGGGAAAAAAAAAAGAAGAGGACGAGCGCCGCTTCTCATGCTGTCGCATCTCGTACATCGACAAATCTTGGATTCCCCACACGCGTTCATGCCGGAACTCAGTTACCGCAGCATAGACGACGACCTTGAACGAACAGGCAGCAAAGAAAACTTAGGATAAAAAACTTAGGCTAACGCAAGTTGAGCGCAGGGAGAACGAACTTAGGATAAATTGAGTTGAGCGCAAGTTGAGCGCACATCGGGCGACGTGAGGCCGGCAATAAGACCTCCAAACAAAAACTTTGGCTAAAATTTTTTTGCGAGGAAATTGCGCAGGTAAACTTTGGTTAAGTAGTAAATAGCCGGCACATATTTGCGATCAACGCATCAACTAATAGCCAGTTGACTGCGTATCGAACGCTAATAGTCCTAGGCAGGGACTAACAAGATGGTATTTGACATCACCTTACAAGATTAAATTCTGAGGACCATCTATTTGGGTTATAAACTCAATTGGATTACAATTATCTCAATTAAAAATTACAACGAAGGAGCGTTCGCCCCGTTGGTTTTTAAGCATTGCATTTTTTTTTTGAAATATTACGGTCAGACGTTTAAGCGTCCATCCAATGGGAAGAAGAAAGTCCCACGGTTTCTATCACATGTGGATTTACGTTATATTGACCTAAACAAAATGAACGTCGGGGTTAACGTAACCTCAGCTACTTTATTGATGGTTAGGACTCGGATTTCAAAGAAAATATTCATTCATGCATAAACTTCCTAGACTTTAGGCTAACAAGAAGGGATGTCACTTATAGTTCTGGTTATATTAGTATGAAGTAATATGGAGTTTGTTTAAAATCTCATTTTGACTTATTTTTTTCACTAAACACGGTTTTTGACTTTGGTTTAAAAAAAAATGTTTATAATTTTATAAGTAAATTTTGAAGTGTTTGGTTGCAATAATTATTTTCGCTTTCTATTTTTTTTTTTAAATTGCTCCATATTAAAATGTGTATATGCGATTTCACTTAGCATGAAATGTGAATTATTGTGTATACTTTTGTTTATGCAATTTATAAGAAATAATGTCTAGTGATCCATATAATTTTAATTAACATCATCTCTAATTAAATAAAATTATATATTATGATTGGTTAGGATCACATAAAGATGATTTAGACATTAAATTGTAATTAATTATACTAAATATAATAAATTTTATCCCACACAAATTTTTATTATATTTATGTAATTAATTAGGATAAAATTTCATAATTTACCCATAGGAATTATGAATTAATAGTTTTATCATAAAGTTCAAAACTATGAATAATTGAATAATTGAATCTGCTAAATTAAAAATTTAGCCCAAAGACAATTTTTATGTCATTAGATTCAATTTTGAGCATGATTTACATTGGTAAAACATGAAATTTTATATAAACCTCAATTTTAACATAAGCATGTGATTTTTTAATTTTGATGCAATTGTACAACTTGCAAATTTATCTGAAATTCGTTGTGATATCCCTGAACTTAAGGGGGGTAACTATAAGGTTTGGAAGGAGAGGATTCTCCTTCATTTGGGGTGGATGGACATAGACTATGCTATTAGGAAAGATGAACCACCGGCACTCATTAATACCAGCACTGCAACGGACATCGCACTTTATGAACGATGGGAGCAATCCAATCGTCTAAGCATGATGTTCATTAAGACTAAAATTTCAGTTGGTATTCGTGGTTCCGTTGATCAGCATGAAAAGGTCCGAGACTTGCTAAAGGCCATTGATGATCAATTCGTCACTTAAGACAAGGCACTAGTAAGCACCCTAATCATGAAGCTCTCATCCCTAAGGCTCACCAGTGTGAAAGGTGTGCGCGAGCACATCATGTAGATGAGGGACACTGTGGCTCAATTAAAGAAACTTGAGGTTGAAATATCGAAGTCTTTCCTGGTGCACTACATCCTGAACACTCTTCTGCACCAATACAGACCTTTCAAAATCTCATATAACACACATAAGGATAAATGGTCAATTAATGAACTCATGACCATGTGTGTTCAAGAGGAAGAGAGATTGGTGATGGAACTGGGAGAATGTGCAATGCTGACAATGCATGGAAAGGGAAAATCTCAAGCCAATTGGAAAGGGAAAGGTAAAGTACCTCCCCAAGTCGATATCAAGAAGGATTCCAAGTGTTTCTTCTGTAAAAAGAAGGGACACATGAAGAAGGAATGTGCCAAATTTCAGAAATGGCTTGTGGATAAAGGGAATTTAATCTCGTTTGTTTTTTATGAATCTAATATGGTTAACGTCAATATTAACACTTGGTGGATTGATTCTGGATCAACAATTCACATTTTGAATTCCTTGCAAGGTTTGCAAAATCTAAGGAAGCCGATGGGAAGTGAGCAAAGCATCTTATCAGGAAACAAGATGGGCTCGCATGTGGAAGCTATAGGAACATGTCATTTAACTTTAAGTAGTGGTTTTGTTTTAGAATTAGAAAAGACCTTTTATGTTCCAAGTTTTTCTAGAAACTTGATTTCAGTTTCAAGGCTTGTACCTTTTGGATATTCCTTTAACTTTTCAGAAAAATCCTTCAGTCTATTTTATAAATCTGATTATGTTGGGAATGCTATTTTGTCTAATGGTCTTTACTGCATTAATTTATAAAACAATGTCACTTATGATTCAATGCATGTTCACATTGGCACTAAAAGATGTGTTATTAATGAAGATTCCTCTAAATTATGGCACCAGAGACTAGGTCATATCTCCATAGAAAGAATTAAAAGATTGGTAAATGAAGGGGTGCTTAACACTCTAGATTTTACTGATTTTGAGACTTGTGTGGACTGCATAAAGGGAAAGTAGACCAGCAAGTCAAAGAAAGGTGCCAATAGGAGTTCAGACATATTAGAGATCATACATACTGATATATGTAGTCCAGACATGGACTCACATAGTCAGAGATACTTCATCTCATTTACAAATGATTACTCACGATATATGTATCTCTACATGCTTCATAAAAAGAGCGAAGCATTAGATGCCTTTAAGATCTTTAAGGCTGAAGTAGAGAAACAATGCAGCAAGCAAATTAAGTTCGTGAGATCAGATAGAGGCGAAGAATATTATGGTAGATACATTGAAGATGGACAAGCACTTGGACCATTTGCAAAATTTCTTCAAGAGCATGGGATTGTTGCCCAATACACCATGCCTGGTTCACCCGATCAGAATGGTGTAGCAGAAAGAAAAAACCGAACTTTATTAGACATGGTGCGGAGTATGCTTAGCAGCTCCAATCGTCCTAAATCCTTGTGCACTGAAGCACTTAAGACGACAGTGTATATATTAAACCGAGTTCCAACCAAGGCGGTTCCTAAAACACCATTTGAATTATGGAAAGGTTGGAAATCGAGTTTGCGACATATGTGCGTTTGGGGATGCCCGTTTGAAGTGAGAATTTATAATCCACAAGAGAAGAAGCTGGACCCAAGGACCATTAGTGGGTATTTCATTGGATATGCTGAAAGGTCTAAAGGTTACAAATTTTATTGTCCATCTCACAGCACTAGGATTGTGGAATCAAGAAATGCAAAGTTTCTTGAAAATGACTTGATTAGTGGGAGCGCTCAAACCAGGAACATAGTTTCTGAGAAGGATCATTCAGAATCTCAACCTTCCACCTCAAGTTCCATGCTGAAGTTCCACAAGCTGCTGACGACATTCCAGTAGATCAGGTAGTTCAAGAGTTGCCAAGAACTTTTGAACAACAAGTTGAACCACATACTTCTCAGGAAGATGATGGTACAAGATTAAGAAGATCTACTAGACCAAAGAGATCAACAATTCCTGATGATTATGTTGTGTATCTGCAAGAATCTGATTACAACATTGGAGCCGAAAATGATCCCGAGTCATTTTAACAAGCCATGAGTTGCAAAGAATCATAATTATGGTACAATGCCATGAAGGAAGAGATGAATTCCACAAAGAGTAACGAAGTCTGGGATCTTGTTGAGTTGCCTAATGGTGCTAAAGCCATCGGATGTAAATGGGTCTTTAAGACAAAGAAAGACTCATTGGGCAACATTGAGAGATACAAGGCAAGACTTGTTGCTAAGAGATTCACTCAGAAAGAAGGAATCGACTACACAAAGACTTTTTCTCCTATATCTAAGAAAGATTCCTTGCACATTATTATGGCATTAGTAGCCCATTTCGACTTGGAGTTGCAGCAAATGGATGTGAAAACGGCTTTTCTCAATGGAGATCTAGAGGAGGAGGTTTACATGAAACAACCTGAAGGATTCCCCTATAGTGATGGTGAGCAATTGGTTTGCAAGTTCAAGAAGTCATTATACGGTTTAAAACAAGCATCCTGCCAATGGTATTTGAAATTCCATAATGTAATTTCTTCTTTCGGTTTTGTAGAAAACATTATGGATCAATGTATATACCTAAAATTTAGTGGGAGTAAAATTTGTTTTCTTGTTTTATATGTGGATGACATTTTGCTAGCAACCAATGATAAGGGTTTGCTACATGAGGTGAAACAATTCCTCTCTAAAAATTTTGATATGAAGGATATGGGTGAAGCATCTTATGTCATTGGCATTAAGATACATAGAGACAGATTTCGAGGCATCTTGGGTCTGTCACAGGAAACCTATATTAATAAAATTTTAGAGAGATTTCGGATGAAGGATTGTTCACCAAGTGTAACTCCCATTGTGAAGGGTGATAGATTCAATTTGAACCAATGCCCGAAGAACGAATTTGAAAGGGAACAAATGAAGAACATTCCATATGCTTCTGCTGTCGGAAGCCTAATGTATGCTCAAGTCTGCAAAAGACCTGACATTGCATTTGTTGTGGGAATGTTGGGACGATATCAGAGTGATCCAGGTTTAGACCACTGGAGAGCTGCAAAGAAAGTAATGAGGTATCTTCAAGGAACTAAAGGCTACATGCTTATGTATAGACGGACGAACAATTTGGAAGTAATTGGCTACTCAGATTTTGACTTCGTTGGATGCGTTGATTCACGCAAATCAACATCAGGTTACATTTTTATGATGGCCGGTGGAGCTGTATCATGGAGGAGTGCCAAGCAAACCTTGATTGCCACTTCCACCATGGAAGCCGAGTTCGTCTCCTGTTTTGAGGCTACTTTACATGGTGTATGGCTTAAGAGTTTCATTTCTAGGCTTAGAATTATGGATTCTATCTCTAAGTCATTGAGAATATATTGTGATAATTCAGCTGCTGTTTTTATGGCTAAAAACAACAAAAGTGGGAGTCGAAATAAACATATCGACATTAAGTATTTAGCTATAAGGGAATGTGTTAAAGAAAAGAAAGTGGTCATTGAGCACGCTAGCACTGAGTTGATGATCGCTGATCCTTTGACTAAGGGCATGCCACTATTTAAATTCAAGGATCATGTAATGAATATGGGACTTGGTTCCATTATCTAGTTTCTCATTGTATGGACAATGTTATTTTAATGAAATTCTTAATTATTGTGATATTTTTCTCATATTTATGTGCACCTTAAGTTGATTTGAGAAAATTCATTTAAGAAGGACCAAGAATAAACATAAGGTTTATTCATTAAGGAAATGTTGCCACATTAAATTATAATAAGAATAAATACATAGTAATACATGGAAGATAATACTCATCATTAGAGGACTTATCGTCATGATTCATGTATCTATTACTTAATACAGATTATCAATGGGTTTTAAGATGAGACATTAAGTTTGGAAGTATGGACCAAGTGGGAGAATATTAAGCTCCATTAATTTTTCCCAACTGCTGCGTACAATTACGGAAGTGAACTGCAGTCATTTCCTTAATTTCTGGAAACTAACTGCAGTAATTTCCTTAAATTACGGAAATCAACTGCAGTTCAGTAATTTCTTGTTGGAGCTTCTAAAGTGGTCCATTACTCCATCTGGAGTTCTCTACCATGATCAGTGGAACACCTGACACATAGCCAGCAGAAGCTTGATGGAAGCTTGGCTATATATTTATCTGTTTGGTCCCCAAGCTTGCATCTCAATCCCCTTCAGTTTTACACCATCAAGTTGAGAGAGCAAAGCTTGGAAGTGCCGAGATTTTATAATTCCTTTCTCTCGTTTTCATGCTGCCATGAGCTTATGAATTACAAGTTAATTTCAGGATCACGCTGTTGTTTGTTGCGTTCCAATACGCTGTTGTTTGTTTTTGTTTGTTGCGTTGAGGAGTGTTCCTATGCAATGGAAGCGTGGAGCATTACTTCGCATGGTTTTGGTTCCCCGTAAGAACATATGAAGGTCAACGTTTGTGGAGAAAGTAACAAGCAAACATAAGAGCTGGACTAAGTTGCTGCGCGTGGGTTTTGTGGAAAATAACATAAGAGACTCCCTCAAAGCTTAGCAAAAAGTTTGTTTTCTGAAGTGTATTTAGCATCAATGGTTGGAGGTGAGCATTCTTGGGCATCCAGTTTTTACGATTCTCTTTAAAGTATTTAATTCCGCATATTGAGAATCGTTGTTTATGATTTACAAATATTGGTATGACAGTAAGTGAAATCATTACTAAATAAGACGAAGACAAATAAGATTAAAAAAAATACAAAATAATAAGATTCTTAAAAACTAAATATTTTGTTTTTCAACTGTTCACTTTAGAATCTAAAATCTATTTTTTTTTTTATTTTTTTTTTTATTAAATCTTTAAGTAAATTAGGTTTGACAACGATTTTAAATATACTGCCACAAAATAAATCAATAATATATTTATTTATTTATTTTAAAATTTTTTATTAATAAAAACAAATTATCTATACTATTCCAATCTATCTTGCAAAAACCAAAAACACAAAAAACTAGGCTTAAACATCTACACCCTAAAGCCACAATAATGAGTTGATATAACATAGAAAAAATAAACAACCGGATCCATACCTATTATCTTTAGGGCATGGAATTTTTACGGACAAATTGCCTCCGTCATGGGGTGATTTGCTCGTCAAATACAGTTCAAAGTTTTGCAAAGCCGCCTTACCGTCATGGGGTGATTTGCTCGTCAAATACAGTTCAAAGTTTTGCAAAGCCGCCTTACCGTCATGGGGTGATTTGCTCGTCAAATACAGTTCAAAGTTTTGCAAAGCCGCCTTACCGTCATGGGGTGATTTGCTCGTCAAATACAATTCAAAATTTTGCAAAGCCGTCAAAATCCTTACTTGATATTAGGGAAAAGGCCGAGAAAGTGTGAAAACCTTCAAATTTGACCAGTGACTCTGTTTTGAAATTCCAGCCCTGCCCATATCCAAAACATATCATGTAGAAACATATATTGTGTACTTTGATATAAACATAAACTAAAAACATATAAATAGAAAACCACTATCTTAATATTAGGAAAAAGACTAAAAAAAATATTAAAACCGCCAACTGTCAAATTTAACTAATAACTCTGTTTTGAAATTTCAACTCTACCTATATCCAAAACCTATCATATAAAAACATATAATATATAATCCAAAACAAGAAAATATTAAAACCGCCCATCATCAAATTGAACTAATAACCCTGTTTTGAAATTTCAACCCTACCGATATCCAAAACATATCATATAAAAACAATACATATATTGTAACATAAACTGGAAACATATAAATAGGAAACCGCTGCCGTCAAATATAATGCTCTTCAAAATGCCGACTCATATTGTGTAAATAGAAAAAGTTGATCTCATCAAAACCACAAAACCACAAAAACAAAGAAATGTCATCCTTATGTGAAAAACTGATGCTATATTCCTGGACCGTCCCATCTATATACCCTACTAAGTGCCCATGTGAAAATCAAATATATAAAATTATAATATATCTTTGAATATCTAATTTATCGATTGCAATATTTAATAATTGACTAATAACAATTCTAATAACTTTATTTTTAATTAATTAATATTTTTTAATAAACATTTAATTTTTTAAATATTTTTTAATACTCACAAATATTTAAAAATTAATTAAGTTTATAAATTTAGAAATGATTTATATTAAAATAATGAATAGTCAGTCGGAAGTGAACTTCCGTGGGTATTTCACTTAAAGTAATAGTAATCCATTCTCTAAATAGTTTTGACGGAATAATATGAATACATGGTCTAGATGCTTTAAATTGGCAATATGATAGAGGTGGAATATTTGGTTGTGCTATCGATTTGTTATATATAAAAACTATTTTTTTCCCTGGAAAAAGTAAGTATGTATATATATTAATATTTTTTTGTGAAATAAAAGTAAACTATAAATATTTAAATAATTTGTTATAATTATTAAATATTTATATAGTCATGAAAGAGTAAACAACTTGGTTTTCTTTAATAATAATAATATATTAGATATTTTTTTTTTTGAAAACATGGTTTATAGGCAGTTTGTCTAATATATTAAGAAAGTTTAAGGGGTTTATTGTGATTTTTATATAAAACTAAATATTTAGGACATAAAAAATTATATAATATTCATAGAGGAAAAGAACTAGAAGTGCTAATTAAACCTCAACCACTATAGATTTCATGTACTAAATTAAACATTATATTTCTATGAATAATTCAAATGAGTTTATGCTTTTAATAATAAAGCATTTTAATTGAGCTTATTTTTGATGCCTGTTGACTTAGAAGGGGGTTTGTTTCTATTCTCCACTATGGGAAGGGGGAGCCAATTGTAGTTGTAGCCAACGCGAGCCAATCAGTTGTGGGTGATGTTCCTCACTGTTATGTTGTAGCTAAGCCTTGACCTTGCAATAATTTCCAGGCTATTGTCTCTATAACATCTAACTTTTTCTTATGTTGCATTAAAATTCCCATCGTAATTTCATTCTTAAAATTGGAGCTAGTTTCTCGTTTGCTAAAAGAGTCTAGATGTAAATAGAACAAGGATGATAAATCATTGAGAGTATCTTCAAGTCGCTAAAAGGAGAAGCATATTTCAAGGAGGTTACAATGATCCATTGATGTTGAACCAAGTAGATTATCTACATAGCAATAAAATTGAGGGGTAGGAGGGCTACAAAGGGGAGGATCTGCTTTACTAAGAATAATTCCCATGTGATCCCCTAATTTTAAGTGGCGTGACGAGGATATCTGAGAAGGGAAAAGGAATATGCAAGGTGAATTCTAATGGAAGAACTACTTGGATTGGAGAAAAAGAGATAGGCAACAAGTAATATGAGGGGTTTGAGCTGAATTTGCATGGATTTTGTCTTTGGTTTTGAATGACAACTAAAATCAATGTAAACTTTGAAACGGGAACTGATACTGTTACCCGTTTCGTAGAGATAGCAAAAAAGTGACTTGATTTTGAAAAGGGGTGATGCAGAACACACATGTTTTTTTTAGAGCATAGTTTTTGACACTAATTTTTTTATATACATTACGTTTTAGAATGGTAGTGATTTTCATGCCGATTTGAAAAAGTTGGTATTTTGCATCAAACCCTTTTTTTAAAAGACCTGTTTTTTGGCTTTAGATTTTCTAATGTATAAAATGTAAATAATTATTTTGTAAATTTGATAATTTTTGAAGTGGTCGTTTTTTTCATATTTTCTTGTTGTTGTAAGTTTTTTTTTTTTTGTAGTGAGGTTTTTATCATTTTGTATTTTTAAATTAGAAGGTCGATATTTTGAATTTTCAATATTCTACATATTTATACATCCTTAATTGATTTTTCAATCCACATGAAATAATTGTTTCTAAAAACAATATTTTTTAACAAATGGACATAAAAATACACCATTTTTTAACATAATATAACAAAAAAAACTACACTTTTGATAATTTTTGTTAAGAATTGACATGTGTTTAAAATCACAATTTTTATGAATTTGTAACTTAAAAATGGTAAATAATAGTTTATATTTAGTCATATATATATATATAAATATATATATATATAGTATAGATATATATATATATATATAATAATAATATATGAATTTCATGTCAAAAAAATAATAATAATCAATTTTTTTCAAAAAATAATGATTAACTTAAAAATCAATGAGAAAATCACATATTACAAATATTGAATGCATAACAACCCTAATTGAGTATTTATTCTTCCCATAAAATGTCAAAGTCAAAACATTACAAATCTTGATTTCCAAGCATAGCTTAAATTTAATCAACAATGTCACATAATCCAAACTCTTCGTCCTCTAAAGTTTCATCATTGTCTTCTTCCACAATATTTTCTGCTTCCTTTTGCTCATTTTCCTCTTCTAATGGATCTTTGATGTCTGCGAATCTCCCAATGTAT
>APFE030515832.1:0-39795 GCA_000404065.3 Pinus taeda
GTGGAGCTCATGCTATGATTTTTCCCATGCACTAATCAAATGTCCCAACCATATTATTTATTTTTTTATTTTTCTTTCGTTGTGGATCTCTTATGCTTTTAACTTTATTTTAGTTGCATCACCCTCTAGAGAATTTTTTTTTCTCAAACTAAAGGATGATGATGAAAAGGTGCCAACCCCCATGACCAATTACCACAAACCTAAAGAATGGAGATGGAATAATGGGAAAGATAGAAAGTGATAAGTATGGAATACCATGGACATGCTACTTGAATCATAGCCTTGATCCAAAATGGATTCAGTCTTGCCTCCAGACAAAAGTATTCAAATATAGGTGAAAGTGGGCTCACGTTGAAGTGCTCGTTAATACAAATCCAACGGTGCAAGCAACGTGTAAATCCAAGCCTGAATGAAGAAATTAGAGCCAATCAAATATTTCAGTCAAACAATCAATGCCTACATCAGTAGGACACATGGCAACCCAGGAATGAGTCACAGGTTCTGGATGATGTCAGTAGAGAAGGAATGGTGTATGTGTGATTGGTTCACACCACAGTTGTTGGATCATTCATTCAAAGGAGATCGACGCATATCGTGTCGAGACATGCAAGCAAATTAACCTTGAAAACGGACGCGATGTGGTTATTCAAAAGAGGTTAAACTTCTTTGAGTTCTGGCAGGAAAGTGATAAACGGTTTCTCGCGCGCCTTAAAGGCTGGAAATTGTTTTTCAGAAATCTACGTGATTCCACTCAGCGGTCGACACGTAGCACACCAAAACAACCTTTCTCGTGAGCTTTAGGAGAATTAACTGACGTGCTAGTTGGAGCGCGAGATTGTGCGATAACTGTCGAATCAAGCAGGACAGATCGACGGTGCAGATCACCTGAATTAGTTGACAAGAGGGATGCGATAGCTGTTTGATCATATGGTATCAGGATCTATGCCGGGAAAAAGGCCAGACAGTTGGGTTCAACTCCACGCCTGCTAGTCCTTTGGTTTATCCTCTATTTTTAATGTAATCATATTATTCCACGTTTATTTTAGTTTGTAACTATACATGGTATATTTATTATTAACACCATATCACAAAAAGAGTTGACAGAGTGTGGTTTTGAACTATTCCAAGGGGTCTGGAGGTCCTAGTGGCCAAGTACGGTTGAGTGTATACTCGTTTTGACTCGAAAATTCAAGCTAAACACAACGGTGAGATCTATTTTCGTGTTTGATACTTTGTTTTTGAGCTCAAACCTGTAACAAAAATTTGAAGACATAATAAAAAGGTCAACACTAGAAGCGAAAGGACCAAGAGATGTAGCCAGGAAGTTTGGTGAACTCCTTTATTAAATTTGGTTGTGTTGATGGTTTGCATGTGTTTCCTAATTGTTTAAGTGTTTAAGGTATTCGCAATCTTTTCGATCTGTTGCACTAAGTAACATAGGAAACTTCACACATAGTCTATAACACATTTTCATTAACGGATCAAGTGGTATTAAAGCAGTAAGGTTTTTAAAGGTTTGACAATTTTGTGTGGAGATTTGAATGCTTACTAGGTTGAGGCTTGGACGAGGTGAAGGTGAACTTGTTGAGGAAAATCTAGAGATTGGAAGGGTATTTTCACAAAGAAGGATGGCAGATGAAACTCCAGTTGGGTCAAAATCCCAATTCTTGGATAATTTCATGACGATACATGAAATGGTGGAAGAGATGTATAATGAGTTTAAAAAGGGCAAAGGTGAAGGCACTTCATCACCTAAACCAGACAAAGGAGTAGATGAACCTTTTATTTTTGTTCCTCCAGATAAAGAAGATAAAGGAAAAGGAGGAATTCTTCCTCCACCATCTCCTCCATCATCACCATCATCGTCATCATCATCTTCTTCTTCTCATAAGACTAGTTCTTCTAAAAAGAAAAAGAAAAAATCCTCTTTGATCAAATTAGATGTAGAATTTGATTTTCCAATTTATGATGGAGAACTTAACGCTGAAAATATTGATAATTGGATAAGACAAATTGATATATATTGCAGGGTGCAGAAAGTTGATTCAGAAAGGAAGAAGATCCAGCTTGCTAGCCTTCGACTTGGAGGAACCACACTTGTATGGTGGGAAAGCAAGACACAAGCAGAGCTCCAAAAACATGGTAAAATCATTTCAACTTGGAACGAATTTGTTTCTACTATTAAAAAGAAATTTTATCCTTTGGCTTATATGCAACAAGCAATGATGATTTGGCAAACACTAAGACAATTAAAAGGTCAAAGTGTTCAAAGTTATACTTAAGAATTTCGTAAGAGAGCTTTAACATTAGGCATATCATTGGACTCACCAGAGACATTATTGAAATACATGGGTGGTCTTATAGTTATTTGAGGCATACTATACTTATGTTTAATCCAACTAACTTAGATGATGTACCAGTTCAAGCAACTCACCTAGAAGCTAGAGGTAAAAATGTAACCCAAGGTGTTGGGAAATCATCCAAATCTATTGAAAGCAAGAATAAAGGCAAGAAGAAACTGAAATGGAGGGAGAAGAAAACAAACACTATAAACAAGGATAAAACTTCATGCACTCATTGTAGGAAGGAAGGACACGATGAGGCACACTACTAGTCTTTGCATCCAGAATTGAAGCCTAAGAAGTTTTGGAGTAAAGAGCGAAAGAATGTTGCTACTGTTTAAAAGGACTTGGGATCAGATTCAGGTGACGAGACAATGGTTAAAACTACAGGTATAAAAGGTAAAGATTCTAAATCATCTACAAGTACTTCTTTGTATTCCATTGATAATGACATTGATGAGAGGAAAAGGAATGAGCTATTTCATATTAGAGTCATTTCCAAGCTATTATATACATATTTGGGCACTGGAACCCCAATCACATATGTCCATAAACCAAGGGCTTCTAAACCCCTAAAAGTTTTGTTTCATACCCTAGAGGAACAAAGTCAGCTGATTACATCATTTCCCAGAAGTTCTCCTTGAAAAACTGCTCAGAACTGGTCAAAATTGGACCATACAGACTACTCCATGCTGAGGGTGTGATGCATCTCACCTATCGCATGTGCGATGCATATTGAAAAGCCCTTCTGTAGGGTGTGATGAGCGAGAGTAGACAAATGGTAGAGGTAGTTTGCTAGGTGGAAACCCAGAGAATCTTATAGAAACTGCTCATTTGACACTTGCCTCTTTGAATACGCCCAGGGATGAGTAAGAGATCATGAAATCTCCAAGTGGAACCAAGAACTATTAGAGAAATGACACTAATCAAAATCCCAGAAGTTGACTCACCCACCTTCAAATATGTATATATGGATCCCTCATCCTAGAGATCCAAAGGCTAGAATTTTGTATTTTTGTAAGGAGTGCTGTTGGTTTCTCTGTGAAACATTTTAGTGTTGGGTGATCTAGCTTTTCATGATGTGAAGAGGGCTTCCATGTTGGGAGGATGGCACTGGGTCAGACTGCTGGGTTGTAACCTCTCTTCTACTACTTTTATCAATAAAACTATTTGAGTTTTCCTCCATATTCTTGTATATTTCTGAATCTTGTATTGGTGTATGCATTTGTATGGTTAATGTACATCTGATCCTATATTGTTTATGGTTATAGATCTCTATGCTTTGATGTTATTGTGTTGCTTTGACTCTACAAGTGTTCTTTGAAGCGGGACAAGTGAGGAAAGAGTGGCGAAGCTTTGTCAAAAGGGGGGAGGAAACAAGCAAGGAGCCAAGCGAAAGATTGTGGTTGGTACTCTCTACTTCTCTCTCATCTATCTCTCATAAAGGAAAACACAAGTAAATTTAGTTTGTTTGTTTCTAAGATAGTTACCCATCTTAGTGGGACTAGTAGCTCTGAATGGACACTAGTTTTCCTGATAAAAAAATGGCGACTCCACTGGGGAACGAATATTCTGATTGTTAGTTATTGTTGTTTGCTTTATAAACTACAGACAGAGCCTGAAGTTAAGCCAGCTAGCCTTCTAACTGTTTTTGCTATGCAACTGCAAAGTAGATCAACCCTACTTTAGTCAATCTCTGGGTTAGTTTATGAACGAAACATTTGACTTGAAAACGTCCTAAGTTCCCTGATGGTAGCTCAAATAACCTCGTTAGATCAGCCCCTATACTTTGTGTTTATTGTCTATCATTAGATTAGCTTAAACCCTGAACTTAACTGCAAATTGTGAGTGAAAACCAAGCTCAATCTCATCCCTGGACCATCACACTATCTCTCATTGGAAACCTGGATGCATCGCACCTCCCGTGTGTTGCAAGTGAGATGCATCCTTGTTTCCTTGTGCTACAGGTGCGATGATTGAATGCGACTGTTTCTGCCTCCAGATTTTGGTTTTTTCTTCATTGTTTTCAGCTCTATTAAGTACTTTAGCTATCTATGATCAGTATATCACTATTGAAACCTTCTTCCTTTGCATTATTCAACGTCCATTGATAAGGAATTGTGAATGTTTTTATGTATTTCATAATTACAGTCCTCCTTTGCAAAAAGTAGCTTAATCGAACTGTTCTATTTGATTTGAAAGTGTCGCAAGTGTCGTTTTTAGTAAGAAAAGAGTGTCGTAAAGTCTCCCTCTTTTAGATATTCGAATACACTTTTGCTATGGATTGAATTCAAATCATTAATTCTTTGAAGTGTCAAAAGCAGTTTCAAGTCAAATTGAAAGTGTCTTCTTATCTTCTTTCGTTTTTGAAAAGAAATTGCTAAAGTGTCGCTTTGAAAAAGATAGTTTTAGATCTGTACTTAGTTTCTTTTGTATATCAATAAGGAAACTGAAAAAAAAATAAAATGCAGTGCATTTCATTAGACTGCATGCCGGAAATTGATTAGGACAGTGCATCTTAGTGTGTCTCTGCTCTATGTTGAAAAATTTACTTTCTTTTCCTTAGTAGCTAGGATTTTCATTGCTAAAAAGAAAGTAAACGACTATTTATCATCTTAGATTGCATATTTAGGAATTGCATATCTACATCACACGGTGAAACCTTAAAGGAAAACTTCTTAAGAAATATCAACTGTAAAATAAACCTCAATGAACATAAAAACACTTTGGAACCTAACGCACAACATCTAGAAGTCTAGGCTAGAGACGTATTCTGGTGTCGTAAAGCCTGGTAACTATCATTTTCATCATAGGTTGGGTGATTCCTCCTCCTTGATATGAAAAGTGCCAGTAAAGACTTGTGCACCCATGTACTTTCAAGTATAAATTGGGAGACCACAATAGGCTATATCCTTTATCCTTAGGAAGCCATGTCTGTTGTCCTATCGATTGCAATGCACTGAACACAACATTCGGGAAGATTGACTGCCATATGCAAAAAGTATTCTGCAGTTTTGCGATTGGTTTGGTAATCCCTCTGTCTAGATTTCCAAAGTAGTCACTTTTATTCCTTTTCAGACTCCTTAAAAGAAAATCTCCATCTGAGCACTTGTCACTTCAGGCTCATTAAAAATCGAAGGCAACTAGAGTCATCTTTAGCTTTTTTTCGACTCTTTAAAATTGAAAAAGCAAGTTGTGTCAAAGCATCATAAAATTTATTTTGATCAGAATAACATCATTGTTCCCTCGTTGGTCTTAGGTTGATAAAATGGAGTCCACCAATCAAGGATTTCCCCTTGGGGGGAATCCTAGTCCTTTGTCTTCTTAGGGAGATGTTGGTGCTCCACATATGGCTACATTGTCCCTTCCAGGACTCGCAATTGGCTTTCCAGTATGGCTTATCTCAACCTCTATCGTTCAAAACACTGTAATTCCTCAGCAATCAAATCAGCAATGAGATGATACTGAAGTCACTCCCCCACCTTCTACTTTGTTTGTTTCTCCCTCTCCTTCTTCCTCTTCGCTTGGTGAAGCTAGTAATGCTAAAAACCAAGTAACTGAGAAGAATAAGAAAGGGAAGGAGAAGAAGAAGAAGAAGCCAACGACGAAAGGGGGAAAAAATGCATCGTCTGGTGAAAATCCACACACTGCACCATCCAAACCTAAATCTCCATGTGTCATTTGCAAAGGAGACCATTATCATAGAGATTGTCCTTGCATCCCGCGGATCTTAAGGGACTAGTCTCCCAGCTTGCACAATCCAGTGTCTTCAACCTCTGACGATCATGTTGAGAGTACACCATCAATTAGTGAAAACAAAGTCAATGGATAGAAAGGAAGATATAAATTTCTTTATAGACCATGTGAATGTGATCATGATCTCCACCATTGTCCATTCCTGGACGAAGCTAAAAGAGTCTTGGATAACCGTCCTGCTTCACCGTAGTGACTTCCTCCTGGATACAAGAAACTCTTGCTGAGTCCATCGCTAGTTGAAAATTTGACTGCCACACCTTTGTTGTCGGTTGAAGCACCTATCATTGAAGATAAACCCTCTGAGTCCACACCAAACCAAAGTCAACAGGTCAAGACGATAGTCGACCCAGTCTTGTCTTCAGAAGGTCCACCTTCAGATGATACAATCACTAAAGAGAATGAGAACGACACCGTTAAAATTATTTTTGTTAACACAGAATTCGATGAACATGGGGGCAGTCTACCCGTTCCTTTACCGTAGGAAGGAAGTTCATCAAAGATTCATCCGGTCGTTTATTCGGTCCCTCCTCCAAGCAATCTAGTCATTTCCTTTGATTGGAATCTACTAGGGAGACCTTGCCTACCATCTAATGTACCATTCCAAATCATAGTACAAGCTTACAGAATGATCATGGCTGGTACTATCATAGATGAAGGGGCTTTTGTGAGTATCCTTTCCTCAACTACTTTGAAAGTGCTTTGTTCCCCATCGCTTCTGCCTGAGATTCGAAATCTGTCATGCTTTAACAAAGGAGCCAGTCAACCATTAGGGATCCTTCCAAATTTGCCTATAACTTTGAGAAGGAAAACCATTCATCTAAACGTGATGGTAGTCCAAGGGCCTCTAGATTACAATCTACTCCTTGGGAATGACTACATTTACAGCATAGGAGCTATTGTTTCCTCACTCTTTCGAGTGATGTGTTTCCCGTATGAAGGCAGAATGGTCCAGATCGTTGACTAGCTTTCATTCCTCGGTTCAAACACGGCTACTAGTCAAATGCCATCCCTAACTAGTATTTTTTCACAAGAAATGTCTCATCAACCTCTAGTCTATCCACCTGATGAACGCGAGTGATTCAGTGAATGTGACTAAACCCAGGGGGCATGCGCCCTGGTCTGCTTCGGCAGGAAAACCCCAGATATAAGGTAGGTTTCCGCGTAGGATATATGACTAGTCTGAAACACCTGTCCATTTAGGAAAATGGGATTAGACTTGAAAAATATTCCCTCGTCAAATGTTATGTGAGTGGAAGCTCCCACTATTCACCTTTGTCTATTTTGATGGACAGAGCCAAGGAAGTGTTTTGTCTGCAAATACGAATGAAACAACCTTGCTTTAATGCAAGAACTTGCATATGGTAACTTGGAAACTCTACTTATCTTTATACCTGGGGGCATGCAAACCTTTTGTACGCAAGTGAAAAGTGACCAACGTAACTCTAACCACGTAGTTTTTACTAACTTCAACTGCTTAAGTTAGGTGATTGGTCTAGTCAACCATTCACGTTTGACAGGACTGACGGAAACAACAAAGTAAAGGAAAGGTTTCCCGTCGAGAAGCTATCCTACCTAACCTCAGTAGTTCTTTAACCCCTAGGACAGTAGTTGGTCATTCCTAGCTTACATATAAAAGGCTCTGGAGCAAAGTTGCACATGGGGAAGCTCCCTAAAAAATGAACCTAGTAATGAGAGACATCCTTATTATACGAATGACACAAGCAATGTTTCCACAAAGTTCAAGATCGTTAAAAAATAAACCTAGTTATGAGCATATGTTCCCCCAGAGTTCAAGCTCATTAAAAAATGAACCCACTTTTGGTAAATAACCTTTGTGATCACATTACTATCAACTTTTGAGCCTTGGTTGTGTTCTTACCATCACCTCCACTTTTTAGCCAATCATCTGCCTCCACTTGATTGTTTACCCTTTTTAGGAACAGCTACGACGAGTGATTCTATCAGCCATCTTCTTTACATTGCTGTGATTGAAAATTTCCAAACCTTACCTGGAACCAGCTGCTACCGGAAAATATCACTCGCTCCTCAAAGACGAGTCTCTTTTAAGCTCTTTTTAGATTTGTAAAATATAAAAAGATTACCGAGCAATTGACCTCTCCAGCTTGTTAAAGTGATTGGAAGTGCCATCCACCCTCTATATTTTAATATTTTTGGACCTGGGGATCATTACAGAAAAGGATTGAGCACTTGTATTTTTTGGCTCGTTAAAGTGATCGGAAAAATCATCCCTTTCGTATTATTTTATAATTTTTCAGACTTAAGGGATTATACTACGAAAAAGGATTACTGGAGTTTCCTTTCCATCTCTTTTTAGACTCTCTAAAACTAAAAAGGACTGAGTTATATTCGTTGTTAAACTCGTTAAAGCAATAGCGATGAACTTGTCCATTACAAACAAGAGAAAGTTTCACTTTCACTAGGCTCGCTAAAACATAGTGACAGGTTTGCTTGAAGGGAAAATTATAGAACAAGCATATGTTATCCTCCTCAAGCTTGACAAAAATAAAGAGGTACTGGTCAGAAATGACTGGGGAAAAATTGGGAAGAAAACTTGAAGAACTTTATTGGTAAGAGGGGCCTTCGAACATGACACTTTCACTCCATCACCATGATTGAGTCAGGTTGGGTTATTTCGTTCACCAGTCATATCACCATTGGTCCTCCGTACCATCCATTTTTGGGGTTAACGTTACCAATCCATTTCAGTGTCACTGATATGTTCAAGAGAAGTCACTCAGAGAATTCACCAACCCAGCTTACACCTCATCTACTGCAATACCTTCACGCTCCATTCTTTCATGATCGCCACCCTGAACCTTGTATCATCAGATCATTTTCACCTCCACAAAATTATTTGCTCCGTTATGTGTCGTAGATGTGGGATTCATTAAGGCCCTCCTACGATGGGTCACTTCTTGTTGACATCAGCTCATTATCCAAGAAGTCGACTTAGGAACATCCCTTTCAGTATTTTGAAGCTTGCATACCTCAATGGAAAATTTCTCACTCCCGGCGACAGGTTTACATCAATGGCCTTTGATCGAAAGATTTTACATGGTGTTCGACATTGACTCATGTATTCAAACCATGTGAATTGTACTGCAGTACCTTGAGGGTCATCATCATTATTGGTGATTCCTCTCGCGCCTATTAATAGCGTACATCATTGGCTGGTAATCAGGCGATGTCTTTCCATGTTCGACATCAGAACATATTTTCACCTGGATCGACTTGTACTTCGGGTGAAGATTGAATGAGTTTGAAGACCCTGGATCTAGTTTCATCCATCCAGGCTGCGATATATTTAGGAACAATAAAGACATCAAATGTACATCATAGCTACACAAATAATCATCCAAGCCAAGGGATGATGGCTCTACCAGAATCATCAGTCTGCCACATAAACGGTTGTCTGTCCTATGTACATGAAAATGAATTTAAAACGTTGAGCATGGGAATGCCCGCCTCAGCTAGATCATGAAAATATTATGAAGATAATGTATTGTATTATATCTTATTACAGGTCACCTTCTAGTTTCGAAAAACCTCGGATCCTCATGATAAAGAATTTCACCCGACATCAGAAGATTTACGACCTCATGCTTTAGGGGGCAACTGTTATAGACATATTTGAGCACTACAGCCCCAATCAAATATGTCCATAAACCAAGGGCTTCTAAAACCATAAAAGTATTGTTTCATACCCTAAAGAAACAAGTTCAGCTGATTACATAATTTCTCAGAAGTTCTCCTTGAAAAACTGCCTAGAACTGGTCAAAACTGGACCATACAGACTGCTCCATGTTGAGGGCGTGATGCATCTCACCTATCGCATGCAAAGGGTGTGATGCATACTGAAAAGCCCTTCTGTAGGGTGCGATGAGCGAGAGCATACAAATGGTAGAGGTAGTTTGCTAGATGGAAACCCAGAGAATCTTCTAGAAACCTCTCATTTGACACTTGCCTCTCTGAATTCACCTAGGGATGAGTAAGAGATCATGAAATCTCCAAGTGGAACCAAGAACTATCATAGAATGACACTAATCAAAATCCCAGAAGTTGACTCACCCACCTTCAAATATCTATATATAGATCCCTTATCCTAGAGATCCAGAGGCTAGAATTTTGTATTTTTGTAAGGAAGTGTTGTTGGTTTCTCTGTGAAACATTGTAGTGTTGGGTGATCTAGCTTTTCATGAGGTGAAGAGGGCTTTCATGCTGGGAGCATGGTGCTGGGTTAGACCACTGGGTTGTAATCCTCTCTTCTACTACTTTTATCAATAAAGATATTTGATTTTTCCTCCATATTCTTGTATATTTCTAAATCTTGTATTGGTGTATGCATTTGTATGGTTAATATACATCTGATCCTATATTGTTTATGGTTATAGATCTCTATGCTTTGAGGTATTATGCTGCTTTGACTCTACAGGTGTTATTTGAAGTGGGACAAGTGAGGAAAGAGTGGCGAAGCTCTGTCAAAAGGGGGGAGGAAACAAGCAAGGAGCCAAGTGAAAGACTGAGGTTGGTACTCTCTGCTTCCCTCTCATCTATCTCTCATAAAGGAAAACACAAGTAACTTTAGTTTGTTTGTTTCTAAGATAGCTACCCGTCTTAGTGGGACTAGCAGCTCTGAATGGACACTAGTTTTCCCGATAACACAAGCATACTAAAATTGATAATTTATTTGATAGTGGGTCACAAGTGAATTTGATTTCTGAAGCAACTGTAAAGAATTTGGGTCTAGAAACAAAACCTCATAAAAATCCATATCCATTAGGTTGGGTGTGTGATAAAGCTAAGGTACAAGTTACGAAACAATGTAAACTTCGTTTTGCTATTGGGTCAAAGTTTCTAGATGAGGTTGAGTTAGACATAGTCTCATTGGACATATGTGGAATTATATCAGGAAGTCCATACTTGTATGATAGAAATGCTATCTTCTATCGAACTGAAAATAAGTATCAAATTACTAAGGATGGAACTGAATATATTGTAAGGGCTCATAGACTCAAAGATAATTTCTCTCTCATAAATTCAAGGCACATGAAAAAAATTGTAGATTCAAGTAAGCAATTTTTAGTTATGATTGTAAAAGAAAAGGATGTTGATAAATCCAATGCATTCCAAGGCTATAATCCTAAACAGAAAGAAGATCTAGTTAAAGTTGTTCTTGATTATTCTGTTTCAAGGGGCTAAAGGGCTTCCACACAATAGAGAGATAGAACATGATATTTATTTGCAGCAAGATGCTCCACTACCTAACATCGGAATGTACAGGTTATCAACTCTAGAGAATGCAGAGATAAAGAAGTAGGTACAGGAATTTATTGATCAAGGGTTTATTCGACCAAGCACACCACCGTGCAGATCACCTATTGTGTTAGTGTGAAAGAAAGACAGTTTGTGGAGAATGTGCATTGATTTTAGAGAATTAAATAAAATCACAATAAAGAATCGTTATCTTCTTCCTTGTATTGATGATTTGTTAGATCAATTAAAAGATGCAGTTTAATTCTCTAAATTGGACACTAGAAGTGACTACCATCATATCAGAGTTGTAGAACAAGATGTATGGAAGACTGCTTTCAAAACGAAGCAAGGACTCTATGAATGGATGGTTATGCCTTTTGGATTAACTAATGCTCCAACTACATTCATGCAAGTCATGAATGATGTATTTAGACCATTCATTGATGGTTTTGTAATAGTCTATTTAGATTATATTCTTATTTTTAGTAGAACATGGGATGAACATGTAAAGCATGTAAAGCAGATTTTAGATGTTTTGAAAAGAGAAAATCTCTATGTAAAACTGTCAAAATGTGAATTTGGCAAAACATCTTTGAATTATCTGGGTTATATTGTAGGGGGTGGTGAATTGAAGTTAGATCCATCTAAGGTTGAAGTTATTGTAAATTGGCCTAAGCCCAATACTGCTACAGAAGTTAGAAGTTTCTTAGGGGCAACACAATATTGGAGAAAGTTTATTGCTAACTTTTCTTTGATTGCAACTCCTTTACATGCTTTGACAAGTGTGAAACAGGTGTTTCAGTGGGGAGGTAAATAGTAGAAAGCCTTTGACACATTGAAAGAAAGGATCAACATTGTGCCAGTACTAGCACTGCCAAATATTCAACATCCATTTGAGATCGAGACAGATGCAAGTGAATATGCCATGGGGGCAGTGTTGATGTAGCATAGAAAACCTATTCTTTCATTCTGAGACATTTATATTAGCAGTAGTTAACAATCCTACATATGATAAAGAACTGTATGCATTAGTTTAGAGTGTTAAAAAGTGGAAACATTATATAATGGGTAAAGAAACAATCATACACACAGATCATCAACCATTTCAATATTTACACTCAAAACTAAATTGCAAAAATCAAGACATTATAGGTAAATGGGTTCACTACAACAATTTCATCTTGGTATCATATATAAGAATGGCATACATAATAAGGTTACAGACATGCTATCAAGACCAATTATAAAAGCATCCATAATACTTAAGCATAATTTGGTAATTTATGAAAGTTATATTGAACAATATGCTCAAGACACAAATTTTAAGGATGTATATGCAACTTTAAGTCATGCCAAGCAGGTAGAAGAATTGGATTATTACATAAAGGAAAAACTCTTATATCATTTTGGAAAGTTATGCATTCCACAAACTAAAAGAGTTAATATAATTCGAGAAGCACATACTTCTCTCATATCAGGTCATTTTGGTGTAAGTAAAATAGTTGCACAATTACAAATATTATGCTATTGGCCACGAATGAATGAGACAATTTCTAGATATATTAAAGGATGTACTATGTGTGCTACAAGCAAGCCAAGTAATAGAAAATTAGGCTTGTATACTCCACTTCCAATTCCTTCTCGTCCTTGGGAAAGTGTTTCCATGGATTTTGTTGGGGGATTGCCAAAGTCAGGAAAGGGTCATGATTATTTGTATGTAGTTGTGGATAAGTTCAGTAAGATGTGTGTTTTGACACCATGTAATAAACAGGTCATAGCTGAACAAACTGAAAAGTTATTCTTTCAAAATGTATGGGTTTTGTTAGGGCCTAAATCTACCTCAAGCTAAAGGAAGGCAGGTCTAGGGTAACATCAAACCACGCTTAACCTGGTAGCTAACCCTACCAGGTCAAGAGAGGGCTCTCTCCTTGTCAATCTCAGGAAAATATAGAAAATGAGGTTTGAGATGAATGATGTAAAGACTAACTTTAGGCTAGGTATATGCTCAGAGGAGTTTGATTGAGTTTTATGTTGGTTTGCTGAATCAAAAGTGAAAGGCAGTTTTGGGTCCAAGGAATGAACTCAGTCTTGCAAAGGTTTCTGTGGGGCGAGGTAGGAAAATTCTTTAGTACTTTGAATTAAGTGAAATGGATAATCTTAATACTGGTGAGGAGTTGGAGAGGGCATGAAAGTGTCATGAGTCCTCTTCAAATAATAGAAAACATGTAAAGTTAAACAAACCCTAAGGTAGAGCACTGCAATGTCATTGATTTCCAACTCTATACTTGATTCATTTAGTTAAGCTCAAAAAGAGAGAGATAAGGGCACACATAAACACATGATAACTTGAATTACAAAAGGAGAAACAATAATAAATCACCTTGCCACAATAATCCCACAAAATGCTGCAAACCCTGGTCTATTTCCTTGCCAAACTACAGAGATGATGTACAATAGTGCTCAAAACTTTCACAAGAGTCCAACCTTGAAAAATGAGTAAAAAAAACATGATATAGACCTCCAAACCACCTTTTCTATCCATCAAGGGTCGAATCCATGAGAAGAGGGGTGGTTTCAACCATATCTAAACTAGGAACATAAAAATAGGCAATGGAACAACTTGCCTGTTAAACCTAGGAAACTGATTCATTCAACTCCAAACCACCTACAACTGATGTATCTACCTTATCAAGTCAATTTTTATCATTTTTACATCATAGTACATCAATTTACATCATGTCACATCATGAATTTGACCATAAGAGAGAAAAAGTCAAACTGGAAGAAAACTAGGCGAAAAACAGAGTTGTTTGAGCAAAATTGGCACTTTTTCCTCCTGTGCGTAGTGCTTTTTTCCAGCTGAATTTGGAGGCCTTCCCCTTCACCAAATTTACTCAAAATTTGTTTTTTGGAAAGGTATGTCTATCTAATTTCTAGGAAAAGTGGAATTTTTGAATTTAGTGCCCATTTTCCCCTCCAAAAATCAGTTCTCCTAAGACTGCTTCCTATGTGGCCAAAAAGTGGCATAGAGGGCATTTTTGAGGTGTTTTTGACCCTTTTGGAGGTCCAAAACTTGTCAAAATTTCCTAGTAATTTTTGGGAATGCATAATTTTTCGTAAGGAATCCAAAAATGCAATTTTTCTTCCAAAGGAGGTCCTTATCAAAAGCGAGCACCAGGTGGTGCTACGCACCTGTCGAAAAAACCTATTTTTTCCTTGAAAAATCCAAAATTGCCAAAAAATTTACCAAATTTCTTGAAATTTGGTATGAATGATCTACATCAAGTACTATGTTGGGTCAATGAAGCTTCAACCAAGATCTTGAGCTTATCTTGCTCTTTCTTGCTCCTCAAAGTCTCCTTAACTTGGCTTTTAGGCACCTTATCCTAGTTTTGCAAATTTTGTTTCGTGCCAAATAGTGATAAGCCATGTGCCACAAATTTTTTTTCTCCTTATTGGCTTTCTCAAGTAGCTTCTCCAAGTGCATATTCACCCTCTCTAGCCAAGATTCCCGGTCAACATCAATCTCTTTCTTAAGGGGTGTCAATTTGACTTTCTTTCTTTTTGTTGCTTGCATGTTTTCCCTTATGGTTTGCAGCTCCATGATTGTTTGTTTATCCTCCAACTGCTTGTTCCGTTGCTCAAGGTAATTAATGATCTACTCGGCCCTTTCAAGGTTAAGAGATAAGGCATGGATGTCAGCTTCTTGTTCTTTGATGATCTCCTTTAGTCTTGAGCTTTGGGAGCCCAAATTAGTATCATCCTCCTGAATCAAAATAAAATCTCTCTCCTGACCTTTAGAAGGCCCTTCCTCATGCAATGGTTTCTTCCCTTTATCCTGTACCTGCTCTACTGAAGAATAAGGCAAAGCCCCTTTCACCCTAGGTGACGATAGCGTTTGCTTGTTGTTTGGTGAAGGAAATGAGACCCCTTCCACCCCGAGTGGAGATAATACTCATTTGGCAGCTGCAAATAATCTCCTTGTACCTTTTTCATAATTGACAAATATTGGCACACCCGTAGCTTGAGTCTCATGAACCTTTGATCAATTTGAAGGCCCTCCTTCCTCTTGAAACATTGATGGGGTCACCTAAGGGCTTTTGAAAACCTCATGTGAAATGAAAGTATCCCATGAAACATTCAACAAACTCAGCTGATGCAAAACAACAATCTTGATCAATGAAAAATGATAAATGTTGTTGAACTGTTGATGAAGAGGTTTTCTTTGCACCAATGTAGCCATTTTCTCAATATTTTTGCATATGAAATAGGGGAGGTTCATCATCCTCACTCTAGTGAAATGCATCAATAATCTAACATGATAGGTGTACAAGTGAGAAAATCTCCCTTCACAGGTGAAGTATTTGATAATAAGCTACATGAGTGGGGCATAAGTGTCCTGTAGGTATCTGCAAGGAAAGACCCTATTGATTTTCTTTTGATAACTAGCCTTGACATGAGGCTCATAATGCTCTTTGCCGACAAGCTGTCCTTTGTTCCATTGTTCACCTACATTTGGAATACCTGTTGCTGCAGCTATGGTTTTAGGTGTCAAAGTGAAGGAAACACATGCTAAGTACATCTGGCCATTGTGAAGATGAGAGACAAATAGCTTGGCAAGTTCATGGTGGTATTTCACCCTCTCCACCATCTCACAAAACTGGTAGCAAGGTTGATGTTTAAAACATGTTACTGCAAGAGGACAAGCTAGTAACTTTGTGAGTGTGGTGGGCTTCTCTCAGATGTGTTTTCCACCCTTATGTGGTTTTCTTGGTGCATGAATCTCTTGGGAGGAATCACTCACAATTTCTTCATCCCTTTCATAAGCTGAATCTGTTTCCATATTTACCAATGTATGGTGTAAAATGATGAGTATGAAGAGATTTTCTCAAGAATAGGTGACTGTTGTTTTCTTCTTTGGGATTTGATGAGTGGACTGATAATATAAGTGGAAAGGAAGGTTTTGATGCTACCTGTAGGGTTACTAGGGAATGATAGGGTTTTGGGAATGAAGATTAGGGTTTGGGGAATAGTGAGAATTAGGTGTTAGGGTTTGGGAAAAAGGGAGTAAGATGAGTGTAAATGAGAGAGGGAAAGGGAAATAAAATTAGGGAAATTTAGTGGAGAGGAATGGGATATGAGAAAATGATGCAAGGGATTATAAACATCAAAAATGATAAAAAACCCTAGAAACTTTTACAATGCAACTGTGAAGCAATTTAGGGTTTGATTTTTCACCTATCAAAACACCATCAAGGATGATAAAATGTCTTGCTATGGCAAAAAGGAGGTTTTACTTACTAGAGGAATGCAAAATTTGGAGCTTTAAAAAGTCAATTGAATGATTTTTTGGTTTGGCAGACTGGTGCACCGCGCCAACGCCTAGGTGCGCCACACTTGTTCAACACTATGTGTAAATCCTACGCCTGATGCGCCGCTGCCTAGGTGTGCCGCGCTAAGAGAAATCTCAAAACTTGCTGCAATTTCCCTCTTTTCACCTCAAAACACGATTTTCTCCTTGTTCTCTCTCACTTTTAGCACAAATGATCCAGGTGGATGTTGGTGGCCACCCACCTATCCCATTTGGACCCCCACAACTGTCTCTTTTAGTTTTTCAGTTTTCGTAATTGTAGCACAATTTACTATTTTTAGCAGTTTTTTCGGGTCCTGAACTTCTGGAGCCGTTTTGAGGCCCTAAATGACGTTTTTTTGGGAAATCGGGGGGCAACATGGGTCCATGGACCGATTTTTCCCTTCCCAAAGTGGGAGTTCTCGGATAGATCTTTCTAACGAGCTATCATACGCGTCAAACAGAGATCGTATGCCAAAGTTACGACCCAGGGAAATTGATGTACCAATTTACCCAAAACGAGGCCCACAATTTGGCGTTTCATCTTCTAGGGTTAGGTTTTGGAATGTGAAGGGTTTTCATTGTTTCTCAACAATAAATAGGCCTTCTAGCCTCATTGTAACACAGTTCGGAACAGTTCAAAGGCATGTAGTCACCACATCTCTTCTCAGAGATAAGCTACCATCGCCCTAGCTGGTTTATTTCCATTTTTGGTTGTAAGCATATTTCGGTATTTTCCATTAATGAAATGAAGCATTGTTTCCACTACATCTTTGTGTATATGGTTATCTTTGTATTTTGTTACGTTCCTGTTTAAATCCGGATCAATCAAGTTGCGCCTTCAAGGTAAACGACTTAGTACTACAGTGAAAATTTATGGGAAAATTCAAAATGCACTGGCTGGGACCATATGTAGTAAAGGAGGTTATAGATGGAGGCGCAGTTTAGCTAGTCAAACTAAATGGAGAACCCTTCCCAGGCAAAGTAAACGACAACCGCTTGAAACCCTACATAGGTGGGCTGACTCTCTCACTAATCGGTCGAAGCACAGTCTTCGCGACCCGAGGAGCCAGACAAGGGCACGGGACTATAAACACATGCAACAAATGTCGGTACCAAGGTAAGGACATGATTCAGACACAGATGATTCAGAAGCAAGAATGCAGCAGGTCCAGCAAACCATAGAATAGTGCACTGCGGACCTCCGAGCAGTACGGGACCTGTTGGAAGGGCTCCGCGCCAAGATCGCCGCATCAACAGAGTGACTCGAGACGAGTCACAATGATTGTGTTGGGGGTCTGTTGGGCATGGAATCTCCCCACAACATGTTTTGGGGCTCAAAGCCCAAGTTTTGGTCAAAGGTTTTGTAAGAATTCGCGAATTGCGGGTGTCGAGCGTGAAGTATAGGTTAAGTCATAGGGTTGTCCACCCTAAAGTATTATAATGTAATGTAAAGTCATGTCGGCCTACCCATGGTCCGCCGACCATGGGATTGTATAAATAGAGCGAGGCTCTGAGCTGTAAAAGAAAGGAAGGAGAGAGAAGAATATGAATGGTTTGAGTATAGAGTAAGAGTCTAAGTGTATTGGTTCGTAGTAGTAGGAAGAGGCTCTGCCTTTGAGTGTGCAAAGGCCTAGTAGAATCCACAGTTGAGTGCGCAGACCCCTGCAGCTGAGTGCGCAGGGTGGTGTCGAGTCTGTAATCTTGAACAAAGAATAATAAAGAGAAGTTGATTCCTATTTCTGTGTATCTGGTTGTGCATTGCCTTCTTTACATTTATACTGTTTTATTTATCGTGCGCACTAATATGATTGCTAAATATGCTAGAATAATCATTATTCTTACACACAGAAGCTAAGTAATTAGGTAATAACGTATTGAATAAGCAAGGAACTTGGGTATTATATGGGTTGCGCCTCGAGTAGGGCTGCGCGGAAGTAGCATCGCAAGTTGCGAAGGAATAGCAAGTGTATGTAGCGATGTGTGCGCAAGGTCAAACCACAGACCTCAAGAAGCTCATCAGACATCCCTAGGGTGTGGAAACCTGGTTCTAGCACCGTCCCATGCTACTTCGGGTGAGACCTCAGTCCATGCTCTGCGGATTGTTGCCGAAAGGGCCAGTAGTACCGAGATTTGCTTGGCTAGATCACCTCTGAACCTGGGTCAGGCCCATACAAACCAACAAAGGGGAAGACTTTTGAGAAGCTTTGTTTTCCTGTGAGCATCCAGGAGGATTGTACTAAGAATTGGCTAGTTGTGAGAGCTAAGGCTTTGTATAATTCGGATGTATTTCCACCTTATATCATAATAGAGATAGTGGGGTTTTTAGCTGAGGCTTTCCCCTGAGTATTTTCTGTGTTTCATGTGTATTGATTCTTCTTCTTCTGGTTATATGTGTTCAACACGATCTTGCTCAATCTTTAAGCTTTCACAAAACTTTGATAGTAGAAGTAGATTATAGTATTTTTCTTTGGTATATTGTTATCGGGTTAATCTACAGTTGGATTTTATACACAGTCTTAGAGGTAGATTTGTAGAATTACTACATGGTATCAGAGCTAGCTGATTTATAAAGAAATTTCTAGATGGTATTAGAGCCAGGTTTATCAAAGCAAAGTTTATCGGAGCTGTGAACAGTATACTGAGAAGAGAATTCGAAGTTTGAAGTTCAGGGTTGCAGGTGCAAATTGAATTCATATCATACTTCAAATTGAGATGGGACATTATGCAACTAATTGCCCATCGAAGAAGTTCAAGAATGGATCCTTGGTAGAATCGGAAGGTGAGGCATTAGCCTCTAAGTTAGAAATGGACTTTACCCTCATCACATGCATGGTGTCATCGATGATGGGTTGTGTCTGGTATCTTTACAGTGGAGCCTCATTCCACATGACCGGCGATGAAAGTTTATTTAGTACCTTGGAGGAGAAAGACCTCAAGATGTGCATAGAGATGGGTGACGACGAAAGGTATAGTGTTTCAGGAGTGGCCACAGTTTCTTTTTAGAGGGAGCATAGAGCTCCTATCACCTTAACAAATGTGAAGTATGTGCCTGGACTAAAGAAGAACTTGGTATCGGTCACAATGTTGGAAGACAAAGGCTACGATGTTGTCTTCAATAAAGGAAAGACGTTCCTTAGACACATCACCACGAGATAGGTGAAAAAAATCAGTTCACGAGTTCGAGACCTGTATGCTCTTGAGTTTCAAGATGCATGCAAAGCCTTGAGGAGCAAGGCAAATGTTAGAGACTTGGTGGTTGAGAGGGAAAGTAAATTACCTGTCAACATGCAGCCCCAGAAGAAGTCTCAGACAATTGTGGAGGAGCCATAATTGGAGAATTGGGCAGAGGGATCACATGCAGCCATACCTCCAGGTGTGAGGTGGGGTGATGTGAAGTGATAGTCTCAAGAAGGCTGAAATTGGGTAGGGTCCATTGAGAGGTTTTATCTCATGGATCATACCTTGCTACGGGAGCCCAAAGTACATAGTAGCAGGAGAAATCAATGGGATTGATGCAGTCAGAGATCAAAGTGAGAGAGACTAGAGCTGTCAGATACTAAAGAGCGCAGAGAAGGATTGACAACAGTGCAAAAAGGCAGAGTCGACCAAAGTGCAAAGTTTTCAGTTGATAGAGGCAATAATAGTTAGAGACTTTGATGATAGATGCATCATACTGGTTTAGGTTGGATATTTTTTGTTTCTGGAGTTGTTGGAGCTACCACACTAGAGAAAAGTGTTGCATGCATAACATTCCAAATGTTCAAGATCGGGATCGAGTTGAATTCAATTCTTGTTGAGAGGAAGTGTTGAAAATATCAACAAGAAATGATAAAAATAGAATCGAGAATATTCCAATTTTAATTTGTCCTTGAATTAAAATTCGAATTTAGTCTCACCAGCTACTTGGAAATAATTAATTAATTCATTATGGATTAATTAGTTGGAGAAATTCAAGTTAAAAGTCTTTCTGAAGTCATGCAACAATTATCCCTTAAATTAAGGAGATTATCCCTTAATTAAGGAGATAAGATTGAGTTATAATTGAGTTGTAATTAGTTAGCTCAGTTCACTGAGTTAAGTCCAGTTAAATTAGTTCCAAACTATTTGAGGAACTAATAGAGAGTTATCAGTCAGTTGATGCATGCATGCACTCAATGAGTGTACTCCAGATAACTGAAGATTCCCTGATCAAAAACTCATGCATGTCTATTCTAAGAAAGACTCAGTTGAGCTAAATGTCAGGACATTGTACTATCAGTTGCATGTGTTTTCCTATAAAGGAAACTCATGCATGTAGTCAAGGGAAGGTTCCTTGAGGATTGGACAGTTCTGACAGGGTGTAGGATCAGTGTGAGAGATCAGTCTTCCACTTGGTAATAGGAGGATGACCCAAGAGAAACAATGCAAGGAAATAGGAGCTTGGAGGGCAAAGGAGAAGGCTTGTGAGAAGCTTTGTTTGCCTGTGAGCATCTAGGAGGATTGTACTGAGAGTTGGCTAGCTGTGAGAGCTAAGGCTTTGTATAATTTTGATGTATTTCCACCTTGTATGATAATACAGATAGTGGGATTTTTAGCTGAGGCTTTCCCCTGAGTATTTTCTGTGTTTCATGTGTATTGATTCTTCTTCTTTTGGTTAAATGTGTTCAACTCGATCTTGTTCAATATTTAAGCTTCCGTAAAACTTTGATAGTAGAAGTAGATTATATTATTTTGCTTTGGTATATTGCATTATCGGGTTAATCTAAGTCAAATTTTCTACATGGTCTTAGATGTAGATTTGTAGAGAATTTTCAGAATTTCTACATGGTATCAGAGCTAGCTAATCTATAGAGAAATTTCTACAGAGATGATTGGATCTTTGGGTCCAAATTGTTCGAGTTGTTGAAATTGAAGAGGCATGAGCTAACAGTGTCATAGTGGGCACAAGTATGGTGTGAGCCCTTAAATAGTGCAGGAAATATATATTCAATGCTCTATAGATTAAGTGAAGTGGTCTTCAACTCTTCTACAAGTTCAAGTGCAAACCACAATGATGGGTGGAAGGGAGCTAAAGTTGAAAGGTAAAAAGCTTTAGTACATGGAGCATGCAAGGGGGATGTAGGGTTAGGGTTACGCAACGAGGTAAGAATTATTCTTTGGATTATAGCACAACATTAGTTATAGGAGGGTAGAAAAGAGACATGCCAACATCAATATTCAAGCATAGAAAACTGAAAGAAGATCAAGAACGATACCTTAATCAAACCCTAGATCAAACGGTAAGTCTACAACAACAATATCTAAACACAAAGATGATTAAGGAGACAATCTAGCTACATTGTATTGAAGAAGATAAAGGTCCAATAAGCAATTCACAACTTCAGTCATCTTTAGCAAGAGTTTTGAAGTCTGATCTATAGCAGCAGTTTCAGTGTTTCTCACAATCCACATCATGGCATACAAAGATTCATCCTTCTAAAAAAGAACAACTCGAATTCCTACTAAAAGAAGCAGATCATCTCCAACATGAGGTATATGAACAATTCTCGATGCAAAATGAAGGTGTTCACAACCATAACAACACCTATTCATGGGTCTCTACATCATGGCAATCAACCTCAAGTTGATGATGCAAGGATCAGATATTCAAAACAATCATTTTGAAAGTTTGAAGATATGCTTCAACAAGGATCCTATTCGGAAGAAGCATCAATGCATCTACCTCAATCAAGGTGAAGGCATCATCTTCACGTATCAAGTAAGTATAATCAAGTTTTGGTTTATTGACTTCATCAGTGCAAGAAGATCTATGGGTTAGATAAAGCTCTTGCAGTAGGATTGATAGAATCCTTGTGAAGAAGTGAAGTGAGCACATCAAGGTCTCCTTTAAGTCATAAGAACTCTTAAGGTTCTATGAAGTAAGAAAGGAGACACAAGAATATTACATAAATACTAGAGGATATATTCTCTGAAGTAAAATGCAGAAGGTGCCAAAATATGATATCTCTTAAAGAATTATTTAACTCATAGATAAGAGAGTTCATGTGGTCTTTTTCAAGTGTCTTTTGTGATCTAGACAGGGGGCAAAGATGCAATTTATTTTGTTTTTGCAGGTATTTTCCTAAGAAGTAAGTTGTATGGTCATTGTAATCTATACTACATCATGAAGGAAGAGGACCTCAAGTTAGTGGATTGTGAGGATGGTGAATCATTTGTGAGTCCTAATTTGGTCCTCAAATCCCATCAAGAGGTCCTTGATATTTGACATAATAAAAAGATAGTGACTAAGGATGGTGTCTCATTTGACAAGGCTCATAATGATTTAATATTGGGTTCAAGTAGATATAATGAAACTAACAATAAGGACTCAAAGAAATTACACCAAGTAACTAACATTGAAGAACAAAAAGATGTCATTGACCTTGGATTGCATTAATAAACATAGGATTTGTTTGACAAGATGAGGAAAGGATTCCTCCTGTAACTTAGCCTAGATCAAATATGGTGGTTTATGGTCATCCTTTAGGAGGCTCTTTGTTTTCTCTTAATATCCCTACGAGTCTCGCTTTAGGATATTTCAAGAATTTTAACCCATATTTGGGAGCAAGGAGCGGTTCTATAGGTAATATAGAAGAAATTTTAAAGGGGAATCCTATTTTGAAAGAGATTTTGAGAAGGAACATGTTAAGCTCTATATAAGCCCCATGTTAACACTAAAACCCTTTACTAAACCCTTTTAGCTTTGCTACATGCTTCAATATTTGATGGTCAAAGACAGGTCTAGCCGTGTTGGTTATGCTCACAAAGGACTTATATTTTTCATTTTTTCTCTTGCCCCTTCACTCCGTTCATACTCCCATAACCTCCCTGCTTTCTCTATTCTCCTCCAAACTACAACATAAACCATATTTCTGAAGCCCCTGGGCGCTAAGGTTTTCAACTGCCATATAACCACGCGCCTCCAAAATAAGCGCTATCCGCCAATACGGTCCTGCTCTGTCACATCAATCAAAACATGTGCGCTAAAACTCCGCTGTCCGATCATCCACCTCCTGATCCAAGGGTATTCGCTCCTCCCGATGCTGAAACTTACCCACACATTAACCTGCGAGAAAAGTGGTTTCTCCACATCCCATCGGCCACGCGTCGCCCTCCTATTGTAATCGTTGGCCTCTGTACGTCTACCGCCTTCCTTCGATAAGCGGTGCAGGAAATACTGCTTACCATTTACCCCGCTCTCCCTGCCCGATAAACTCCGTGCAACTCCCGCGCCCGACAACCGTGGGATCTACCTGCCTGAGATCCAACGACCTGTGATTGTCCCGCTCTCATATCTCCTGATCCCTTCTACAAAGCAATCTCTGCCGTCCATCCTGTAATCTAATGGTTAGCCTCGCTCCTCCATTTAGTTCGTCTATTCGCCATGAAGTCCATGCTCATTGATTTTTCTATGCTCCCGAAGGACGAAGGTGGCCAGCAACCTGTACCCGACATAATTACTTTTCCAACAACTGCATTCAAGAACATTATAGTCGAAGAACAAGAAGGACATTCCTCGAGCAGTTAAAGCATTTATCAAGCATGGAGTTTCATCCATATTTCGTTCCACCTGCCTAAGAAGGACAACAGAGCGTCCGAAAAGATCAATTTTGTTCACTGTCCCAGTCAGATTGTAGCAGAGATCCATATCACAGAGTTAATGTGGTTGGTGGTCCATTATGACCCCTCCACACATAGAATAGAAGAGCATTTTTGTAAAGAAACTCTATATATACCCAAAAACACAATCTGATGAGCGTTGATGGTTTTGGTTTTGATGTAAGGTTCAACTTCTGGACACTGTAACTATTGTGATACTTGCAGCGTCTAGTCTTCATTTTCAGCTAATACAAGCTTCTTTTGTTGTTAATTGCTCACTTTCCACTTCTTCTTTGTTCTAGGTTGTGCTTGTTATGCATTTATTCACATGCTCTTGATATTTAGAATTTGAGGGGTTATCATCCCACCTCTATGTTAGAATCTCGTAGGTATTATTGAATGTGTTATGCAAGTTTCTCTTTACTTAGTGCCAGAGAGCTGTCATCCTGTCTGTGCATTAGGAAATAGATTTGCAGACCTCTTACTGGTTACAGTCGGCCATCACAGGGTCCTGTGCATCTACTGGTGTGGTTGGTATTCTCCATGTTCAACTATTCCCCAAATTGTGAGCGATTGGTGGTCTAAAGCCTTGTAGTCTGGGGGTGTTCACCTATGTCTGGAGTTAAGCATAGTAGAAGTGGTTATCTGGCTTGAATATGCATCATTCCTTCCATTCATCCATTTCCAACATTTTGTTGAGTTTGTAATGTTCCCAAGCATCTCCGAGATACAACCTAAGGGAGTTTCTTGGGGTGATAACAAACCCTATATATTGAATTATTACATTTCTATTATTATGTCAACTAGAACCTTTGATGGTACCATTTTATTATAATTGTACCCTTTATCTCCTATATATACACTAAGGAGACCTCATCTTATGATAATCAAATCATGTCTTATACATTGTGTTCATTGTAAAAGGAGGTTTCTCTCTCAAAGTAAACTTTAATCATTAGTTCCTTATCATTTTTAAGGTGCAAGGTTCATAACATTTGGTATCATAGCTATGTCCTAAGGTTTTGCTGCTTCAAATGAGTCATCTCAGCATTTTTGCTATAATTTTTTTAGGGATCTTTCAAACCAAGAAATTTTGAGCTAATTGAGAAGACTTCTCAAGGTGTATTTGATAAAAAATATTGATTCTAGTTCGCTATATTTTTAGAGATATATCTTGTTGAAGTTAGGATTTGTGAATGGTCCTAAAATCAATTTCAAATGAGTGATCTTGGAAATTTTTCTTTAATTCTTGTTTTGAGAAGATTCAAACCATGAAATTTGTTGCATCTTGAGAAAACATCTCGAGGTACATTTGATAGCAAATTTTGTTCTAGTTCACTGTAATTTCAGAAAAGTTAAGGTTTGTGAAGGGTCTTGAAATCAGTTTCAAACAATCGGTAATGGAATTTTTGTTATAACTTTTTTCTAGGATAATTTAGACCGTGAAATTTTCATATGTATAAGGAAACATGTCAAAGTACCTCGGATAGAAATTTTGAAATTGTATTTGAAGAATTGGTAACGTGGCACACTATACAAGTTTGTTATGGAAAGAGGCCAAAAATCAACAAGTATTGGGAAAATTACCATAACTTTTAACTCAACACATCAAATTTTAATAAGATATGTGAAATTGCAAAGAAGTCATATTAGATTACTACGGGCCAAATTTTCATATTCAAAAAGGGCTCAAATTTTAGAGATATATCAGGACAAAGGTCAATCATTCAAATTGTCTACGAATTAGGGTTTTGAAAGGTACGTAACTTACAATTGGCATAATTTTTTTATTAGAATGTCTATTTTTGGTGATTCAAAATTTATGACCGAGAGGAAAAAAGGGGGCATTGTTATTTACTCACATGGCTCCAGAGGGTGCTTCAAAACTTACTTCACCATTTAAACCTCTAAAAATTTCATCCATGACTCATGAAGAAATAAAGGATGTGCAATACGGGGTATCCAAGTTGGAAGGTCAGTTGTCACGTATGGAACAAAGGATGAAGGAAAAACAAGGAAGAAATGCAAAAATCCCATCAAGGGAGAAATACAAAATCCATGACTTAAAATAAGGAAGAAGTAAAAAAATTTCAAACCATTCTATTAAATGATCTCCCAAAAATGGATAGGGAGATCAAACAAAATCATGGACATAAGGAGAAGCATGGTGTAGAGACTTGATCACATATGGGAGTATTTTATTGCAATTGGAGAGCACAAATATTGAATCATAGAACCATAATCATGATTTTTCTATCCAAGATCCACATCATCAAGGCTTCAAGTTAGCACCAAGGAACTACTACATTCCAAAGAATGATATGAGGAAGTTTGATGACAACAAGCCTATAACATGGATATTCCATATGGAGCAATACTTTGATGTAAACCAAGTGGAAACCTTAGAAAAGGTAAATATTACATCCACGTATTTAGAACAAGATCAACTTGTTGGTATTAATGGTTTTGTGAAAGGAAAAAGGATTCTATTGTATCTTGGTCCATTTTTATGAAGAAATTGATAGCACATTATAAGGGCATTAAGAGTAATACAATCTTTGATCAATTGGTAAATCTTCAGTAAAAAGGTCCAATTACAAATACAAATGACATTCAAAAATAGCAAAAGTTGAGTCTTGGGGTAAAGACCATCTCAGATGATAATTTGTTAGACCTCTTTATGGGAATTTTAAAGGAAAGCCTCCAACATGAGGTGAGTCTCTTTGAACCCCAATCCATAGAACATGTTTTCAATCTAACAAGGAAAGTTGGAAGTAAATATATGGATATTATAAAATCGATCACTAGTAACTTGTAACATCCCTTTTATTAATCCTCATTGATATTGTAATTGTAATTAATTTTTTTATTGATCCCTATATGGACATGTAAATGTAAATAGGAAAAGCTTATGTTGGCCCTCAACATTGTAACAACAACTTTTCCTATACTATCCCTTTGCTTATTATGCTTCTTTTGTTCTAAAAATCCATAATGCTGACCCCAAACATTTGATGAGGTACTCCTTGCTACTTATCAAAATATTGTGTTTTTGTCTAGATTTAAGTGTATTTTGAGGTTATGTTGCTAATGATGGGCATGTGGTTCACTTATAGTACTAGCAGAAGGATTCTATTACCAAGGGAACCATGAGGTCATTGATCATCACATTTGTGGCCATCCATGCAAGGGTATGAGTCATAGGTTTGGATGAGTACATGGCAATGTGGTATCCTTCCTCTTGGTGCATTTTTAAGCCCCTTGAAGCAACCCTAAAGTCAAATCGAATCAACAATGGTTCCATAATGTATTGACCACTAATGAAACCATAATTGTAACAACCCGAGGTTAAAAATCCATGTAATAAAGTTAATAAAGGAAAAATAATAACTAGGGTCATGGGACACGAATTCCAAGCTGAATGTTGGGCAAAAACATAGTGATAGGGATCATTTGTGATTAATTAATGGCTATGGAAATTTGCAATGGCAATGGAAAAGGATTTGAAAAGGAAAGAGGCATTAATTGGCATTTTATTTATGAAAATAATGGAAATTAGGAGAAAGGAAGGTGAAAGGTCATAGCTTGCATGTGAGAAGGAAAATGAAGGAAAATAATGGAAAATGAAGAAAATAGAGACCTCATTGATAAAAAGGCTTATGAGGATCAATTCATAGTTTTTTGTGAGTATTAGCTTGGTTATCTCTCTCTACTCTCTCTCTCTCTCTCACTATTGCACACTTAGAGTTTTCTTGGATCGCTCTTGGAGTATTGTGGCATACTTTGGATTTGGAGTAAGAAGGCAAAGGAAAAGCAGGAAAGCGCAAGGGAACAATGGGATCAATAGCTACAAAGGTTTTGCTTGCAGGTATTGAGTTGCATGTATGATTTCCTTGCTTGTTTTGACATGAATTACATATGCATGTGGTTATTTGGTTATGATTTGTCATTGGCATGGAGGATTGCCTCGATTGATAGTGGTTTTTCCTAGCCTTGCAATTTCCTGGATAGTCATGGTGTTGTGGGTTTTACCTTTTGTCTCTAGTTTGTGCTCATGTTCCTTATAGTTGTGCGTTGAGTTACTAGTCCTGGAAGCCTTGGTTAGACAAACGCTTTGGAGCCCAACGACATCTGTGGGTTGGGTTACTAGTCCTGGAAGCCGGGTTGGAACAAACGCTCTAGATCCCTAGACAACTTCGATAGAGAGAAATCTAGTGATGGTTAGTGATGTTCGACCGTGAGGTGGAATCACTGGTTGAGGATTGAGGTGGTTTGGCCTCTAGAAGCCCTGGTTTGGTTTTCTTGTTGTATTCCATGCGCTCCCACATTCCTGCTTGGAATATAGCATGGGGGTGATTAGCTGAAAGAAATATTTGGTTCAACCCAATATATGGTTGGGTGGTACGTGGAAGTCCCTAACTTGGTTGGATTTGCATATGTTAATAAGATTTATTTTCCTCTTGTGTTCTATGTGTAAGTGTACTTATTATGAGGATATGATGGTTGTTTTATTGTTGTTGTTTATCTGGTTTATTTGGTTGTTGTTTATCTAGTGGTTCAATAAGATAAGCACTAAAATAACCGAAATAGTTCAATTACTTTAGTATAGGTGAAAACAAATATTAATCATAAACATTCAGAGAACAATATTACAAATATTCACAATCCATGCATGAAAATGTGTTACCCATCAAGCTTCAAGTATTAAGTAAAAGTCGCAATATAAATGTATACAACGAACATCACTGGCTCCAATAGTGGAGCATTGGAGCCACAACTTGCTCCCCAAAAGTACCGACTCTGTATCTCTGATGCCTTATGGGAGAAGCCAAGGTGAAAAGTCATTTTCTTGTATAATCAGGGTGTATATGTAATAAATGAGGTGACCATTCACCTCCCTTGAAACTTTTGGACTATCCTCATGATTTTTTGACTTCTCCATGACTCTTTGACTTCCTACATGACTTTTCACATCACGTGGATGACTCTTAGACTTCCACTTTTACAATACATTTTCCAATATTCAATTACATACTCCACAAAATGATGTGGGAGATGATTACGAAGGATGTGACATGACATGTTACTAGTGTCATGGACTGCATGAGTACATGGTTGTGTCAAGTCACTTTTTTTTGTTGCTTCCATTTTGTCTTCTTGAAATATGGAACATTCTCTTCTTCTTCCTCCTCCTCATTACTTGAATATAAGGAGTATCCAATGTGGTCTTGGGCTTTAGTTGTTGTTGCAAATCGATGTCCTTTTGTATTCTCTTGATGGATCAACTTGTCTTTACAACTACAAGGATATCTTCTAGCATGGTCTCCTTCTCTATATCCTTCATCATCATCTTGTCATGACATAATAGAATACCTATGACTACAAACCACTCATGACAAGACAACATCAATCTGATAAATCCCTAGCCTCAGATGCTTCATGAAATCCCTTGTTAGGGCTGGAATTGGTGATTGACTCAGGGATTGTGCAGTTCCAGAGGCCAAGGTCAGAGATTGAGGCTTGAGACTACGCAATGCGCAGTTCAGGATTGCCAGGGTTAAAAGGTTGTGCAGTTGAGGGACTCAAGGACTCAAGTTGGAGACTTGAACCTTAAGACTACACAATGGGTAGCTAAGGAGGCCTGGGTAGAGGGACTGCATAGTTGAGGAATTGAAGGGCTCAGGTTGGAGGCTTGAGCCTTGAGGCTGTGTAGTGTGCGGTTCTGAGGGCCTGGGCTAAGTGATTATGTAGTTGGGGAACTCAAGAGGTCAAGCTTGAGGCTTGAAGTTGCCTAATGCACATTTCAGACAAGAGAACAAATTGGGATATTGCATAGTTGAGGGGTTCAAGGGCTCAAGGTTGAAGCTTGAGGATTGAAGTTACCCAATGCATAGTTTTGGAGGGTGAACAGTCTCAAAGATTGTGTAGTTGCACAACTCAAGGTGTTAGGCTGGAGCTTGACGCTTGACACTGCGTAATGTGTAGTTAAGGCTGACTGGGAGGCAGAAATTGCATAGTTCTAGAGCTCAAGGGTCAAAGTTGGGCATTGTGATTATGCAATGCGTAGTTCTAAAAGGCAAGGTCAGGGCTTGAGGTTTAAGACTACGCAATGCGGAGTTCAGGAAGGCTAAGAGAGGTCAAGTTTCCTGGGAGTGAAATTTGTTGGATGAGGCTAAGTGTGGAATCAGTGAGCCAAGTGAACAAGGAAAAAACTTGAGAATGATCAAACACTTAGAGCAATTGAAGACACAACATTGATCACTCAGAATACATGAACAACATACTTCCCTCAATGCGATGACATTGCGATGACTTTCCCAAGTGCGACACTAAAGGTATACTTTGCGATGACAATGATGACACTTGTGCGACAGTGGTCGAAACTTTGTAAATGAGTGTGAAACATGTCTACATGATAAGAACATCTCATTATCACAAACATTAGCCCTTAAAACAAGCCAAAACTCCACTTTACGCGATAAGCGACAATTCCCACACCAAAAGATGACACTTGCAATATGCGAACGATGGTGAATACAACACATGCTAGGATGAAGATAACATGAATATGACACTAATTAAAGTGAACACAATAAAAACGATAGTCCTAAGCATGAACACGACACTTGCGAAGATGAAAGTGTGTAAAAGGCGACAGTTGAAGAAACTCAACAAATTAGAAGTACAATCACAAACAAAGTGAGGGACTATCAATAACAGTGCGCACTAACTGCCAACATGCGTTGAACATTGCACAGTCACTATCTTAGTGGACTATGCCATGCCTGTTCAAGCTTGCGTGAAGGAATGCTTTCATGAATGCATTATGAACTAAACATGTTTTAGTAGGTGACTTCGATACTTACGATCCAAAAGCAAGCTCAAAGACTTAGTAAATCATCGACCAACGAAGAAGTGACTATGGAATTATTGATTTCAAGATCCACAATAGGCTCCAAAAGTGAGGTGTAAGAAAAATTTTGGAGGGTGTTTGTCGTAGCGATAACATAATGTTGGGTTAGCTAGTCGATATTCAAATTCAAATCATGTTTCTTAGACTATGGAATCCGTGTATGAGCCATTCATTGGCAAGCCCATTGTAATCTAATTGAAATTAATAGAACATTGGTTTGATCCATGGTTTTGTTGTGATTTATCATCTTTCTTGATAGTAATCTAGGCAAATGCTACCTGTGGGAGGGCCCCTCACAATTATGTACTTGATTTATAATGTATTGCTTTTGTTTATGCATATACAATCTACAATTCCTTTCTACAAGTGTTGTTTCTTAAAGTGTTTTAATGGTTGATATATTGGTAACTATTGTGACTATTGTTGTGTATATTGCATACATAGTAACATTGTCTGGACGAATATAATTACCTTAGCTTATATCTAATTTTAACATGTTTTATATTAATAATTATATGCAATATCATATTGCTTTGTCTTTGATATGAGATTTTGTTTATACATCAAAGTTTGAATAAGTCATTTGTCCTATGAAAATCATCAAGACTTGTATTGAGGTATTAAGATCAATGATCTCATTTTCTCACGTTTTAACTTCACTCTTTTCCTTTTGATTCATATTGATACAATATTGAGATTTGGGGAAACATGATTTGCTACACTCTATGATAAGCAACCCCAACCTAATATTATTCTTCTGAGTGTCTGAATGATATTTATCTCTCATACTTGGTTTGTAAAATGTTGATCAAAATTCTAGGGACTAATTCAACATCATGGGCTTACGATTTCAAAGAGTTATTGATCAATATACAAGTTTGGATTTTGATTTGCATAAGCATATGGTCTATCCTTACATATATTGATTTTAACTATGATTTATAATGCATGAATACACTCGGGATTGATCAATAATGTGGACAACAATATAACTCTCGTTGTGATAGCTAGGGTTTGAATAGTTTTCATACAGTTGCTTTGTAATACATATGTATATATTGATTCCAACTCAGTAAATATATAGAGATTGGTGTGTTTATGGATTGAATGTCTAAGTTTGATTGATTGTTATTAAGCACAATAGTTTCTCATGATGTATATACTTTGCTTATGTTCCTTACTATGGGTTGACCCAAACTAGTTAGAAGGATACATTTGAATCATTGTTTGAGCAACAACTAGTACACCCTATGAAACAATTTTAGCCATGATTTTAATATGATACTTGATTTACTTCAATGACTTGCTTTTCAATTTCCAGTATTTGATTTTCGGGGAGCTAATAACCATAACTTGAATCTTTTATCCTTCAAGTCCAACCTACAATTCAGTACATGAATGTTGCCTTGAAGTAATGAAAGATTATATTTTGAAACCAATACAGAGGATTTAGGATCAAGGCTACTAGACGGATTTAGTTTTTATTTTATTTTTCTCTATATCCTTAGCACTAGATACAAATTTAAATTCTTCTTTTTGGATTATATTGGAAGGTAATTATTTTAGATGTTTTAGGAAGTACAATAGCTTTGATGTTGGTTGCACATATGGTGTTTACAACTCATAAGCTTACATCTTAGATTGACTTGTGAAGGGTTTTAATTATGACATTAAAGTAGCGTAGTATTTTTGGCATTGTTGTTGGGGCACTGTAAAAAAGATAGCAATAAACAAATAACTTTATCTTCTTAATTTCTTTTTATTTAACTTTGGTCACATTTTAGATTGGAAAAGGAGAGACAATAAGACACCTCTTTTGAAATGTATGTGTTGTCGCTACTACAAAAACCTCCAAATTTTGGCCTATATTCAAACTTTGGAGCCTTTATTTGATCATGTGAGTTATCGTTTCTAGTTGTTAAATATATTCCATACTTGTTCTCTAAGTTTCAAAGTCCCTTTGTGAAGAAAATCCAAGTGTCCTCTTTTGTTAAGGGAAGTGTTACCCTTTGTGAAAGGGAGTTATAATGCATATTTAAGAAGCAACTTTGGTGTTTTATCTTGTACTAAGGGGTTTTATCTGTCATAGAGAAATGTGTTAGACCTATCCCCAGAGTATTGTGCACTTTCTTGATGCAGTCATCACTTGTGTCACAAAGTGTATCTCAAGTGTCGCACTTGGAGGTAAGTGTCGTTTTGTTGTCGTTTCAATGGAGCCATGTTGATTTTGGGTGTTAAGTGTTATATTTTGTTATGAAACCAGCTCATAAAATAGAAGAGATAGATCGACGACTTCAAAATCAACCTCTTCAAGGGGGAAACCTCCTTTACATTACATAAAATGAACAATTCTTGGATGATACAAATGACAAGACCTCCTTTCTATATATAGGAGTCTAAGGGGTCACAATATAATCAGAGCCGGCATAACAATAATAATGTAAGGGCACAACAATAACAATAGTGGGCTTCTATGGAGCACAATAATAACAATATGGGGACAACATGGGCACAACGATAACAATAAAGGGTATAATGTCAATAATAATATGGGAATACACTAGTATTATAGGGACCTAACATGCCCCTTTCCTTCAAAAAAGTGTTGTCCTCAATGCTTGAGTAGTTATGGATGCTTATGTATAAAATTATCATCCTCCCATGTAGAATCTTTAGCGGGTAAGTTCTTCCACTTGATGAGATATTATGATATTGATTGATTTCGTAGCTGTCAAGTTCTTGTTTCTATGACTGCTTCAGGTTCCAATATGATTTTTCCTTCCTTGTCAAGTTCTAGCAATATTGTTTGAACTGGGAGCTTGTCACCTATAACCTTCTTTAAGCATGAAACATGGAAAACTGGGTGCACTCAGGAAGATGCAGGAAGTTCCAATATGTATGCTATAGTACCAATCTTTTGCAACACCTTGTACGAACCATAATACTTTGGTGATAATTTATTATCCTTCTTAGCTTGCTTGAGGGACATTTGTTTGTATGGTTGTAGTCATAAAAATACCCATCACCTACATCAAAACTTCTTTCGCTGTGATGTTGATCTCCCTGTTGTTTCATTCTATTATGTGCCAAAGTGAGGTTATCCTTTAAGAGTTGGAGAACTTTTTGTTGATGCTCGATGTGATCTTTCACTACTTGAACCTTAGAATTTTCTCTTAAATATGATGTGATGGATGGTGGATGATATCGATAAAGTGCCATAAATGGGGTCATTTTTGCTACAGTATAGAAGGAAGTGTTATACCACCATTCAGCGAGAGGCAACCAATTGACCCATTGTGTTTGTTTATCAGATACAAAGCAATGAAGATATCCTTCCAAACATTTGTTCACTATCTCATTTTTCCCATCAGATTGAGGATCATAAGATGAGCTATGAGCTAACTAGTACCCAGACAAGAACATAATTCTGTCCAAAAATTTCCAGTAAAAATAGGACCTCTGTCACTTACAATTATCTTTGGGTTTCCATGTAGCTTTTGAATTGTTTCCATAAATGTAGTAGCAACTGTACTGGCTTTAAATGGATGAGATAATGCACAAAAGTGTGCATACTTGTTAAGTCTATCAACTGCCACCATGATGACACTCTTTCCTTTGGAATTGGGTAAACTTGTGATAAAATCCATTGAAACCTCCTCCCAACGTTGATTTGGAATGGATAAAGGTTGTAATAGACCTAAGGTCTTAATTGTCTCAACTTTATTTTGTTGGCAAACCAAACATTTCGCCACAAACTTTTGAATATAAGATTTAAGACCATCCCAAAAAAATTCCTTCTTAACACTATGGTAAGTTTTTAAAAATCCTAAATACCCTCCTAAGGGAGGGGTGTGCAATTCCAAAAGAATCTTTTGTTTGAGTTGGGAATTATTACAGAGGTATAAGCGATCTTTGTACCATAATGAATCATTTTTCCAGCTAAATGTATCATATGTACTGGGATCTTGCTGCAACTTTTGAATGAGCGCCCACACTTCTTTGTCATTCTTCCATTCATCCATTGCTTCGTTTATCCAATCTGGTTGGATAATAGAAATGACACAAAGCAATGCTTCCACATCCTCATCCTTTCTTAAGAGTGCATCTGCAATAACATTGTGTTTACCTTTTTTGTAGATGATTTCAAAGTCATAACCCAACATCTTTGTGACCCATTTTTGATGCTCTTTTGAAGATAATCTTTGTTCTAAAAAGTATTTAAGACTATCATAATCTGTTTTTACCTTGAAGTGTCTTCCCATTAGGTGAGGTCATCATTTCTTAAGTGCATGTAGTATTGCCAACATTTTCTTCTCATTAATAGCTTTGTGTAAATATTTTCCTTTGATTGGACGACTTCGAAAGCAATGGGTCTTTCTTCTTGCATTGAAACAACACCAATTCCATTTCTTGGGGCATCACGTTCCACAATAAAGGTTTTTGTGAAGTCTGGCGTAGCTAAGACCGGTGCTTGGCACATTGCCTCTTTAAGATGTTCAAAGAATTGCTTCTGGAGTCCAAGAAAATGTATCTTTCTTCAATATTGTTCTTAGAGGTGTTGTTATTCTCCCATAATTCTTAACAAACTTGCGATAATACCCTGTCAACCCAAGAAATCCTCACAGATGCTCTATGGATGTGGGGATTTTCCATTTCTTAATGCCTTTAATTTTTCTAGGGTCTACGTTAACACCTTGATGAGATACAATATGACCCAAATATTCCACCTCTTGTACTCCTGTTGTGCTATACAACAACCCCCCATTTCAAAAAATCTTACTTTAGAAAATTATAATTTGAAATGGGTCCCTTTTAGATTAAATTGGTATTAATCCATCACTCTTCTAAAGGTTTGGAAATAATCAAAACATTTTAAAACCTTTTGAAATAAGTGGTCTTAAAAATAGAATGAATAATTATTTATTATTGCGATAAAGCGATCGCGAGATTGCATATCGCAACAATAAAGGATACATAACCATTGACCCATTGATTTTCCCCGATGCGATAAAATCCAAATAGCCGATGGATATCGGGAAAAAAATAATAATAAAAGGCCCCTCCCCTTTGCTCCGATGCGATATCGCAATCGGCGATCGGGGAATGCGACGCGAACATAACAAACCCTCCTCATTCAAACTCCCGATGCGAGTCTAGCGATATCGCTATCGGCGATTGGGGATTCCATAAGACTCAAAGGAAATTACCCAAGCCTTCCTCCGATTGCCGATTGCGATGAGCCCAAAGCGTGATTTTCGAAAAGGATCAATATGATTTTGCCATATTATATATTAATTATCATTGAAAGCCTTTTCTCTTCCCGATAGAGATTCGCTCGCGTCCAACCGCCAAAAAATCAAATCCACGCTTAAACCATTATTCAGAAAATAAAGGATATAACAAGCAATTAAATGATTGACAGGTTTTAACGGCCAATTAATGAGCAGTCATGCCTAAATCCTTTCAGAGATTGCATCCGCGGGAGCCTTATGATAAATCATCCATTTCCCATTGATTAACACAATTTCCTCATATTTGGTTTTAGCTATCTATCCTCTGCATTACGTCTATCTTTCTCTTGCGCATATTTTTTTCCGCAGTAACGATGGGAAAGAAATCTAAGAAGTCTGGAACGCCTTCGGCTCCTATGATAACAAGGCAACATGCCACCGATCCAGGCCCAAGCAAGAAGGGATTAATCTCAGATACCACATGTCTCGACCTTGGCAGCACTACTTGGCAAAGTATTTACAACTTGGTAGAAGCCGAGGACCCTCAGCAAACATCGGTACAAGCTTCAGCAGGTTCAAGCGAAAATCTGATGCTACTTTAAAGGATTTGGCTGATTCCTACCTGCATAGGATAGTAGCTCGAGAACAAATTCTTACGTATACGGATGTAGTGAGATGGGCAATCGAGGCAATTCCAATTACAGGCAGAACATTCTGCACTGTCGATGGAAGAATATTTGGTTCATTTCAGCCCAATGATTTCAGACGAATGTACCACTTGCCCGAGCCAGAGAAGAAATACAATAAAGCATTTCTGGAAAAGTTTCGAGATGAGGATGAGACCGAGTCAGCGCCCATACGAGAATGGAGACAGAATCCGGCGAAACACAAATATGAGTCTTCGGGTAAGTACTTCGTCGACTCCTTATGCTCTCCTTATTGTTATGCTGGAGTCATGATGTGTCGATTATGGGGATTGCATGATTCTTCCAAGTTTTCCATAGAAATGGTTCCTTTAATGGAAGCGGCATGTAATAGTGAGATAATGGATTGGGGGACTATATTATCGGATAAATTAGCTACGACTATTCTTGAGTTCAGAAACAAATCCCGTGTTACTGATAGGTTCATCCCTCCATTTTATTTTAGTTCCTACATTCTGGATACCCTTTGTTTCAATTCTGAGTTTCCTGTATTAGGGTGGAGATGGACTCCACAGGACCCTATGCCTATTCATGTTTACCACCAGAAATTATGGAAAGCTCATTATAAACACCATTTATACCAAGTCTGCAATGGATTTATGCTACCTCTTTACTATGCAATTTTTGATAAACCTGCCCCTAAGATCTCCTCTCAGGCTGAGATTGACTTGACAGCCCTAGGAACCTGGTTCGGAGAAGAAAAATTCACCTATGTAATAATTTTCGGCAGTCAGGCCATACCTCATGTCCTCCCCTTGTACATACTAGACAAGCTATTAGCTCACGAAATAGCATATCAGCTTACAACTGTGTCAGCCACGAAAACTCTTAGAAATTCAAAGAAGCAAGTTTGGCCTCCTTTTCCTCTTAGGTGTGGTGTCTATACTCTGCATGATTATAAACATGCAGAGAAAGAGGCGGAAAAAATAAACGTCCTAACTCTCGCCACTCTGCCTAATAGACATTTTGACCCGAAGAAAGTCATCTATAATGCCCTGGATCAAGCCAAGCTCACTAAATTCGGCACAAGGGAGATGAGTTTGATGACCTGTTCTCCTCCGCCGAGTCAATCTTCTAGGTACAACAGTTAGCCAGGATGAGATATCGCGACGACGGGTTGGTAGAATTTAACAAAATTAGAGAACAGAGGTTGCAAACTCTGCCTCTAGATTTGTTAGCCACTAACCTGACGATTCAGTCAAGCGAGCCTGAGCAACAGCTTACTAATGAACCTCCTGCTACATCCACAATCTATGAAGAAGTTCAGAGAAGAGAGCAGGAGGAACTCCGAAGAATAGAACAGGAAGAGGCTCAGAAAAAAGAACGAGAGGAGGTAGAAAAGAAGCAACAAGAGAGAATAAGGGAAGAAGAACAGAAAAGGCAGCAGGAGCAGAGCAGCAAAGAAATAAATGTGGATACTCAAGTGGATCCAAGATTGCTTGAAGAATGGCAACAATTCAATAAAATTATAGGCAATCTTGAGACCTCAACGGACACCGAAACATCCAAAGTTGCCGATACACAAGATACAACATCACAGGAGGTTCCAAACAAAGGAACCAGCAGTCCACCCTCAAGTACAGTAGTAGAAATAATCCCAAAGAACCCCTCTGATCAAATTGTTTTGCAAGTAGAGGACATTCCTCCACTAGATGTTTTCTATAGCCCGAAACATAGGGATGTGATAAAACGACAGCGGAAGAGAAGAAGGATTGATCAACCTTCTCTGTTCCCTGAACAAACAATAACAACAAATGTGGTATGGAGAGAAGAATTTGATCCCTCCGATGACCTAACCAAGTTATCTCAGTATGCCGGCGCCTATTCGGCACCACCATGGATAAGGCATCGGAGGTAAGCAATTTGTTGAAGGAAAAGGATCAAGCGATCGCTTCATTGCAAGCGCAGCTATCGGAAGAGCAACAGAAGTCAGAACAGCTACAACAGCAACTATCCACACAGCAACAATTAAACAACCAGCTAATAAAACAATTGCATGAAGAGAAGCAGAGGATTGATTCGGGAGCAATTCAGAAACAGAAAGAACTATCCGAGGCATTATCAAAGTTGAAGGCGATGAATGAACAGATGGCAAAGACAAAAGATGAGCAAATTGCTCAATTATCAGCTCAAGTAGAAAGGTTCAGGAGTCTTCCCCAGCCTGCTGAGTTCATAGCAGAGGCAATGCAAATTAACAAGGCATTAATAACACAAATAAGATTGTTATGTCATGAAATCGCCCAAGTTGAACCTTTATGCAACATAACATCATCTATAATAGATAAGTCAGTGGATTCCAGGCAGGATTTGGAGCAAGCCAAAGACACTTTGACAGATTTTCTTACATGGCAGGACTCTAATGAGGGAAAGGCAACAAACTTGCCCAAAATCTTAGAATCCCATAAGGAAATCCTATTCACAGAATGGCAGTCCCAATTAATGAAAGCAGAGAGAGTTGTTTCCTGATGCAAGTTATCTACGAGCAATTTAATTGACTTGATCAATAACACTCTCTATTTATCTAACATGATTTCTCAATGTACACTAGGTAAACTATTATCGGCCAAGACATTGGAGCAGTCATGTAACCAAGAGCTTGAAAAGA
>APFE030515835.1:0-19868 GCA_000404065.3 Pinus taeda
AAGAGACTTCCAAATTTCTCCGAGAATTTATCAAACCTTCATACTATCAGTCTGAGTGGCTGTGAAAGTTTGGAGGCGCTTCCAGATTGCATAGAGAATTTAAGGAATCTCCGAGAGATCTATCTGGAGGATTGTATAAGTTTGGAGGTGCTTCCAAACGCCATCGGAGCTTTAATGAACCTTCAGAAAATCTATCTGTCAGGGTGTAGAAATTTGAAGAGACTTCCGAATTTCTCCGAGAATTTATCAAACGTTCATACTATCAGTCTGAGGGGCTGTAAAAGTTTGGAGGCGCTTCCAGATTCCATAGAGAATTTAAGGAATCTCCGAGAGATCGATCTGGAGGGTTGTATAAGTTTGGAGGTGCTTCCAAACGCCATCGGGGCTTTAATGAACCTTCAGAAAATCGATCTGTCACGGTGTGTAAATTTGAAGAGACTTCCAAATTTCTCCGAGAATTTATCAAACGTTCATACTATCAGTCTGAGGGGCTGTGAAAGTTTGGAGGCGCTTCCAGATTCCATAGAGAATTTAAGGAATCTCCGAGAGATCGATCTGGAGAGTTGTATAAGTTTGGAGGATCTTCCAAATTCCATTGAAAATTTAACAAATCTTCAAAGGATCAATCTGGCGCACTGTGAAAGTTTGAAGGCGCTTCCAAATAACTTTGGCAATTTAACAAACCTCACATATATCGATGCATCTTACTCCAATTTGGAGATGCCTTCAAATTTCCTGGGGAATCTACTGCGACTGGGGCATCTCCATTTGAGTTGTTGTAGCAGGTTGATCGTCTCCAATGAAACGCTTGGAAGCATCACCACTCTGAAATGCTTAGATCTCTCAGGTTGTCTCCAAATAGAAGTATTACCTCTCCAGGTGGTACAACAAAGGTCCTTGAAAAGGTTAAATTTGTTGAGTACCAACATAAGAGAGTTGCCCAGTGCGCCTACTGTATGCCTAAACAATTTGGAAGTTCTGATTTTAGGAAGCCCTCTGTTGAAAGTGCTTCCACCATGGCTAGGTTACCTAGAGAATTTGAAAGATTTGCTGCTCCATGGATGCCGGAAATTGAAATGTCTGCCCGATTCAATCGGACAGTGCAGTCAGATGAGAATTATGGAGATTTCAAATTGTGGAATACAATATTTACCAGACTCTCTCATGCAGCTTAACAATCTGCAAATTTTAAGAGTACGCGGTTGTCCATTACGCGAACTACCATTCAAGAAGAAGGTTGAAGGACAAGGAGAACCATCTGTTGAGTTAACAGAGTCTTCACAGGGGAGCCAATTGGATTCTTCCAGTGACAGAGGTATGAATGGACTACGTGAGATGCATCTGTACCTCACAGAAATATCGGAGGTGTCCTTCCCTGCAGGTGTGTGTCCCAACCTTGAAAGGCTGAAGATCAGGTGGTGTAATGATCTGGTGGAGGTTGGAGCATTCCCAACTACGCTAGAACATCTAGATTTGAGGGGTTGTGGTGCATTGAGGAGAGTAGGAGGGTTGTGTGGTCTTGCACAACTTGAGAGGCTGGACATAAGGGGATGTTGTACCCTGGAAGTAGAGGAGTTGCCATGTCTTGAGACTATGTTATCCATGGACACATTACGGCCAATTTTGAGATCTTTGAAGATATTGAAGACCCCGTTGCAGACTTACGACCCTTACGACCGGGACGAGAACGAAGAGGAAGAGGTGCGGATAACGGCGGCCCTAGATAGCCTTCTTTTGACTGGCCGTATTTGTCCGAAGCAGGACTGAGGTAGGTCTTTTATCAGATGACCGTATTTGTCGGAAGCAGGACTGAGGTAGGACTACGTGACTATTTATTATTAAAATATTTTAAATATATCTTTCACCAAGAGCTAACCAGCTTGTTATTGGGCTTTTAATACATCAATAAGACATCCGGATTCCCGGCTACTCAAACTTTTTTATTCAGCGATAGCTTATTTAATGAGGTTTAAGAGTATTAGTGACAGAGCGACTCTTACTATTGAAAATTTAATGCTCTTGATATGGCGCGATGTTTAACACCATATAACACCTCGCGTCGTTTTTTTCTTTCGCGTGGGGTTGTTATATGGTGTTAAACACTGCCCCATATCAGAGGCATTAAATTTTCAATAGTCGCACATTTAGCTCTTGCCTTAGTGACAGTAGCATGATTTCCATCGGTTCTAGTATTTCTCATTTATTATCAGCAGATTCCCATTTGTATTTACCACTTCCGGAGGCCATTTGAATTTGAAATTTGTTTTTTCGCTTTGTTATCGTAGGGCATGCTCTTTTTCATACACTTGCGGCCTGCTTTCTTTCGCAGGCTCTGTGGAGACGAGATCGATGAGCTCTTGCTGTGGCCATGGTAACGGGGTCTCGGATGGCTGGCATGGCAATGCAATTGCAATGCAGTGTACATTGTAAATACAAGCACACAGATAGCCATTCAAAAGTTCTTAAATCTTCGTCAATTCTTTCAAGTTTATGTTTGAATTTATCACATGGATAGCCATTCTCATCTTTATCTTCTCCTCCTCACAATTCCCATTCTCAGAAAGTAATGGCATTGTCTGGATGAGTGACCTCAGGCCTGCAGCTGCTGCATGTAAGCTTTCCAATCCATCCATTATCTGACCCACGATTATCGCTTTGCACTTGTTGAGAAATTACCCTCTTTTGCAGGTCCAGGAAAGACACGGACCACAAGAACTCAGGCGGAACGCGCAAGTTTAAGGTCGAATTTATTAACTGGCGAGAAGATTCAGATTCAGAAAAAGAAGAGCACATCAATAGAATCCATGCCAAGGAACCAGAAAATAATATAGTTATTGTCTTTACTCCATATAAAGCCCTATGCATAAGCGCATCAGGTGATGACGAGACCAAATATAATACCTTCCCCTCACCCTCCAGGGTTTAATCAAAGCCTCTAACTTGGTATTGAAAATTCCAATTGCCGCATTGCGTTTCAGGTAATTGAAATAGTATGTTTCATGAGTTTGGGATCAAGTGTCTTAAGAACATAAACTTTTATATAAGATATATTAGCATTTGCATCATATGTTGTAAAGGAAATTTTGTAAGGCATAAATTGAGGAACAATCGCAATATGGGAATGAGAAAATCTCAATAAGATGCAGAGATGTAGCATAAATGAAATTATAAAACTGTATAAATTGAAGTTGATTTAGGGTGCCTAAGACTATATTTTTTTATTAATTATTGAATTAAGCATATAAATCTCATAAAATTCAACCAACTTATAATTCAGGTCTCTGATATCAAAGTTTGGCTTTGGGTCATTAACATGGTGATACCATGTCTCAACCACTAAACCACATGCCAACAAACAAAAGAGGACAAAATGTTACGATCATTACCATAGTAAACGCAATGACTCTACACACAAGAATTTATTCTTTACTGGAAGAGCATATTGCTTACCCATATCCACAAAAGGAATGCAAGGTGGAAAGCATTATGCTGAATAGAGTATTTGGTATTATAACTTTTAGCATTGTTCCAACCAACAAAACTATCTACACATTTTGGAAGATCAAATGGAAATAAGTTTTGAAGAATTCAACCAGAAAACGTCCAAGATCATTAGCACACGTGATTAATGGTACCATGTCCTATGAATCTAATATTTTTATGCTCTTACAATTAAGGGAGAAAACAAGATCCAAAGAATGTATACCACAGGGACCAATAAACAATCTATTTGATACTTCTTGCTAGGCTCAACAAAAACAACATTACATGCTCCTTAAATCCTTCACAGTCAATACAAATGATGTACAACACAAGATTCATGGTGTTGTCAATCAAACAATAGTTCTGACCGAAAATGCCACCAGATTCCTTCAATCTCCTACAATGATTAATGCACCAAACATACACGTACCAACTACAACGACTTATATCATTTTATTGATGTTGTCATGTCAAAATCAATGTGATACAATTAAGTCACCTTTAAGCAGAAACTCATTGCAATTTCTATACAAGGTTGTTTGTCCTATCATTACTCATTCTAACTAAAATAACTTTAGTGCTCACAATTAACACATGGACCACAATTTGTAATTATGATGTATTTTTGTAGAATAAATCTTCCACAATAGCCTCAAGAAAGGATGCAGATTGGTGTTGGACTTTTTGTCTTGGATAAGTTTAAACTGTGCATACATAATTCACTCATACCAAGGGATAGTTGAACGGTTAGACATTGCCAACTCATAGAAGTTGCCTAAGATTTGTAAGTTCAGATCTTTGTATTTGTTTGCAACAACTCTATAGACTTACCCTCAAAATTATGGGAAGACTTTAACCTTGAAAATGTGCCAAGTATTCTCACAAATCTACCTTCCAAATGTCCTTAAGAGGATTCAAAATAAACCCATCGTTTGTGCCCTAGTGGGTGTCTAGTTAGGGCATCAATGTTCAACCTTAAATTCTTGGATTAGCTTTAGGAATTAGGCTCCAAATGCTTGCTTCATCCACAGACCAGTCAATTACCTTTTACTATAATTTTGTTTCAGCATTGGAGCTCAATGTGCATAGATTTATGCCTTCAGTCACTGAGATAAACTGGTGTATGTGCTCAGAAAATGGAATCTAAATGCCTAGCGAAAAACACAGATATCAAATAAGTGTCATTGGGACCCACAAATTACTTTAGCGAAGATGTAATTAAGTGGATTTTATTCTCATAGGAATGCATCCAATTAGAAGGAGAATGCTAGTTTAAACAATTGTGGATATGTAGAATGAAGACTTTGAAAGCAGGGTAGAGGACTAAAGATTTACCATTCACATTAAGAAGCATAAAGATTATAGAAAAATCACATTATTTTACCATTCACATTATTTTAAGTTAAATTGGATTTTTTATATTAGCAATAATTTTGTACATAGAATACATCCAGAGAATTATTAACGACCTAGGGGAAGCAGATGGTCTATTAAGAAGACGAAAGTATGGTGTGGAGTCATGATGTATGCAAAAATTAAAAGCTTAAAAAGATTAAAAAAGGGTTTGTGCCAAAATGTTTGCATTTGTAACTGGAAATTCATTTGCCTTTCTCAAAGTAGAGGGAAGACAAAAGCAAGTGAAGCGAGTGAACAAGGTGGAAAAATTGCTTAAGCATCGTGCTTTCCATTGGGATCTGAAGAAGCTAGCAGAGCTTGAGTGAGGTCGACTTCGTCACTTCTTCCCACTATTCTTTAGGGGTCGCTCATCTACCAGTTTCACATCTTGGATGATGGGAACTAGTCCCTAGTTGCACAATTAATATTTTAGCTTTTCCCTTGATTTTGGAACTCAAATAACCTTTATCATCATGCTTCCACGCGGAGTTAAATTCTTTGACATAATATGTTTTGTCTTGTTTTTTTTTTTTTTGCCTACTTGTTTTGTCCACATGGCAATGCTGAGTTTTTCTAACACCCACTTTTTTTGTCTCCTCCTTAGTGTGAGGACACTCATGCAGATTTATGTCCCATTTGCCCAACCACTTTTTATTTTGCTTCATCCATGTCTTTTTCTGTCGACTTAGCTCTTCTTTGAAAACCTACTTGGACCATAGGTGCTTATCCATATTTTCAACCTTTGGTAGGTAACTTAGCAAATGAATGATCGTTGAAGCCCCAATTGGAAACATACCAACCTAAGCTAAAACTATATCATATGGAACTATTGATTTGAATTTGAGGCTACTTGTTATTAGATTCTTTTAGATTCTTTCTATTTGCCGCCATTTTGGGCTTGACATGTCACTCCCCCATATGTCACAACCTTAGAGGATCACTGGCACCACTAATAAACCAGAGGGTTTTCTTAGTCTTCCAATCCCATAATTCTGCTTGCCTACATTTGTTTTGAAGAAGGTAGGAATCTTTGCACCCTTGTTGGATTCTCTTTGATCCATGTCTCCCAACTGAGCCTATAGTGGAACTCAATTCTTAAATAATTGTACTCATCTACAACCTCCAAGGGTTTCCCTCAAAGAGAAAAGTAACATGTTTTTTCTTTCTTTTCGATAGAAAATCATGAATTTAGTTTTGTTGGTATTTACTTGCATTCCCACATCTTGACAAAAGAGTTCCAGAGCTTTCAAGTGTTTTCTCAAACCTAGGTAGATTTAGCAATAAAGATAAGGTCATTTGCATATAAAAATAGTTTCACCATATATCTTACTAATTGGATGCCTTCTCCTTAATTATTGCTTATCCACTCTTCAAGCTTATCAATATATAACTAAAAAAGTTGAAAGAAAGAAGATATCTTGTTTGACTCTTTTGTAACTGCCAAAACATTTAGCCATTAAAAAGTTGCTGAGAAAGAGAAAGAGTATGGCGAGCCAGATGCATTAAAAGACCTTTAACCAAATAGTGTACCACTATCACGTTGAAAAGTTCCCACTCTCATACAAATAATTAATATTTTCTTTTATAAATAGAGATTCGATGTCGATTGTGCCAATATGTAAGATCAGGTTGGGCAACGAGAAAAATTGTGGAGCTCATTGTTGTTGAACTTGTGAACCCAAGGTGAAATTTCATGGTGATTCCTAATGTATCTATGAACTCTTAAAGTGGAAACACATGAGGTTGAGTGGCATCTTAGCACTGTTCAATGTTTAATCAATGCAGAGTGCTCAAGAAGCCATGTTACATGACATGACAACAGTTCTAAAAATGTACGCGTGGCATCGTAATTCAATTCAGAAGATAGTGGGACTTCGTAATTTGTCTTTTGACTGAACCACAACATGGTGCAGATATCATACAGAAAACCTTTAATTAAAGCCAAAGCCACCCACAAGCTTATTGTTTAACAAATACGGACCACCCTCTTGGATCTCAAATCCAAATTTCGCCATTGTTTAGTGTCATAGGGCACAATCGCTCCAAAATTTTAAATTTGGTCATATAACATTGGATCTTTTTTTCTCGGAAAATTTGATTCACACCAATAAATAAATAAATCTCCATAACTCTGCTGCCAAACAAACAAATTACAACACCTTAACACAGTGAAATACACAACACACATGAAATACATAAAATCAAACACTCAACTAATCTATTTACATAGAATAATTAAACTCAAGACTCTCTCACATCTTCCTGGCCCTTTCGTGAAGGAGTTAGGCCATAACAGACTTTGATACCATGATAGAAATTGAGAGATGAGCAGAGAGAGATTGAGCACAACAGAGATCACACTATGATATTATTCATCACAACAGTCACATATATAGGACAAAACACACTAACTTCGACACATCTAGATCGTTACTCTAACTCGTTATATAAGAATAAACAACTTCTAGACTGGTGCTTGGGAACTCACAATGACAATTACATATGGCATGGAAGCATTACTTCCAATAACTGGAACATAAAGTTTTCTTCTTGTTTTCAAGATGCAATGATAATAATTAGTAGTGACAAATTTGAAAGAATTATTGCAACCTTTTAAGAGTTTTGGGATGTGCAATTAACTCTCAGTCATTTAAATGGATATTATGGAGAACAATATGATAAAAAACAATTGGTGTGGATGAGTATAAAGATTTTATTGCAATATTTTAAAAGTATTTTGTATATTGAATTTGAAAAAGAAAACTTATTATAGCTTTTCAAAAATTAAACTCAATCATGGTATACTTTTAATGATTCATCTAAGGATGATTCATCTTTGTTCATGATGACATTTGGAATGTCCATGCTCCATAATTTTCCTATTTTATTTAGGCTTTGTAATTTTTAAAGATCATTATCACCCATCATTTTTTTGGGTGAGCTAGAGGTTTATTTTTATCCCATGAATAATATTGGAATCAATACATTGTTCTCATGGTATTAGTCAAATCGCAATGAAAGACACTACACTAAGGAGTTGTCTTTAGTGCGGTTTTTTGGAAGCTTTTACGGTGGCTTTTTCCGGTCTAATTTCCCTAAAATCCGGCAGGAATTTATTGAAATCACAATTTTGATGGGTAATCCTGTGCAATCCAAGTGCCCAGGGTTTTTCAGGGTGTTGAATCCATATATAGAGTCAAAAAACTAGCTTAAATAACACAAATAGAGATTTCACCTCAATTTTTTTCCACCAGTGGCACCGGAAAATCCAAAAAATCGCACTAAAAACAACTCCCTACACTAAACTTATATAGAGCACAAACACCTTTTTAATGGGAAAAATATTGAAAATTACAATTTATTAAAGATTCTATTGAGAAACGAATACCTTTTTAATGTGAAAATGATTGAAAATTACAATTTATTAAAGATTCTATTGAAAAAGTTTGCACAATTAAGAGAAAGAAAAGGCAAACAAGAAATTAAAGATAACTAAACTTCTTTTTAAGTCACCACTTTTAGAAATTTCACTAAACAACATGTGTCATAAGAAATAAAAGAATATCTAAAATGCATTTAAATTCCAAAATGAAAATCAATATTGAGTCCAATTTATCTATAGCAATATCTCTAAGATAATGTTTATTTTGTTGTTGTAGACATTTTTACACTTAAAAAATTTCATCATGAAAATGTTTTGGTACATGTTTAAATTCCAAATTCCAAATTAATATTTGAGTCCCTTGTATCCAGTGTAATCCTTATGAGATGGTGTTTGTTGCAGTTAGTTTTACAATTAAACAATTTTGTCATAAAAATGTTTTGATACCAGTTTAAATTCTAAATTGCAAATCAATATTTAAATCCTAGAATCCCTGACAATAATGGTTATAAAATCAACTTCTAAGACGGTTTTTATTACAAGTAATTTTTACCCTTAAACAACTTCATCATGAAAATATTTTGTTACCGTTTTCATTTTCGATAAAACAAAGTAAAGGAGTTATTTATCTGAAGTAAAGAAGTTCTTCCCTCTTATTTACGAACTCTAGTTGCTCTTTCAAATCTACATGTATATAAATTACAATTTAACAAATCACAATTTCTTTACGGGTTCTTTTACATCATCAAGGCCAATAGTTAGTGATAAAAATCTTAGTTGTGTGACATTTAAGTTAGTGTTGTCTTGTTAGTTGTTATCGATGAAAAGTAGAATCTCTTTTTCTAAGGTTTTCGTAAAAAAAATAACAAAATAAAATAATTAAAAAGAAGAAAAAGATATGTAAATAACCAACAACAATCAAATTATCCAATTCCAATATTAGAAAATCCAAAAAAAACTAAAAACAACTCTTAACAATGATACTAAACACAACACTGCTCAATGCCTGCATGTGGTCCTGTAGCCCTAGTGGTTGGGACGGCTGGCTTATCACCTCCCCACCTAGGTTCAACTCTCGCTGCATGTTGGTTGCTTAACAACATATTGTACCTATTCTGCTTCGCTGCTTCGGAAGCAGCTTATCGCTTAACAGCATATTGTACCTATTCTGCTTCGCTGCTTCGGAAGCAGCTTATCGTGTCTATCACGCTTCTTGTACATATGATATAATACAACTGGATTTATCAAGCTTCTTCCAAGAAACTAACCCCCTATTTTCTAAAAAAAACGCTACTCAATGCTAATCGACGCAGCCACAACCACATCATATTACTCGATAACAATAGTGCTAAACGCCTTCCTGAGGTGTCACAACTTGCATGATACTGGGTATTGGACCTCACTCTTGTACTCACTTCCTCTGGTCGATACTCCCTTTCAGAGCATCAAACTTGGTTTCCATTAATCGATCTGATTGCCTGCCCGCTCCCTTACCACTTATTACAATATTGCTTATGTTCATCCAAATTCCAATGGGGCAACCCACATCTTCTCTCCTATTTTGGGAGAAAACATTGGTGTGAAAGCAACGTAGGACTCAAATTAAAGAGTTATCATTGTTTTCAAAAATACTCAAACCATTCTCTTTTTCTACAATTCATGTATATATTGATATTAAGTGTTGGTTAACCAATTGTTGGGCAATTTATTAGCCTCTTTTGCTTGTCCATGTTTAGCAGTTTTTGGATTTTTTTTGTTGCTGGAGGATGTATGGGATAAATTTAGTTCTAAGATACATTGTTTGAGTCCTGTTTGTTGACTCATTGTCATGCAAAGCAAATAATTAATTTAAAAAAATATATATTTGCGGAAGATGCATTGAATATTCAAAAATAGTTTCATTGTAAGATGACTAGGGTCCACTTGGTTACAAAAAGGGTTATCTATGGCTTAGAGTGAACCATGTCATGTCAATGGATAAGCTCCATCTCAATTGTATCTTTTTTCTTGCGAAATTTATTTGTTGTAAGTATTTGATACAATTATGTTACACTGAAATTAGCTTTTTCTACATTGTACTCAATTTTAGAAGACAAATAATTAAAAAACTAGCATACCCTCTAAGCAAGGGAACGAACACCAAAGAGTAAAAAGGTTAAATTTTGATTATATGTAAATGTATTGAATGCAAAATTAACAATTCACTTAAAACAAGTGTTGCAAGAGAGGAAAAAGTATGTCACCAACAGTAGGTCACCAACAGTAGGATGACTTACACTTCTCATGGAATAATCGAATGCAATTAAAACATTTATTACTCACATGCACATATATGTGTTTATATGTATGTGTAACACACAAAGTCCTTGTATGAATGATTTTAGTTTCCAAAATCCTATCATTGTATAAATGATTTTAGTTTCCAAAGTCTTGTCATAATGCTTACCAACAATAAAGCAAGTATAAGAAAGTACATTCATCACTTTACTTTTATATATTATTTTATTGATCTAACAATCCAACAATAAAATAGGTGTAAGAAAGTACATTCATCACTTTATTTTTATATATTATTTTATTGATCTGACAATGCTATATAATGCAATTATTGACCCTTCATGTGGAGGTGCAAGTGTGAACATTGTGAATCTTCCCATGAAATTGTATGTCACCCATGAAAATGTCACGATACATAATGATGATCTATTTCCTTGTACACCAATAGTCATTGGAATATTCTCTTTATATGTCACCATTTTATTGTTCCTAAGAGCTCCATTAAAAACTCTTTGGCATTCCTAATTTGAGTTAGTAATTTGATGAGTTTACTGATAGTGATTTACAAGCCCATAATATTACATAGACCATAGTATTTGTTATAGTAAAACCTATTTAAAATTTTGAAAAAATCCATTATAAAATACCCAATTTAAATCCATCTTAATTTTAGGGTTATACCTGTTAATATAAATAAATTGATTAAATTAAATATATAAAAACTCTCTGCAATAATAAACTTACCTACCTACCTACCTTCAGCCTGGAGTACACTGTAAAATTGCTTCTGCTTGGCTAAGAGCTCGTCTTCCTCGTAAGGAAACAGGTTAACGACCCAAGACCTAGAGGCATCTACTAGGAGTGAGAGCCTGCTCCTTTAAGGACCACCAACAGGGTTAATCCAGGTGGCGTGGTTTTCCTATTTAACAGTGATGCTTCTGCTTGGCTAAGAGCTCGTCTTCCTCAGACGTAAGGAAACAGGTTAACGACCCAAGACCTAGAGGCATCTAGCAGGAGCGAGAGCCTGCTCCCTTACGGACCACCAACAGAGTTAATCTAGGTGGTGTGGTTTTCCTATTTAACATTGATGAGTCAAACCCGCATTTAAGGATAGCAAACATAAATGGATGTCCTCACTGTAATTTTTTCCACTTTTGAAAAAAAAAACATACCTACCTACCTACGTAATTATATTTTTAAAAATAAATTTATTATATTTATTATTACTTCCCTTTGTAATTACCAAGCATAAATAAATTTAATATATTTATTATTGCTTCCCTTTGTAATTACCATGCATTACTCTCGCATCCGAAAACAATAACAATGCCTTCCAACCTGAATAAGGAAAATTGAAAATCCCCCTTGCCAATATACCATGAATGAACAACGGTGACACCAAGTCAAGTCAATGCACCATTACCTTTAACCAGGGTAAGAGAAAAAATTGGATATTCCATGAAGGCACCAAGTCAAGTCAATACACCATTATCTTTAAACAAACGTAAAAAAGTGTGGGATTTATCTTCACCATGGATTCTCCGCGCACTACTAGAATTGCTAGAGAAATATAAGTAACAAAAATTATGATTAAGCAAACTGTAGCAAAGGCGTAGTCTAACTACATTGTTTTTTTATGGGAAAATCATGAAAATTTTCCCATTAATACTAGAATTGTTAGAGAAATATAGGTAACAAAAATCAAGATTAAGCAAACCGTTATTTTGGCAGGGAAAATCATGAAAATTTTAGTAGTATTTAAAAGAAAAATGGCAAGAATTATTGTAAATTTGGGTTAAAGTTGTTAAACTTCAAGATTTTAGGTGTTTTAAAAGTTTTTGATGGCCTTGAATCTATTATCACTTTAAAAACATGAATTACAAAATTTGTTGAAATTTTTTCTGGGATTCCAATTAAAAATAACCAATCCACCTAAAAAATTTATTCACAACAAAAAGTTGCCACCATATTTATTTTGTGTCCGAACAAAAGCATTGATATGATGTTGATAAGACAAGGGCAACTTCCTCTGTGCAGAGAAAAGAATATTTGAACAGCCGTGTACCCAATGCTAGAGTTGAGATGTCGCTTCTGGCATACAAATATATAATATTTTTTTAACATAAATGAGATTTCACTGTAAAGATCGGTTGAAATAATGAGCTGTTTAAAATGGGTCGAAAGCTCTTTGAAATAAGATAAAGCAATGTCGGTGGGTAGAAAAAGATGCGTACATTTAAAGGTGAGGATCCAAGAACTGACTTGAATGCAGGTGGGACAATTTCATAGCGTTTGCTGAAAGCACTTTCGTACAGTTTAAAAACATTATTGTACTAAAGTATTATGTTATAAGTGCGGAAATGTGGGGATTTAAAGTATTATGTTATAATAATTTTATTTAATAATTTAATTATTTTAATTTATTTATTTAAAAATATTTTTATTATTTTTATTTAAAAGAAATAAAAATTATAGTTTATGTTAGTAGTTAGAGTTAGAAATAGTTGTCTTCACTGTTGGGTTTGACAATTGAGTTATAATAATTTTTTCACCCTGTGTAAAAAACATAAAAAAAATAAATTAATTATTCACTTAAATTTTTAAGTAATATGTCTTAAGCCGATTTCGTAAGAAAGAGTAGCATAGAAGAAAAAAGATGTGATATACCACAAAAATCCAAAAAACATTATAATAGGACATATGAAATGTCATTTCAATATTCGTAATTGAAAATTGAGCATTACTCTAAATGTGAATCATTAAATACATTTTTTTTTAAAGGAAAACAAAACCACATTTGAAGAGTTAAAGTTTCACTTATTATATGAATCAATGCGGAACAAAAACATAAAAATCAATGAGACTGGTATAATACTGCATCAAAAATTAAAATTTAATATAAAACTTAGCCAAAAATAGTAATTTACAAAGTAAAAAGATTCTCAGAAAAAATATTAAGAAAAGGGTTCTCGAAGAAATTTGTCAACATCATTAAAGACACAAGTCTATAATAAATGTCAAAACACTTGTGGCCATAACAAATCCCATCAAAGGTATACTAAAACTAGAAATAAGGTTTGCCTATTCATCATTTTCCACCTGCACCCCCAATTTTGGGACCTTTCGAAATGTTAACCTTTGGTATGTTACCCTTTGTTTGTGCTTTTTGTCCCTTTGCAATAGTCTCAACCTTTTCTTCTTTCTTCTCATCTTTAGTCTTCTTTATCCTTCCTTCTTTAAGTGTTGATTGGAAGTCATAAATAAAGATATAGGAGAATGAAGCAAGACCATCCACACACGTTGTTGGAAATCTATGCCTATATGTTTATTTTTTTGTACTTGCCAAGTTTTTCTCATTTCTTCCTCATCCAATTCAAGTAGTTTGCTATTTTGCCTTACCGAATTTTTGCTAATTCAAAGTCTAGTAACATTGCTATGAAATAGATGTTTTCTAAAGCATATTGTAGCAGAAAACAAATCAAAGAACATAGTCCACGTAGAATTCCATCAAATTTACAAGGGAAAGTCTCCCATACACATTGTTAAACACTCCACTTGAAAATAATTGTAAACCATATCACAAAATTTAATCACTTTAAAAATTGCATCACCAAGAACCAACACCATGTAAAATTTAATACAATTAAATTATTGATAAACATTATCAACATAGTACTATTGCAATGTGTATGACAAAGCACTTATAAGAACTTAAGAGACATTATTAATCACAAATAAGAATAAAGTAAAGCAATTCCATTAAATTTAATGATTATTTTGAACCTCCAAGAATCATATCATATTAAAAGATTGTTCATTAGGATATGAAGTTTGTAATAAAATAAATCCTCCAACTGAAAAAACACCTACTCAACACAATAGTTTGCACTTGATATAATTCACCTCCTCACATTGTGAAACTGAAAAGAGAGGAAAAATACTCATTTGTACTACAACTACAAAATTGATCTTTCCAATATAAACTATTGCTTAATCAAATAAGCTAAATCCCATGTCATCATCAGTGAATCCCATGTCATCTTCACTCTCCTTTTTGGTTTCCTCCTATTTGAAAAACAAAAGGTATCAAAAACACATTAACCTAATCAACTACCAACAACACTACCCAAATTTTGTAAGCAACAGTAAATGGAAAGTTCAATGTAGTCAAAGTAGTGCCAAGGCCAAGTCTCAAGGAAAATTATAATTATATATTTTATAACAAAATATTGACCTCTTTCTCTTCAACTGCAAGGGCAATAGTGGTAGTGGTAGGAGTACCACCACCACTAGAAGGAGCAACTACAAAAATGTAGAAGCACCACCACCTCCTACATCACAACCATAAAGATTCATGTTTATTAAAATAAACTACCAACATAATGTACATCCATACATGCATCAAATTGTGTATTCAATTATAGCGGGAATTGATGTAGAGATAGTCATACCAGAGCCCACACTCATAAGAACGTCTTCAATGTTTCTCTTTTCTAAAAGCTTGGCAAAAATATGAGGTGAGTAGGATTCTATTCACCCCTGCATGTCTTCCCACATAATTACTATGTATGACTGGATACTGAGAAGGTCGATTTAGATCTAGCCTTAGTGGAAGATGGCCTTGTCTACTAGTTTATATAGGAGGTAGTCTAACATCTTATTGTGGAGGATGATGTGAATTTTCTGTCTCTTGGTCATTTCATCATGTTGCCTCAATTGTTGTCATTGACTCTTTGATTGAAAATCATGTGATGGATCATACCTCCACAAGTTGCAACATAAAAAATAAGGCATCAAAAAATCAATATTTGCTTTCTATATTATGGGACGAAAGATTTAGCCCTCCAAAACTACAATTAAACTTGAATGGAAATTTAATTCTAATAGAACAATAATTAATGCATATATACTTAAAATAAACCAACCTGTTAGGTGCACAAGGGGACAAGATCTATCCAGAATTATTTAGTATCAAGTAAATCCTTTGCACTTATTCTCTATGAATTAAAAGACAAATCAGAACATTCCAGCACCAAACAATGATTTTTGAGGGGAAAAACATAGAAAAAACATATGATCGAAAGTTTCGTGGATGCATCTTTCATAAACTGGAATAAAGACAAAATAAAATAATCACACTCCACAAAGATTTCTTCATACTTGAATTAAAACTTCTACATTGTACAAAATGGAAAAGATACCATCAAATATGCAATGAAATTCAACAAAAGTAGTAATGTTGTATTGTTTATTGATGATTTAGGAAAATAATGAGTAGGTAAATAGAAGTGACAATATATTTGACTAGGATCCAAAGTGGGCATTTTTTCTACAATGTCCATAGCATACCCAATCGAGCAGTTTGTTCATTTTTTAAATTGAACTCTAAAGTTGATTCACCGAATTCATTCATCAAATTAATTATAGATTCACTCCAATAATTGAATTCTCCATTGAAACTATGATATGATATTGACTGACTTTGAGAAGCAACAATTTTCCCAATACTCCTCTCAAATATCTCTCACCTCATAATTGAAGCAGTTGCGAATAAGACCCTGCACGTATTACACAACAACATTCCTCCTCTCTTATGAAGGTTGATTTGCCTGAATTCAAGCATTCGACTCTGCATTTCTCTTTTCAGCAATAGCCCACCATTCCGAATGGGGCTAGGTGAAAGTCCTTGGTGTACTTGAATAAAAAGATACCCCATGCATTGAGGGTGAAAACATTAGAAAACCATGGGTTTTACTTGTAGTATAGTATGGGTTGAAATAAGGGGAACCCAATAAGCAAATATATGCTAGTACCAATAGAAAAATATAAAGAAACTTAGAAGCACATATATGTTAGTACCAACAGGAAAGGATAAGGAACCCATGGAAATAAAGTGTTGTTTCACCAAGACATTTGGGTAACATACTATTTCACTTTTATGTTATTCTATATTGTCACCCCTTACATCACTAATAGGAAAACAAAAATGTTGAAATACCATAATACCTCTTAATATAAAATGGTATAATATAATAGTTTAAATTTATAGGTTTAAATTATCTTTACTGTAGAGAGTTAGAAGAAAAGAAGAAATGTTGTAATACCTTGAGTTTTAAACGTGTATATCCATTTCTCTCACTGTTGAACAATGGAAAAACATCGAATAGAGAAGAATAGAGTATGAGATGGAGAAAAATGTTGGACAAAGTAATACCATGGACTTCAAATCTTATGGGCCCATTCGTTAGTTGTTTCAATAAAGGAGTAAGAACAAGGCCATTAACTTTTATGATGATTAGAGTTAAATCTAGGAAGAGGAGGAAAATCTACATGGTGGGCAACAAACCATGTATATATCACCAAAGAGGATCAAAGCAAGAGGAAAATAAACATTTTGGGTGACACGGGTAACAAACTATCTATCACTAAAAAAGGTTTTTCAAATTATTAGAGTTCAAAGGAAAGAATAGGCAGATCATTGACATGGCAGATAGCCTGTCAGTAAAGAATGTGCCATCGAGGTTGGTTGACCATCAGTATAAATGTCGTGATCCTAAAGAGTAGTAATTTACATTATTAGAAGAATGGAGGTCACACATGGTATGGAAATTTACATTCTCAGAAGAACGAAGGCACATGGTAAGATGAGTAACATGGAATAGGAGAGAGAAGTAAGGGGAATAGAAAGGAGAAATATAAGGTATGAGATGGAGAATAAAGGCTCATTAAACAATTGAAGCAATATCCATGGAGCTAAAGCAAACACATTCCCATTTTGACGATTAGAGTGAAATGCTAAGAGGAGAAAATCGACATGCTAGCCAACAATGTGTCATTAGAGAGATTTTTGTGTCACTAAAGAGGTTGGTTATCCATTAGGATAAATCCAAGAGTCAATATTTAATACTTTTTATGTCAGTTAATAAGTTGGCCAACCATCAGGGTAAATCCAATATTCAGTATTCAACTTGTGTTACTAAAGAGGTTGGTCAACCAGTAGGATAAATCTGATATTATGTATTCAACTTTGTGCATTAATAAAGATGTTTTTCAACCAATAGGATAAATGCAAGATTTAATATTCAACCTGTGTTACTAAAGAGATTGGCCAACCAGTAGGATAAATCCAACATTATGTATTCAACTTTGTGCATTAATAAAGAGGTTGTTCAACCAATAGGATAAGTCCAAGGTTCAATATTCAGTTCTTTTTGTGTCACTAAAGAGCTTGGTCAAACATTATCAACCATTAGGATAAATCCAAGATTCAATATTCAGTTCTTTTTGTGTCACTAAACAGGTTGGTCAAACATTAGGAAAAATCCAAGGTTCAATATTCAGTTCTTTCAATATTTCTTTTGGAGAATAGAGGATCTCATATGGTTACAATACCTCTGACCATCATCGTAATTATCATTTCAATTCAAAATTTTTTAAAAAGTTTATAACCATTTATAAGTATGGGAGAAGCAAATTGGGTCAAAGAAGTTTCCATGATAAATACTACAATGAGAGTTGCCAACAAATTTTTATCATAAATACTCCAATGATTTTTTATGACCATAAGAGAAGAAAAACAGAAAGTGCAAATATTTCATTGAAAAAATAATGGGAAAATATTAAAACTTGTAATGTCCCACATATAAATTCACTATACATAATTTTCTTTCCTTTTGAGTACTCCCTTTTATTTTCTATGTATGATTTATAAGGTTATAACTTCCTACATGAATTAGATGATATAACACGGATGAAAGAAGGAAAATGTTCAACAAACAAATATAAGTATTTACATGTTTAAAGATATGTCAAGTAGTGTAAGTACATATTTGTTTTCCTTTTGAATACTCCCTTTTATTTTCTATGTATAATTTATAAGGTTATAACTTCCCACATGAATTAGACCGATATAACACCAATGAAAAAAGGAAAATGTTCACCAAAAAAATATAAGTATTTACCCATTTAAAGATATGTCAAGTATTGTCAAGTACTTAAGCGTTTAAAGATATGTCAAGTATTATTACCCTAGAGTGACATGGATAATGATAACAAAAATTCAGTGATTATATGATTAATAGTATTAGAGTCAAACACTAAGAATTGTAAAATTGTAAAATTGTAATGTCCCACAAATAAACAATTATTGTGCAGAATTGTCTTTCCTTTTGAAAAGCGATTTTTATTTTCTATTTATATGACATTTGTGATTAACTACGTTTATCCTTATTGTACATAATTTTCCTCCCTTTTAAGTAGTCACTTTTATTTTCTATTTATATGATTTACAAAGTTATAAGCGTCTGCATTTTTTAGAAGGATAAAGTTGATTTACAAATAAATATAAGTTAACACCTTTTTGAAGGGCATATCAAATAAAATTCAGTGATTATATGATTAATAATATTAAATGTCCTTCCAAAGTACAATAAAGGATTCTTTTCTTTCTACACATTTTTACATATCACCTCTTCCTACTATTCTATCTATATAGACACATGCAATTTAACAAAATAGTTGTATTGATGGAAAGTAAATCCACAATCCCCTTTTCTAAGTAAGAGTTGTTCTTCTTTAACTACATGTTTTTAGTTTCCATAACAAACTTGCTCCTTAAGTTAATATTTCTTTTCTTTAATTCAAATTAATTTCAAAGTAAATCATAATTGTTTTTGTTTTCACCTAGTTCCTTAAACATGTCAAAAAAAAATCTTTTACATACTCCCCCTAATATGGATATTGAAGCAACTAAATTGACAGAAAGTAAATTGATCTATAACCCTATAATATGTTTTTCTTAAACTACATATTTTTAGTTTTCACGAGGAACTTGCTCCCTAAGTTAATATTTCTTTTCTTTAATTCAAATTAATTTCAAACTAATTCATAACTGTTTTTGTTTCCACTCATTTCGTTAAACCTTTCAAACTAATTCATAACTGTTTTTGTTTCCACTCATTTCGTTAAACCTTGCAAAAGAATTATTTTACATACTTGGCCAACCATCATGATAAATCCAATATTCAGTATTCAGTTTATGTTACTAAAGAAGTTGGCAACGAGTAAGATAAATCCAATACTATGTATTTAACTTTGTGCATTAATAAAGAGGTTGTTCAATAAAATAAGATAAATTCAAGATTCGATTCGAGTGTGTTACTAAAACAGTTATAAATAACTTTTTTTTTCTTCACTGCAAACTTAGTTCCTAGTTTTAAGGTTCATCTTTGAATTTATAAAAGCCCCTCCCGTTTCTATATTTTTCATTTTTACACTAAAAACAAGAAATTATGTTTTATATTAGAGAATGTTAGTAAATTCACTATAATAA
>APFE030515836.1:0-41903 GCA_000404065.3 Pinus taeda
AACTAAAATTTGTATTTATATATATTTTATATAATTATGTCTTGTTGCTGTTGATAATATTCATGGACGTTTTTTTTTACCATATGTAATGACGTGTTAAGAAGAGCACCAAGGCGATCACCAAAACTTATCTCCACAATTGTTGCATTGGGATCCGAGCTTTGGTCTATTGAAACCATAGGGGTTGGAACAGTATCTCCATCCGAACCCTGTTCGGATTGAAGGCACAGACAATTCGAATTGCCAAATTTCCATTACCAATTCCCAGCTGGGTAAATGTACCGAATTTAAGGGTATTGACTCCTTTAGCTGATAAAAGCAGCCCTGAATGGTGACTTTTGAACTTAGAGAGGCTAGCAGCCTGTAATGCGAATTTGGTAGCCATTGCAATGGTCAACGGTCTGGTGCAGTACAAATCTGGGTGGCGTTATAAACTTGAAAAAAAATGAACTTCTCGTTTCTGGTCAAATGTTACAAATCTTGGCAAATTTTTAGTTGGGTTATATGTTAAATCCCCCCGGTCCTGCCAAAGCACGGCCGAATTGTTGTCATGACTCTCGGCGATTGCCATGTGCTTAAAATAAAATAACGCGAAAATGATTATTTTCCGGGTACGTGAACAAACAAAATAACATAACGCGAAAATAATGGCGGCCATATTTTCTGTCTAATTAATTCGAAACCTAAAATCCCCCGCTCTGTACATAATCACCTGTACATACTTATGCCTGCAACAACACACCTAGGGTTTTAATTAAAAATGAACACTAAAAATTACGCTAACCTCTGTTAGACACGGCGTCCTCCCTCTCTCTTCTGCTGCTGCTGTAATAATTTCGGGTTTCAAAAATGTCCAGGCGTTGTTGTCGATCGCGAATTCAAGTTGATTATACAGCAGACGGGAATCCTAGGGCTCCTTTTTATTTTATTTTCAAAAAACGAAGAGCGTAAAGAATTCTGGGAGGATGGCTTTCTCAGTTATACTAAATATGGCTATCTATTTATAACGTATTATGCGAGACGTATTATGGATTTCTCCCGGAGGTTCAAATCGGGCAGCGCATGGGACAGAGGGATGGATATAATAACACGGCCTGCACGTCCCGCGTTTGATACCTCCAAACCTTCATTCTACGGAGAAATAGGGCATTGCCTCTACCTCTCTCGGCCGTTGAAATATTTTCAAAGTACACCTTCAAAAAAACTTAAGGTGCACAGGCGTTGTCGTAACAATGTTCGCGCCATTGCAAGTGAGCAACGTCGCGAGGTCGAATCCTCTAACGATATTGTCGAGTTGCGGCCGAGAAGAAACCAGTCTACGAGAGTGGGAGACAGGTCCGAGGAGTTCAAGAAAATGAGAGCGCAGATGGAGGAAGATGAGTAACTGGCTTCTCTGATGAGAGGTCTACGTGGACAGAACCTCTCTGACTCACTCTTTGCTGCCGATGACGTCCGGCTTCGTCTTGTAGAAGTATCAGGCTTTGGAGATGAGGGAACATTGCCTTTGGTTTATGATCCTGTTACCATATCTGCTTATTGGGGAAAAGACCTCAAGCAGTTTTGACACGCATTACACAGCTATTAGCAGTTGCTGGTGGATTTATTACACATTTGGTATGGGATATTTTGAATAATAAGCTTAAACAGGTTGGCTCTGAGCAAGAGAGCGCCAGGAATGCACCCTCCCAGACAGAATTTAAGCGAGCGTAGGTCTATCAGGCGGAGGGTTTGAACAAGCCCTCTGATACCATATGTAATGACTGAAAACAGAAATTTCATGATTCATAACTAAAAATACATAATCTTAAAACAACGAAACTTACCTGAACTGCTCGCTCGTAAATTTTTGTCTGCTCTCGTTTTCTGAATTTGAATCGATTACTGGGAAACCAATTCAGTAAGCTTCGCTTACTGCCCCCGTGCCCAGAACCTCAGATCAATTTAAGCTGCTTCCTTTCCTGTTTGTTTCAGTCTCCCTCTGTTCTCTCCGTTTTCTCCTTCCCTTTTTCCCCCTTTCTCTTCTGCCCTCTCAGTGTTTTTATACCGGGGAGTGCGGTGGCCACCTCCCTGCCTTCGCCCACCGCTTCCGCTGCGCTCGACACCTCCCACATGCAGCTCCTTAGATATTTTGCAGAGCCGCGGTTGCTGTCGACTGGTAGAGGTTTCAGTTATGAATAGTAATGATCTCATAAAAGGGTACGCCGTATGTGTTTTCTTTTTAATATACAGCTTATGTTAACTTTATGCTTTAATATATATATACTTCCATTTATGATGTTAATTTTAAACTTTATTCATAGTAAAGTGTCACTTTATATTAATTCATACTATTTAATTTATAATTAATTTAGACTAATTTATAACATTTAATTTAGACTAATTTATATCATTTAATTTATATCTGTTAACTTATAGCATTTAATTTATACTGATTTATATCCTTTAACTTATATTTAATTTGTACCTTTTAACTTATATTTTATATCTTTTAACTTAGTCCGAAATGTAAATGGGTTGTTACACATTTCATCTTCCTTGACACACCTTCTGATCATAAGATCTGGCCCTGTTTTATACAATTTGTTAGTAATCCATGAATATCTTGCACTATTTTGAATAATCTTTATTTTCTCTCTAGGAAATAAATGTGAAGGTAACTTCCTTGTAACCAAGTAGTTAGCAAAATCTGCAAACCAAGGAGTTTGAGTAGTTACTGCAAATAGATATTCATCAGGAAACTTATTCTCAACCGGAAAGTCTTCTTTGATATTCTAAATCTTGGACAAGAAATCAGCAACTGTGTTTTGTTTTCTAGGTCTGTCTAGCACAGTAATGTTGAATTCTTGCAAAAGTAAAAGCCGTCTTGTAACTCTGCCATTAGTAATAGGTTTATTCATCAAATATCTAATTGCAAAGTGATCTATATGAACAAAAGTTTCATAGTTTGGTATATAGTGTCTAAACTTGTTAATTGCATGAACAACAGCTAAGAACTCTTTTTCAGTCACAGTATAATTCAACTCAGTGGGATTCAAACTTTTACTTGTATAGTAAATGGCATAAGGAGTCAAATCTTTTTGTCCCAATACAGCCCCTAGAATTGTATCTAAAGCATCTATAGAAATATGGAAAGGAAGTTTCCAATTTGGTCCTCCTAAGATAGGTGCTTCAGATATTTTTGGTTTCAAGGTTTCAAATGCTAGTTGGCAATCAAGATTCCACTTGAATTCACAATATTTTGTAAGCAATTTGAAGAGTGGAGATGTTACTTTGGTAAAGTTTTCTATAAACCTTCTATAATATCCTGTAAATCCTAGAAAACTTCTAACATCTTTTTGGCAATTTGGAATTGGCAACTTAGAGATGACTTCAACTTTTGATTTGTCTACTTTAATCCCATCTCCTGAAATGTGATGTCCTAAAACAATACCTTCTGTAAACATCATACAACATTTTTCATGGCTTAGTGAAAGGTTTGTTTCTTTACATCTTTTAAGGACTTTTTCAAAATTTTCCAAGGCTTCTTCAAATGTGTTACCATAGACTGTAAAATCATCCATATATACCTCTACACAATCATATATTAGATCAGAAACAATTCCTAGTACTGCCCTTTGAAATGTTGCTGGTGCATTACACAACCCAAAAGGAAGCACTCGGTAGGCAAAAGTTCCACATAGACAAGAAAATGTGGTTTTATCCTAATCTTCAGGTGCTACCTGAATTTGATTATAACCACTAAAACCATCCAAAAATCATAAATACTTTTTACCTGCTAATGTATCTAATACCTAATCTATAAAGGGCAAAGGAAAGTGATCTTTCAAGGTTGCTTTATTCAATTCTCTGTAATCAATGCACACCCTCCATTTACCATTATTTTTAGGCACAATGACCAAAGGAAAACCCCATTGGCTATCTGAGATTGGGTAAATGAAATTTACATTGAGTAGTTTTTGGAGTTCTTCTTTCACAATCTCCCTAAGATTTAGATTCATTCTTCTTTGAGGTTGTCTGATTGGTCTACTATTTTCCTCAATATAGATATCATGGATACAAATCTTAGGATCAATACCTTTCATATCAGTATACTCCCATGCAAATGCAGCAGAATGTTTTTGTAATATCTTGGTTAGCTCTTCTTGTTGTAGTTTCTCCAAGTTTTTGTTTATGTTCAATGTTCTACCTAGAAAAATTTCAATTATAGAGCTACCAAACTCTTCCATAGAATAGAGAGACATCTGCCTAAATGACAAGTATTCAACATTAGATTTTTCTTGGAATTGTGCATGATCATATTTTGAAGATGTTTCAAAATTTTCTAGTGTTCAAAATTCGACTATCTTCACTAATTTTTGATATAGTAAAAACAGGCTGAATAACATCTTCATCATCGATCCACTCCTTGTCATCTATTTCTGTGATTGCTTTTGCTGGGGGATACAAAGTAAATTTCTTTGTTGAATTACCATCAGAAATGTACATGTCACCAAATCTACAACTAATAAAAGCATCAGCTGTGGCCAGCCAAAGTCTTCCTAAGATGAGTGGGTGCCCTCCTAAATTATTCTTGGGAGTTAAAATCATGAAATCATCAGGATATTCCCAAGAATCTAAAGAGACTGAAATGTCTTCTAGCACACCATCTAGTTTGATTATCGATTTGTCTGCAAGTTGCAGTGAGGTAGGTTTGTAAAGAAGGTTAGGAAGTTTAAGCTGCTCCATAGTCTGTCTACTCATAATGTTTATTGCTGCCCCTAAGTCAATCAATGTGTTTGGAATTTCAATCCCATTTATGTGTGTCTTGACAATTGGACTTCCTAGATCTACATATTTTTGCATGGCAATCTTTCCCATCATGATATCTTCTATCTTTCCTACCAGGTGAATTCTTTTTGTTTCTCTTGGTTTTCTTCCTAGTCTTTTGATGCTCAACTCCTTTATTGTCTTAGCTAGAATAGGAATTTCTCTAATGGCTTCTAACAAAGGAATCTTGATACAAACATTCTTCAATTCATCTAGGAAGTCATAATTGGGCAACAAGATCTGTTTTTCTACTCTATCAATTTGTAATCTCTCAGGAAAAGGAGGTGTAGAAGTAGATGCTGGTTGCTCAATTATAAGAGTTGTGTTTATTGACTCTTTTTGTTTTCCTTTTTCACTAGTTTGGTTTTGGAGGGATGTTCTCTCAAAACTTTTATTGAATTTCAAAGAATCCTCCTCAGAAGCATCTTGTTCTTGAATATCTGTAGAAGGTTTTTCCTTTTCTAATATCCTACCAGATCTAAGTTGAACATCATTAAGATCTAGAGGAGTAATCATGTAAGTAGGAAATTGTTGTCCTTTTACCATATAAGCATTCTGAGGGTTTTTATTATTGGGGTTTGGCAATGGTTGGGCTGGTCGTTGATTTGGTTTTTGTTGAAATGGAAGTAAGAATTGAGGATTTTGACTTTGTTGTGGAGGTTGTTGTGGAAATGGCAATGAGAGGTGAGGGCTTTGATTTGGAAGTTGTGCTTGCTGATTTTGCTGCTGATTTTGTGGGGGAGGATAGCTTTGATAAGATGGAGGATATTGATAATATTGAGAAAATCTCCCATAAGGATTTTGTACCCCTTATGCCCATGGTTGAGATTGATACTGATTTTGAGGTTGAGGCCAAGGTTGCTGCCAAGAATTCCAGTTTGGTGGGGGCTGAAAATACATTGGATTGTTAAATCCTTGATTTTGTTGCCCCTGCCAAGGTCTTCTTGCAACAAAACAAAGAGGTTCTACAGAATTTGGGACTGTTTCTTCTTGAAAGACAGCCTTAAGACCTGGGATTGAAGTACAACCTTTGGTCTCATGACTTTCTGAATAAATCATACAAGTTTCTACAAATTTTGCATCTAAAGGGCATTCCCTTAGAGCATGTTTCTTTCTACATTTTAGACAAAAGATGGCTAAGGCATCAGCCTCTGTTTTCTGCTTGTTTTGGATTTTGAGGGTGGCTAGTTGTTCACTAAGGCTCCCTAAAATGTCAGTTTTAAACTCATCAAGCATATCGCCAATTTCTGTGCTACTTATAGATCCGGTTGCAGATTTGTTTGCTCTAACAAGAGAAGGATCTCTTGGTCCTTTCCCAGTTTTAGATTTCCCTCTAGAGAGATGAACACATAGTTCTGCTATGTCACTCAATGGAAGTTGAGAGATGTCTCCCTTTCCCATCATGTTAAGGATATCTATCCATTCATCTCTAATGGCCTTTAACAAAAGAGCTTTCAAAGTTTCTTCATCTAAATTGTTCATTTTTGCTCTTTTCAAATTGTAGTTGAATCTCTCAAGCAAATCCTCTAAGTTTTCATCTTCCTTTTGCATCATTTTGAATACCTCATCCTTATGATTAGTAGGCATACAATAATCCAAATATCTATCTAAAAATTCATGTTTCATGTCATTCCAAGTTCTAATGGATTGAGTGACTAACCCCATAAACCATTTCAAAGAAGCCCCTTTTAGTGTCGAAGGGAACAATTTGAGTTTTTGAGAGTCTCTCAGATAGTCATAGGTTTTGCACAAGACTTCAAACTCAAACAAAAAAGTTTCTGGGTCCTCACTTCTCAACCTATAAAAGTTTGGGAGGACAGATGGTGAGATGTTTTTCATTGTGGTATGTGTTTCCACATCTACTATAGAGAATCCAAATGAGTTATCTATTTTCCTATTTCCTCTGCCTCCTCCATTGTTACATCTACCTCCTCCACTGTTTTCTCTACCTCTTCCTCTACCCCCTCCTCCAAACAGTGAGAATTCTCCATCTTGATCTTCTTGTGCCATTACAATTTCTTCAGAGTCCTCTAGTTCTTCTATTAATGGATTATGGGAGATAGTTTCTACTTCTTCCTCTTCACTAGGTATTCCTACTTCCTCAACTACAATAGGCTCCCCTGCAGAAGTGAAAAAGGTCTTCTCTCCTAAGTCTGTTTTAGTAGATGAAGTGGGAGAATCTTCTAACTGAGTTGTTTCCCCTTGAATTCCAGGAATTCTAAGGCTAGGAGTATGAGTCTGGGATGGAGGTGTACCTTTCCTAACTCTTGGTGGAATAGACGGAGTTGTGAAAATCGAACTTCTGCTCCTAGCTATAAATCTACCCCTAGAATCTCTTTCTCTATGCATGTCATTGTTTTGTTTTGTTGTTTTTGCATTTTTTTTTATGGATGTAAGAGATAAAGCTACCTGGTTACACTTCCCCGGCAACAGCGCCAAAATGTTCAGTCAATTTAGAGTCCTAAATTGCTACATAAATTATCAATCCGGGTATCGTAAACTGATGAAGTGTAGTGCACTATATGTGCTTGATGACCCTTTCTTACCTCACTATTTTTGAGTTTATGTTTGTTTTGGGGTTTTGTTATTTTGATTCCTAATGTTTTGCAATGTAAACAAAATCTTAATTTACTGCTGCTAAGAACATAGAGAAATGAAATGAAAGTTAAGTGTTTTTAGGCCAATTTTGGAAGTAAAGTTTTTTAAACAAGAAAGTGAAAAACAAAGCTTCTCTTCTTGCTTTTATAATTGTTTCCCAAACATGAACTGAAAGGACTTTAAAACTACTATCTACTTAATTACAAAACTACAACTTTAAATGAGAAAATAAAATGGCAGCTATCTATGATAAACCAAAAATGGAATACTAGAAATAAGATTACTTCTACTATCAAATCTATGTGCATAATTAAAGCTTAATAAACAACTAAAGAATTGCAACTAAACTAAGTGAAGAACTAAAAATGAAATTGAAATTATTCTATTATGAAAGCAAGGCTAAATGAAGTATTGTTATCACTCTGTTACATAACTTTGGGAGAACTACCTCCTTATGACAGCAATCTTGAGAGATTTCATTCTTCATCATTCTAAGAAAAGTAAACATGAAAATGCAAAAAAAGACTCACTCATAAATAAAACATTTCACCACTTAGTTTTAGGATTAACCTTCAAGTGAAAGGGTTCTTAGAAATATCCATTTATATCATGAGTTACTAAACTGATAAGAAAATGACATTGAACTTACTTAACTCAAAAACTAATGAACATCAATTCTAATAAAAGACTCATTCATAAATACAACATTTCACCATTTAGTTTGAGGATTAACCATCAATGAAAGACTTTTGGAAACATTCATTTATATCATGAGTGACTACACTAATAAGAAAAAGGCATTGAAAAGTTTAATTTAAAATCTAGAAATTAAGGAACAGCAGATGAAATAAATTGAATTATGCTACTGACATCAATTTCAAAACTATAGTAAAGAGACTAGAAAGCAACGAAAACTTAAAGGACTATTCTACATTGGAATGCAACTACTCTGAGTTAGTGAAAACAAATAACACAAGCTGCAATATACACAGTGTTAGAAAATGATTATGAACATGATGAAAAACACAGTAAATGTACAATTAAACTATGAAAGGAAAACAGAAATAAAATGTACAAAAATACAATGTACCCTTGACCACGCAGGGGCCCTCTACAAGGTCTTGGATTATCAACACGGAATCAACACTTCACACGCTTTAGGTATCCATTGAAAACAGAGTTGTTATATTAAAACAAAGCACTGAGTTTCTCACACTACAAAGCGGAAATATGCACTATTACATAAGAAAAAACTTGAACTTCTTCTGCTTTCTAAACGTTAGTATTTATAGGAAAAATACACAACTGTTTGAAGAGAGAAGTCATCTACAGCAAAACACGTAGACAGGTAATGTATCCGGAATTCTTGTCTTCGATTTCCTTGAAACATAAATCTTCTAATAGTGGTTGTTGGATTATGTTTATACAGGTGGCAGATGAGGTCCTTGGCTTTAGGAGACTACCTCAGATCCAACACTGAGAATCATGCAAAAATAGAGTTCTACTAGCCATAGGTTTCTTTCATTGATTTCCCTTTGACCAGGGTCCTTCTCATCGATTTTGGCCAAATGGATAGGATACCATCCATGTTCTGACGTTTTCCAAGGTACCCATGTGGTCTGTTTCCTCTCTTAACACCTGTAACCTACAAAAGCGTAGAGATGGCTGCGGAACAGCCGGTTAGCTGCGGAATGTGGCTGCGTTCTGTAGCTGAAAATAGAAACCTATTCAAATAAAACATAACAATATAACTTGTAAATCACTGAAATATACTCCTTAAGACAATGTTTAATGGCTTATGATGATTAAGGATGCATTTTTCACAGAAAAGAAAAGGAAAAAGGATGAGAAAGTTGCTTAAGAAAGAGGCAGTTTTGGAACTCAACACCTCTTGAATACAATCTTCACACTCTTCAGGTAGAAGACCTACAATACAACTCCTTCTTGGAGTTGTTTTAATGGCCTTCATGGCAGCTTTGGAACTCTCTCCATAAGACTATCCATAGCCAAGACCCAAATACTTAGGCCTTTCCTCAACCATTATTGGCTCGACAATACCTTGTGCATGTTTACCCAAGCCTTTTCCTTCATAGCCCATCTTGGACATTAGCTTGGAACCTATGCCTCTAGTATGTTTTTCAAAAGAACCAATATAAGCATTCTTAGAAGAATTTGAAGACAAACTGGAATGGTTTACCTCTTCTTCAAGCTGATACTTGACCAAGGCTTCTTTGGCAACAAAGAGTTGTGACCCCAACTCATGCATCCTTTTCAGGTTCATATTTGCAATATGAAGTTGCCTCGCCATTTCCTGCAATTTGTCAGAAAGCAACTACTTCTCTTCCTCCACGGAATTCAACTGCTCTCTAAGTGTGTTGCTCTTCCTTCCATCCTCATACATTTCTCTCACCATATCCATCATGGTGGACAAGTCTTGCTTCATGTCTTCATCAAAGACTCTTGTGAAGAAAAAAGAATTTGAGGACTCACTTGTAGAAGTTGTCATTCTGCCAATGAACAAAAGAACTTCAAACAAGATTAACAAAGAGCTTATTTAAGTAACCTTTTGCAACAATCCTCTTATGCATCAAGGATTGCCTTGAGGTCCTTTGGGATAAGAAAAATGTCTTCAGCCCTTCTTCCTTTTTGTCCTTCCTGGACTGAGCTATCAATAGTTTTCCCTTCACCTCTGCAAACTCAAACAATAGTCAGTCTGCAACAAGCATACAATCAATCCTTGACTGCCCAAACACCTTTCAGACAAGCAATCTTTGTTTTGTCAATCAAGCATTCTGATATAACCTTCTTTGAAGGTGGGGTTAATCAATCTCAGGCTCCGATACCACCTGATCTGAAAATGGGGTGCTAAAGGCTTCTTGTGAACTTACAAGAACCTCTCCCACTTCCAAAGCTTAAATATTCCCAAGATATTATGATTAACCAATGCGGAATTAATAATGTGCTTGAAAATAAGGTGTATGTTGGTGTTTATTTTTGACTGTTTATGTGCTTTAAAATTATGTTTTTTATGCTGATATAACATGCATATAATAGTAAAACAGTGTAGCAAATAACAAACACATAATACAACAATTTAATTAGGAGTTCACCTAAAACTCTTGGGCTACGTCTCCGTGAGCTCTAGTCAACTCGACTAGGCTCTCTGGGATTATGGCAACAGTCCTTTTACAAGCTCTTTGCTCAACTCCATTGGTTTACACAGAACACAATGGGTTTAGACACCATCTTATCCCTAGCTTTGAAGCTCTCGGCTTTCTGGCTCTGCGCTCTCGCTCTCGCTCTTGGCTCTGGCTCATGGCTCTAGCTCTGGCTCTAGCTTTGGCTCCTGGCTCTCGGCTCTGGCTTCTTTGAGCTCTCTTTCGGTCTCTACGTGCATCAGTGGTTCGCTAGACCTCCCAACAACCTTTAGCAACCTTCCAGCAACCTTTTGCAGCTTTGCTGCCTGTCAATCGTGCTCTCTGGTTCGCTTGACCTCTAAGTGACTCCAAAAAACTCCCTCAGCTCTCTGCACTGCCTGCTTTTGCTAGTTTATTCCCTCAATCATGCTCTCTGGCTCCTTTGAGGTACTTTTCCGGCTCTTTGGCTTCCCCCAGCCGTTTCTCTGTGTATAATCATCCCTCTGCGGCCCTGTGGCTTCTCTGTGTGTTGTTTGTTCAATTGGCCATCTGGCTCTGCGGCTCTGTGGCTTCAAACGCATCATTGCCTGCCAAAAATGCCCACTTGCAGCGTGGCATGATGATTAGGGGCCGTTACAGGGGATTCGGGGCCTTTTTCCAGGCAAAAACCCGATAATGGGACAAAATCCCAATACACAGCATTTTACTGGAAATACACAGGAAAACACTATTGGGCGCGAAATCCGAACTTGAAATTCCATTAAATCGCCCCTATAAACCCATTGGGTCCACCATTTTATCGCAATTCGCTATCGCATGGCGAAATGATCAAAAAGCCCAATACACAGGAAATACAAAGAAATCCTGTGTTTCTAGACTTCAAATTTTATACAATCAGGTCCATAATCCCATCAGTTCCGGCCCTTATCGCTTATCGCAATCACAAATCGTATAGGCCTACTATCGGGGATCGCCGACCACCGATTTAATCTGGACCGTTGATCTGATCCTCGATCGGACAGTCCAGATCGCATCGCATATCGCTATCGCATCGGCCCTATGTGTCAGGGATCGTTGATCTCCCAACTGCTGATTTAATCCTGGCCGTTGATCTCATTTCCAATCCGACGGCTCAGATCGCACGGTGCGGATCGGCATATTACATTTCTAACGGCCCAGGGTTTCTGTATATTGACTACGCCGATTGTCGACGTCGATCCGCCAATGCTGATATCGGCGATCACATTATCGCATCAGCTCGGGGTCCCTTCCTTGTGTTATTTACATGTCTACCTCCGAATCGACATGTCGGGGATCGGCAATCGGGGTCTCTTCCGCCTCCGCTTAAGTCCACCACTTGGACCATCTTCGAAGCGATTTCCCTTTATAAGGTTTTTTTGCCATTTTTTTGAAGATTTTCCCTCTTTTTCAAAGGATAAAGGGCAACTTCTTTTTGTGAAAACTTTTACATCCGAAGTCCATTTTAGCCCATTCAAGTTGCAGTAGGTTCAGAATGAAACGATTTCTGCAATGGGGCTATTTTCAGGAACATCCTTGGACTTTCATTTTCCCCTGTGAGGAACACTTAGACTTAGAAGTCTATCCAAAATCCATTTTGGATCATACAGACAACTCATACAGTCCCTAATGTATCTAGTCAATACCAGGCCATTCATTTGTTACGCTGTCAACTTCCTAAGCCAGTTCATGGTGGAATCAAAGAGGGCGCATTGGGCAACAGCCAAACATGTTCTCAGATATATACAGGGAACAGTCGATTACAAACTCTTGTACACCAGGAGTAAGGATATTAGATGAGTGGATTTACTGATGCAGATTGGGCAGAAAATTCAGTGGATCGGAAAAGTACCTCTTGGTACTATTTCAACATTGGATCAGAAATGACCTCCTAGTGTAGTAGGAAATAGAAATCCGTGGCTCTGAGCTCACTATAGGGAGAATATATGGCCGCAAGCACAACTTCGTGCGAGGCCATATGGCTTAGAAAACTGCTTGTGAACCTATTCAGAAGAAAGATGGAGAGGACCAGGATCATGTGTGATAATCAAAGTTGCATCAAGCTCTCTGAGAATCCAGTGTTTCACGATCGGTCAAAGCATATTGATATCCGGTGTCACTTTGTCAAAGACTATGTCCAACGAGGAGCTGTAGAGTTGAGCTACATTCCTACAGGAGAACAGGTGGCAAACATCCTTACCAAGGCCCTTGGAAGAACCAAGTTTGATTATTTTAGGGAGAAGATGGGGATAATAAAGAATCCATTTTAGTAGCAGAATTGGGTATGATGTTGCAGTGGAATAGCAGTCAACAGTAGCACGATGCAATATGATAAAAATGAGTTGGCAGTGCAGATGTAGTGTTGGGAAGAAGGATCAACAACAGCACGGATGCAGAGGGAGTTGCAGTGTTGGGAAGATGGACTAGCAGCAGCACGGATGTAAAGGGAGCTGCAGTACAGATGTAGCAGTGGCAGTGATAGAGCCATGGGCAGTAGTATAGGATTCAACAGTGTAGAGGATGTTGGGCAGGGAGGCTTAGCATCAGCACAGGTACCAATGTCGTATGATCAAAGTAATTCTTAGTGTGGAGTATTACTAGAGCACAATCCTCGCTAAGAGGGAGTGTTGATTTGGGGTAGCATCGGATGTGATCTAGCCATGAAAATTGGTGGAGAGGCTAAAGCACATGAGATCTCCAAGGCCCAGAAATGGTTTGGGCATATTCTAACTGGTTTGGGAGATATTAAAATAATTAATATTTTTAATGGAGTTCCTAAGTCTAAACTTCGGAAAAATAAAATATTAATGGGTATTAATATAAAATTGGGTTGGTAGGTTACAAAAGTCATGGATCAAGCCAAATCTAATATTAGTCGTTGATTAGAGATTTAATCTCGGCCGTTGAAGGACCAACAAGAAAAGTATAAGAAGAGGCTTGAGGGTTAGTTGGAGAACATACTGAGGGAGATCAGTCAATTCGATTTTTGGAGCAGGGTTAGCTGAGAAATTTGAACTAGTGGTATGGAGAGAAGCAGGGGGCAACGGGTACGGAATAGAGAGTTGGGATCAGCACCAAAAGACCAACACAGAGATTGGAGAGGCAGATGCAGAGGCAGCAGGCTATGCAGTCACTGAAAGGCCTGCGTGGGTGAGGCAGAGAGGCCCAGTGCTGACGCAAAGAGGCAGGAGTTGATGCAGTAGGTCTGGGAGTTGTGTAGAGGCCAGTAAGCCTGACGCTGAGTTTGGGAGAAGTGCTGGAGAATTTGCTTCCTGTTAGGTAAGCCAGTTTGGCACCCAGTTGTACTGAAGAATTGTTGAATAATAAAATCCTCCTCTACTGCACCAATTTTCCCGCATTGGGTTTTTTTCGAGGACATTTGTCCAAAATATCTATGTTGATGTGTTGATTCTTGTGCATGTGTTTATTTCTGTATTATGGTGTGATATCTGTAACAGGATTTATTTTAATGTTTAATGAAGGGTTTTCATAAATAACTTATTGGAAAATAAGTAGGAAAAATAAATCAAATGTTGCAGTGATAGAATTTTCACACTTAGACAATCGTGACAACTCTTTTGATTCTCTACAAGCTATCATCAATGCTTTTAAAGGGAAATATGGGGAGAGAAAAGAAGGAAGATATATGCTTAAAGCCATCAACAACATTAAGAAGAATGACAATGAAACAGTTGAAGAATTTAATCAAAGAGATGACTCAGGATTATAAGCCTCCTGACAAGTCTTTGTTAGAGTAGTATCTTGAAGCCTTTTGTGTTGATACATTTGTTAGTTTTTGCAGCATCAGGTATGTTCTAGCCACAAAATTTGGTGGAGAGGCTAGAATACATGAAATCTACAAAACCCATAAATCGTTTCTAGAAATTCTGCCTAGAAGTGTCTCAATTAGATTATTAACCAATTTTTAAATATGTCCTAAGTCTAACCTTAGGGAATATGGTTATATAATCTAAAAACTCACACTGATAGATCCAAAGATGATGCTTGCCATTGATTAAGTTTTAATCTTGGTCGTTGGTGCTCTGACAGTGGATTATAAGAAGAGATCGACGTGGTGATGGAGGAAACACTTGAGTAGTTTGATTTCCTTCGCAGATTGATTTCCTGAGTAGCAGCAGTCAGTTGTCGGAGAGAGCTAGAGATCAAAGCAGTGAGTGAGGGGCAACGATAGTGAGTCCAGAGGAAGTTTTCTAGATCCGGAGAGGTAGCAACAAGAGGGTCGAGTTATTCCCAGTGAGGCAGCATAGAGGGTTGCGCAATTGCTTCAGAGAGGGAATTTCGATTTGCTGGAGAGAAATTCTTTCTCAGATCTAGAGACAGGGTAGAGGTTCTAGAGTGTCGAAGAGATGATTTCCTTAGCAAAGGCAAGCAGAACAACTTCATCGGAGACCAATCAAAGGCTTGACGTCATAAAGACTGTGCAGAGGCTAACGCAGAGGCTTCAGGAGGACGATTTCTCTGTAAGAAGGTTATGCTGTGATTGCTTGTGGAGGAACGATAATTCCCTTCAATAATTTTGCCCAGATTTTACTGCTATGGATTGCCAATGTCGGGCATCCAACTTGTACTCAAATTTTCATTACTAAATAAAAATAAAAACCCTCACTCCTACACCGGTTTTCTTGAGTTGGGTTTCTCTGGGGACATTTGTCCAAAAATAATTGACTCATATTTTATGTGTTTGTGCTAGCATTTCTAAGTTTCTAGTGCTTTATTTTTTCCTCAATTTTATTTGTCAAGGTTACAGTGTTTTTATTTTCATGTTGTCGTAGCAATAAACTGAATAATTAATTTATCAGTTAGGAAAAATAATACCAATTGCTGCAATAGGATTCCATATTGGATTTTTCACAACATCTTACGAAATTAAACGTACTAAATCGATTGACTTAGCCACTGCTCAATCTATTGCCAAAGAGTTAGAAAAAGATAAGAAAGTGTCAGGTAAGTAGGATATTCCTAGTTTTGAAAGAGGTCCGATCAAAGCTAAAGGAAAGGAAATAAAGAAGGTAGTGTTAATCGAGGTTGTCATTGATGTCAATAGTTGATGTCAATCGTTGATATGGCAGTGACTGGGATGCAAAATATTCTTGAAGGTGCCAGAGGATGACTACAACTCTGTTTAAGTTGTCAAGACACAAATGAAGTGTCATTCATGTATCTTGATCATAATGAAAGACTACCATATCACTGTACTTGATGAAGGCATAGAAGAAATACACATGATGACATGTCCTACCTCCGATGATTTGATGACAAACCTCCAATGATGTGAAGCTTGATGCCCTTACCTCCAGTGATCCTAATAATGAAGACTACATAATGATGGTGACAATATGTTGAAGATGGCAAGGTGATGAAGAAGGAAATCAAGGACATGATGATGGCAAATCTATGAAGAAGGCGGCAAGTGCATGATTATGAAGACAATCAATGAAGAAGTCAAACCATGAAGAAGCCCAACACTCAAACGCATTCTGCCCTGCCTCCATTTCTGCACTAATAAATAATCAGTCACATTAAAAAATAATTTTTGCTACCTTAGATGCAAAATTCGTTTATGACACCTACACCATCTTGAAGAGCATAATTTTTCCTTTCCAATGAGCTATTACTCAGCCCGAAACTCCAAGATGTTTAAAAGTTATTGATTTTACAAGTTAATGGTATAATTCTGACAGTGAGCCGACCTGTGTTAAGCCAATTTATGTCAGCCAAATTACAGTGAAGTGTCTCTTCTTTTGATCTCACAAAAATCACTATTTATAAGGGCTTCAGACTTCATTTCACAAACAATATTTTTGGTCAATATTACAAAAGAAGTACAGTAGCTCGTATTGCAGAAGGTTAAGAGAGAAAAACTTGAAGATTATCATTCAACTTGTGAGTTAAAAAAAAAAGATACCATTGAACCTGCAATTTTTGGGACCAACAAAGTTTTTTGAATAAGCATACCTGTATTATATCTTTTGGGCAATGATATTCTCTGCAACAAATAATTTTGTGGAGTGAGCCAAAGATATGATGATACCAGTGACAACAAAGGTTCGAACCTGTCGTGGATATTTTCTAGATTGAGTGAATTGCAGACCTAAATCTGTGGATACCTTCCAGACCTGTATATCTCGGTGACTTCAGTATTGTATATCTCTGCGACCTTTTTGTCTTATAACCATAATCTTGTAGATTTAAAGAGCATCATACTCTTACAAGACTTGTTTCAAGAGAATATACTTGTGAAGTTGATTAGATATACACTGAAGGAAGAATTCTAGTGTATACATTGCATAACAGTGGAAAATACCTGTTGAAGGCATTGAAACAGTTTCTTTGAAACAGTATTGAAGACCTTGAGACTATCATTGAAAGTAGTCTTAAAGAAGAAAGCGTTCTGGACGGAAGAGACTTTTGAAGCAGATTCAAAAGAAACTTCTGAGTAGATTTGGAGTAGTGCACAGTTACATCTTGAAGACATATTTGATAAAGACATTTAGAAGTAAGCCTTTTTATAAGGTCACTGTGCAGTGTAGAGGTATATTGTGATAGTCAAGCAAGCTTAGACTAAACTCTTTGAGAAGGCTGTTGGACAGATTTGAGTTGGAGGCACAATTTTTGGCAACCTTGTTTGGATAACATCTTTTGAACCAGTTTGAAGTACTCTTGAAAGAGGATTGATTGTGAAGACTCTTCTAGAGCAGTCTTAGAGTATACATCCTTGCCCTTGGAGCTGACTTTGAAGATTTGGGGAGATCCTTGGAGACCATGATGCCCTAGTCATCATGAGGTGACCTTGGAGAAATTGTTTGAGTAATATGAAGTGTTGTGGAGACACCTTCTATATGAGAAGGTTGTCATTGATGACATAACACGGATACTATAAGAAGATTGACAAGGATCCGTGAAGAAGACTTTGGGAGTCATGATTTTTCTATCAAACATATCTAGACAAAGTACAATAGTGGGTTGGAGCCCAGAGGGTTGGTGCCTGGAAGGTTGGAGCCTCAAACAAACAAGGTTGGTGCCTTGAAGGATAGGATTGGATTCCTAGAGGGTCAGAGTCCTCAAGAATCCAGGTCGGTGCGTGAAGAAGATATAGGATTGGAGTCCTTGGGGTCGGTGCCTTGGAAAGTCCAAGTAAGTGCTTGGCATATGCCAAGTTGGAGCCCTGGTGTCTTCATCTAGGGTTGAAGCGCTACCTATATTGTACTTGATTCATTGTAAAGATTATATTAATAAAAACATTTATTCCTATTGTTTATTTTGTGTTCTAAATATAAGTGATCTAACTAATAAAAGTAACAATTGAAAAGAAATATTTATTCACCCACCCTCTCAGTATTTCCAACAATTGGAATCAGAGCCAATACCTTCACTCAAAGCCTAACAACTTGAAGGTTGATCATTAGAACACAAATGGCGAAGCCAAGATAGAAAGTCTCCAATCCTCTAAATATGTGTCTCCCTCAACCACCAAAATTGAAGTCAATCAATTTGGGAAGGCTCCATTGTTCAATGGAAACTTTGATATATAGGAGGAAAGAATGAGGAATTTCTTAAAGACTCAAGGCATTGAAGTCTGGGAATCAATGATTATTGATAGCACGATGGACGATGAATCCAGGGAGTACAATACAAGAGCTATGAAGACAATTTTGAATGGGCTACCAAATTCTATAAAGGCCAATTTGGAAAAATGTTTGTCAACAAAAGATATATGGGACAAACTTCATGACCTTCACTCAAAAGGAGCATTGACCATGACCACTAGTCAAGAAAATGATGGATAGCAAGAAGGAAATACATAAACCATCAAGGAAGCTGAAAATAAGAATGATGACATCAAGGCCAAAGAAGACCTAGAAGAAGAAGAAAGCAAAGAAGATTTCACAGAAGATCTCCTCTCTAAACTTATGGCTGCCATAGAAGAGATTAACGATGAGAAAAACGAAAATGAGGAACTTAAGAAGAAAACGCAAGTTGGTGACCAGGACAAGACAAGAAAGGAAGTTGACCTTGTCAAGCTTCAAGTACAAGAAAGAGATGAGGAGCTTGCCAAGATTAATGAATAATTTCATCGAAACAAGAGAAAGCATCATGAAGAAGTCATATCCATGACAAATCAATTGGATAAGGCAAAGAAACGGGAAGATACCTTGTCAAGCCACCTTGAACAAAGGCACAAGAGCTTGAAAAAACTTGAAGTAGAGATTGATCTATACAAGGAAGAGGTCTCCTCCCTTAGATCTCAACTAGAAGAAGCAAGGAAATAAGCACAAGGAGCTGAGAAGGTGATGGAAGCTTTGGCATTCATACAAGGACAAGTTGATGAAGCAGAAAAGGAGAGAAACACCATGATATGCCAACTAGAATAAAAGGATGATGACATCACCAAGTTAAGATCAGAAATCACTTCTCTTAAGGCCCAATGATTAAGGAAGAAATGGAGTTCATTCTATCAAAGAAGGATGAAGAATGCAAGGAAATGAAGGAAGAAAATTTTCTCTCTTAGAAAGGAAGTTGACTTGCTAAATAAGAACTTGAAAAGTTCTCAAACCCTAGATGACATCCTATGTCATCAAAGGTCTCCCCTTGATAAATCAAGTCTTGGCTATGCAGGTGAACCCTCAAGCAAGAATGATGCAAACCCTAATGCTTCAAACAACAAGGATGTGGAGAAACTTGGAATAAATATTGATGCTCCCAGTTCTAGCAAAGGCAAAGAGAAGAGTCAAGACAACAATGGAAGAAATCCTATTCCAAGAAGAAATTCAGATGGTGTCAAGGATGCAAGAAGTAATGGTTATCATCAAAGGATCCCAAGGCAAAAAGACTTCAGAAGTACATCAAGGCAACCTTCTTTTCCCAGGTACCAAATTATATTTCTTGGTTATTGCTATTCTTGTACAAACTTTGGGCACATGGCAAAAGATTGTAAGGCATATCATAAAGACATATTTAATGGTCCCCGTCAATCTTCGAGAAGCAATTTTGCAAGAATTCATGAATTCTTATTCATGAACAACATAGAGTGCTTCGAGTGCCATAACATTGGACATATGGCACGTTATTGTAACTTGACTTGGTCCCCTACACAAGCTAGAACCGTGCCAGAGAAGAAAGTTACACAAGTATGGAGAAGGAAGCAAATTGAATCCAAAAGTCTCTTCAACACTCTAGCAAACAACACATGTTGTTGACTTGATGAAGTTATCCTTGATATTCCAAGTATTTAATGGGGAAACTCTGCCAAAAGTAAGACCATGCATATAATTAGGGGGAGCTTATGATGATTAAGCATTCTTGCAGAATCCATCCGTGAATGAGCCTTACGAAATCCTTGATGAGCCACTTGGACATTCATCCTTTGATAGATCATCTCTCAGGAACACTCCAGTGAAGAACATACTCATTCATCTTATGGAGTTTTAGCAGGTAATCTTTCCTGAGCTAGAAGAGGTTGTGTAGACAGGGGGAGCTGGTTCATCACATGAAGGAATGTAAGCACATCTATCATGGACCACATTGCCAGAAAGAAAGAGCACCATGACAGGGGGAGTACTCGGGCACCCCGTTTTGCATTGATGTCAAAGGGGAAGAGAATGTTGAAAGGGCAAGAATATTGCCATCAATGACAAAGGGGAAAATTGTTAATCTAGGTTGTCATTGACGTCAATAGTTAATGTCAATCGTTGATATGGCAGTGACCGGGGTGGCAAATATTCTTGAAGATGCCAGAGGATGACTACAACTCTTGTTTAAGTTGTCAAAACACAAATGAAGTGTCAATCATGTATCTTTATCATAATGAAAGACTACCATATCATTGTACTTGATGAAGGCCTAGAAGAAATACACATAATGACATGTCCTACCTCCAATGATTTGATGACAAACCTCCAATGATGTGAAGCTTGATGTCCTTACCTCTGGTGATCCTAATAATGAAGACTACATAATCATGGTGACCATATGTTGAAGAAGACAAGCTGATGAAGGCGGCAATCAAGGACATGATGATGGTGACTCTATGAAGAAGAAGACAAGTACATGATTATGAAGACAATCAATGAAGAAGTGAACCCATGAAGAAGCCCAACACTCAAAGGCATTCTGCCCTGCCTCCGTTTTTGCACTAATAAATAATCAGTCACATTAAAAAATATATTTTGCTACCTTAGAGGCAAAATACATTTATGGCACCTACACCATCTTGAAGAGCATAATTTTGCCTTTCCAATAAGCTATTACTCAGCCCGAAACTCCAAGCGGTTTAAAAGTTATTGATTTTACAAGTTAATGGTATAATTCTGACAGTGAGCCAACCTGTGTTAAGCCAATTTATGTCGGCCAAATTATAGTGACGTGTCTCTTCGTTTGATCTCAAAAAAATCACTATTTATAAGGGCTTCAGACTTCATTTCACAAACAATATTTTCGGTCAATATTACAAAAGAAGTACAGTAGCTCGTGCTGCAGAAGGTTAAGCGAGAAAAACTTGAAGATTATCATTCAACTCTTGAGTTTAAAAAAAAAGATACCATCAAACCTGCAATTTTTGGGACCAACGAAGCTTTTTGAACAAGCATACCTATATTATATCTCTTTTGGACAATGATATTCTCTGCAACAAATAATTTTGTGGAGTGAGCCAAAGCAATGATGATACCATTGACAACAAAGGCTCGAACCTGTGGTGGATATTTTCTAGATTGAGTGAATTGCAGACCTAAATCTGTGGATACCTTCCAGACCTGTATCTCTCGGTGACTTCAGTATTGTATATCTTCGCGACCTTTTTGTGTTATAAGCATAAGCTTGCAGATTTAAAAAGCATCATACTCTTACAAGACTTATTTCAAGAGAATATACTTGTGAAGTTGGTTGGACATACACCGAAGGAAGAATTCTAGTGTATACATTGCATAACAGTGGAACATACTGTTGAAGGCATTGAAACAGTTTCTTTGAAACATTATTGAAGACCTTGAGACTATCATTGAAAGTAGTCTTAGTGAAGAAAGCATTTTGGACAAAAGAGACTTTTGAAGCAGATTCAAAAGGAACTTCTAAGTAGATCTGGAGTAGTGGACAGTTACATCTTGCAGACATATTTGATAAAGAGCTTTAGAAGGAAGCATTTTTATAAGGCCACTGTGCAGTGTGGAGATAGATTGTAATAGTCAATCAAGCTTAGACTAAACTCTTTGAGAAGACTGTTGGACAGATTTGCGTTGGAGGCACAATTTTTGGCAACCTTGTTTGGATAACATCTTTTGAACCAGTTTGAAGTACTCTTGAAAGAGGATTGATTGTGAAGACTCTTCTAGAGCAATCTTAGAGTATACATCCTTTCCCTTAGAGCTGACTTTGAAGATTTGTGGAGATCCTTGGATACCATGATGCACTAGTCATCATGAGGTGACCATGGAGAAATTGTTTGGGTAATATGGAGAGTTGTGGAGACACCTTCTATATGATTGTTGGAATTTCTAAGTTTGACATATTAGAAACCCTTCATGTACTTACTAATTTATTCCTACCTACTTGTTCTGTTAATTAACAAGTTATTTACTATGTAAATACTGGAAATAAATACAAGTACATGCTCAACACATTACAGATCATCAACTGAAGGAAACAGAAACAAGAACACAAGTGACACCATTGTTTTTGGACTAATGTCCCTGGAAAAACCCAATGCGGGAAAACTAGTGCAGCTATCTGAGGGTTTGATTTATTAAGCAGTTTCATAATACAATTTGGGTGCCAAATCCAAGTCACCCAACAGAGAAAACTCCTGGCAGTAGGACCTCTATACTTGGAAGCAAATATTCCATCTGAAACCCTGGATTAACACGTCGGCAGCTTCACAGCTCCAATCTACCCCGCGAAACCCCAACGTCAACCTCTAGGGATTGCGTCAGCCTCTCTCTAGCCCAAAGTTAGCCCAACGTCACTCTGGCTTGGCCTACGTCAGCCTCTGGCCCTCTGCATCACCCATGTTGGCCCTCCGAGGCACTGCGCAGCTCCTGGCTGGCTTTGCGTGAACCCTGTGCTGCTTCTGCGTCCCTCTCTCCTGCTACCGCGTTGATCCTCCTAGTGCTACCTCTGCCTCTCTACTTCTGTATTCACTGCCCCTCAGCTGCAACTCTGATCACTCTCTCAACTTTATCAGCAAACCAAGCCCTAGAAAGTCAAAATCTTGATCTCTTGGTGTGTTCTCCAAGTGACCCTCAAGCCTCCTCTTATACTTTTCTCGTTGACAAATCAACAGTCGAGATAAAGTCCCTAATCAATGGCTAAGATTAGATCTGGCTTGATCCATGACTTTTGGACCATTCTAACACAGTTTTATATTAATTCACATTAATATTTTAAATTCCCTAAGTTTAGACTTAGGGACTCCATTAAAAATATTAAATATTTTAATATCTCCCAAACTATTTAAAATCTTCCCAAACCCTTTCTGGGTATTGGAGATCTCATGTACCTTAGCCTCTACACCAATTTTCGTGACTAGAGCACATCTGATGCTACCCCAAATCAACAATGACAAGGTTGTCATTAATGACATAACATGGATACTATAATTGAAGATTGACAAGGATCCGTGAAGAAGACTTTGGGAGTCGTGATTTTTCTATCAAGCATATCTAGACAAAGCACAACAGTGGGTTGGAGCCCAAAGGGTTGGTGCCCGGGAAGTTGGAGCCTTGAACAAACAAGGTTGGTGCCTTGAAAGATAGGGTTGGAGCCCTAGAGGATTGGAGTCCTCAAGAATCTAGGTCAGTGCCTAAAGAAGAAGATATAGGATTGGAGTCCTTAGGGGCGGTGCCTTCGAAAGTCTAGGTAGGTGCTTGGGACATCCTAGGTTGGAGCCTGGGTGTCTTCATCTAGGATTGGAGCCCTACCTATATTGTACTTGATTCATTGTAAAGATTATATTAATAAAAGCATTTATTCCTATTGTTCATTTTGTGTTCTAAATATAAGTGATCTAACTAGTGAAAGTAACAATTGAAAAGAAATATTGATTCACCCGCCCCCGCCCAAGTATTTTACTATTTCCAACAGTTAGAGCATGACCCAATTAAGGAATTAGCTCAAATGATTAAGGAAATGAGAGTTGAGCATGCAAGAAAAATTAGTGCCATGTAGTCTAGGTTGATTTAGATGGAATGGAATCAAGCTCAAAATGTTCAACCTAGAAATAATAATAATAATCGAGGTAATAATAATCCATGGCCAAGAAGGAATCCTTCTAATGATAAAAGGCCTTCTACTCCACTTGAATTGGCCAATGTCATCGATTAGCCTATACCTTTCTGCAAGCCTTGTAAAGGATTCCACAAGGAAAGTTCATGTGCTTTTGCTAGAAGAATCCTAGATGAGGGAACCGGTTAACAAATAAATAATGTTAATTCTTCAAAAGGTCGTCGCTGCACAGACATGATTCCTTCGTCTTTCACCATCAAAAATTTCAGCGTTGAAAGGATCCTATCACCCAGATGTATGGTGATACTCCATCTCAGGAGCCAATTTTGGAAATTGCTAAAAGTAAAGGTTACACATATCAAAAGAAGGGCAAAGATCAAAATCGAAGTAAGCAACAAGTTGCATCTAGAAGTTATCAATTTCTGTCCCAGTGCTATAGCTTTTAAAGTTTCCTTCCCAAAGAGCAGTGTTCTTCAAAGCTCTAGGCAAGGCTCAATAGGATAAGACTGATACGCACCCAAAAGACGAAGAAATTAAGTTAAAGGAATTGAATTGTTACATGAATGACGAAGATAATCAACTTTTCTTCCTTAGTTTAGAAGTTAATGACCGCTTGCTTTACAATTGTATGCTAGATTCAGGGGCCTCCACTAATGTCATGACTAAGAAGGTTATGGATCAACTGAATCTGAGAATTTCAAGGGCCTATCACAACATTTTCTCTATGGATTCTAAGAAAATTGAAGTCCTTGGTGTGGTTAAAGATTTGCAACTTGCCTTAGCAAATTACTCATACAAAATAATCATCGTGGATATAGCAATCATTGATTTACCAGATGTATGGGGAATGCTCCTACCAAGAAAGTTTGTAGTTGATTTAGGAGGATGTATGCTACTATTCCCACAGCAGCAGGTGGTATGATCAGATTGTATAGAGAGGTGGAAAGAAGGTACCATGTTGAAAGTCCAAAGAGCCCAAACAATGACGAGGAAATTGAACCAAAGGGTCATCTTTCAGAGCATAGTACAGTTGTGACTAAGTTCTTGTAGAAATATATCGCTTTTTCTTCATCTCATCTTCCAAGCAAGAAAAGAAGAAGGCTTGATTTTGACAAAGGCATGAAATGCAATGATGAAAGTTCACATCAAACACAAAGGATCAAGATTCGACAAGGGACATCTGAGAAGCAGCCAATCGATTTACCCATAAGCAAATAGGTGTTTCAGATTGTGCCATAGGATGCAATATGATGCCATAGGGCATCCTCTGTATTGTATTTCTAACCCTACACTCTTAGTTAGGATTTTATTTATGTCATTAGTTAGTTTTCTTTCATACATCTATATTTTATGCCTTTATGTTTTGATATGTTAGAGTAGCTTTTTTTTTATTCCAGTAGATGTTCTATATATACATGATGATTTTGATTTTGAATGGATATCTATTTGATAGGCTTTTGTTTTCTTGGATACAGGATTCTGGATTCTCACATTCCTTTGACGAAGCAACGTGTCCATATGGAGCCAGATGTTAACCACACTTTGTCAACAATTCAAGGAAGTAGAATGCAAAGGCGTGAAGTCATCATCCAACACTATTGTATCATTGTAAACCCAATTGTTGCAAATTATATTGTAAATGATGCCAGTATGACTATTTAATTATGTAACAACACATATGTAAGCCGTTGATTTTGGCAACGAATTTCATCCTAGGAATTTTTTTAACCTCGCCAAATTATGTGTTTCTAAACATGGGCAATCGGCGGAGTTTTTCTTCCAGCTTAAACCCCAAAGCTAGGGCGGAATACATTGAGAAGGTCTTAGGTGAGTCCTAATGTTATATTGAGTCTTTGTAAAAGTGTGTTTGGGAATAATTTAAGCACATTTGGCTAAATTATTTTATTACAAATATACTTAGTCTGTATTAGATGATTTTGTGTCGCAGAATTGGGTCAATTATTGAGGGTCTGAGTCTAAATGTGTTTTCACCTTTCAAGGGTTGACATTGTAATAATTTGATGTAAAAATATTTTGGTGCATGGTCCCTCATATTTAGACACCATGGTTAAAATATTTGAGGGTGAAAAATTTGTTAATCCCCTCTAGTGTCAATTAATTGATTTTTCTAGCTAAATTAAATAAAAATCCTAAGCGAGAAAATCAATTAATTTTGAGTCAAAAATTATTATAGAGAAATTAATTTCTCTCCAAGTGGAAAATAATCAAAAAAATTGTGTGTCAAAGAGAAGTCTACTTTTAGAGGTCCCCACCAAGGGAAAAATTAATATTTTAAGAAAATTTGAGCCTTGTGACCTTGGTGGTTAAGTCAAAATCAAGCTTTTAGGAAATTAATCCAAGATACTTATTTCTAGATTAATTAAAAGTGGGTTTTAAGAAAAATTCAAATTTTTCCTCAAAATAAAAAATTTGACGATGGAGATTAAAAGATGATCAAGCTATTTTCAATGGTCGAGATTATTTTAACGAGGATCACACAAACTAGCCGTTATTTTCCACTTGGAGGGGTTTCTCTATATAAAGAAGTCATTTTGCTTCATCGAATATCTTTGGATGATGTAATTCTTGAACACTGGTATTGAGTTGCTACTCTATTGGGAACATTTTGTATCATAACAGAAAGACTTTGGGGTTCAGTTCATAGTGTTTTTTTTTTTGTTGATCTATGGTATGTGTTAGCTATGTGTGATTCTATATTGTGTTGAATATTGCTAAATATTTGTTATTTCATTTGTTGGTGATAAGAACATTCTATTGGTACATGTTATCTGAGGTGATCCGATCCACCATATGATCTAACAATTATCTTTGAGAATATTATAGAGATTTATAGGTACGCGAGCCCTTGGGCTCCAAATTCACAAACTATCGGGAAGAGCTAACTATGTTTGGGATCTGAGATTTCTTTATGGTATTTAATTTACAGGAGAGTTTGGCCAATATCTATCTTTTTTTTCGAAGCATCTTCATCCATTGCTTTTTAACCAAAATTATTTCTTCAAAAAAATCACTATTTTGTAAATATTGCAAATTTGCAAATAATTTGTAAATTATTTCTAACCAATTTGTTTTGCAAGCACTTGGGGTTTTATATTTTTTCGAATTTTATATTTTATGCATATATTTGGGGTTTTGGCATTCTTTGACTCATTTGTGTAGGTGGATTTCAAATTGATCAAGAAATTTTGTCAGGGTTTTGATGCAGATCTAGGCCTAGGAAGGCAAAATTTGGCCTCCAAGCTTAACACCCAGCCAAAGAAAAAAGACGTCCAACCTTTTTTGTAGGAAATTTGTGGAAATTTTTTTGTTTGTAGGGTTTTGAATTTTTTTTGGTCTCAAGGCCTAGCTGTCTAGCCTCTTTTCCCTTAGTCGTGAGCCCTGGAGGGTCTATTAGGCCCTTAGCTGGAGGCGCTATCCCTTTAAGGGCTAGTCGCAGCCCTTAGAGGCTCCTTTAGGGCCTTGACCCCCTTTATTTGGCTAGTCTCAGGCCTAAAAAGGCCTCAACCCCCTTGGTTTCCCTTGGTCATGGCCTTGGGGAGCTTCCTAAGGCTCTCGGACCCCCTCAAGCCCCTTGCTGCAGCCCCAAAATCACTTAAACCCTAGTTGTTGGCCATTCTATGGCCTTTCCTAGCTCTGTGTCAACCTCTATGGGCTTGACATCAGCCCTTGTGGGCTCATCTCTGCTCAGTAACCCCTTTTTTGGCTTCATTTGTCTTATATTTTTCCTTCTTTGGCCTCTAGCCTTGTCTTGTGCCTTTTCTAGCCCTAGTCTTGGGGTTTTCCTAGCCTTAAAGCATTTTCATAGCCTTGTATTCAGTCATCTCTGGTTTTGACATTGTTTGAGTAGACTAACATTGTGTTTTTAACTTTTTGCAACAGTATTAGAGCTAACTTGGTGGTTGCAAGTAGCCAAGCTCATTATAAGTCAAACTAGTCATCAACTAGGCCTTTAGGCCTCTTGGTTTGCATCTCTTCCTCTCATTATTTTCTCTATTTTGCTACAATCGTTTATGCAGTCATATAAATCAAATAAAAACCATAAAAATTGACCAAAGATCATCTAATAAATCACTTAATTCAATTGATTAATCATTGGAACTTATTTGGCATTCATAGTTTGGCATCTTGTTGGCTTATGGAAGACTGAATCACTGATTTTCTGGGTTATTACAAGTATGATATACGCTCTTTTGAGGTCTGATATGGATATTAAAAGTTTGATCCATAGCTTCTAAGCAGTCTCATAACGAACTGGATATAACTGGAAGTTTAATGCATTGATTTTCTAGCTTATATTTGACATCTTATATTATTTCTTGAGCACTGATATAAATTTGCAGACCTCTTAAAAGAAGGTTGCAGCAGTAATAAATTACATACAAGTCTCTAAAATTGGTTAAAGAACTCTTATAATTCATAATCATTTAGGGTTGAAGTGACTTGGGCTTAAAATTTTGGTCATTGGCATCTTTCACTCTTTCATTCACACATATAAGTGCTCTAATCAAGTTGATAAGTGTTTAATGAGATTGGCTAATTGCTCTAATTGGCATTCTGATTCAATGATCTTGTTTCTCATTGCTATTGTCGTCATTAGATAATTGGATACATTGCACATTACTGAATTGGATGTCTCTTGTGGATTTTGTGCATCTAAGTCACTCTTAAAGCACATTAATCAAATTCAATCTTAATTGAGAGCTAATTGGCATATTGTTAATTCATTGTTATAATCTTGAAGATTGTTAATTGTGTTAAGGATCATTGATCTTGTCCATTTTGATCTTGTTTATCTCTTCAGCAATTGTCTCTTGGTGTTACCGGCCACATTTTTTGGCACCGTTAAGTTTGAGCACCTTCTCTCGTCGTTGAGATTGTCATTCATCTATTGTTTAAGTACTTTTTTCTTCATAATTGAAGATCATTGCAATTAAGTACTTAAGAAACTTAAAAATCTCACCTTAAGAACACTCATACTTTGCATTAGTATTTTAGGACTAGCATCTTGCATTAATTAATTAACCTCCAAGCATAAGCTTGGTTGATGAAAGGTAGGACCACCCTTTTCACTTAGCTTGTGAAGGATAGATCCTCGTTAGTAGTTAATACGGTGAGCTTGCAGTCGTTAGATCCATAGTCTCTACCATGCCAGAGGCAATGGGTGGTTAGATCTCAAGGGGAGGGATTGTTAATCAAGCCTCAACTTGCTTCCCCTTGCTTTCTCTCCACAACTTATTCTTGAGACTACCAGTTTTAGCTCCTAGTGACAACCCCCGGGTTGAAGAGAGGTCAATGCCTAGGACATCTTAGTCTCTCTTGAAGATGAATTAGTGCTACTCAAGAGATAAATGTAAAATGATTTAAAATTGGCTCAATTACCCTTCTCAAAGGTAGATTTAATATACACAAACAATATGTCATTCCCAAGAGTAATTGTTCAAGTCTAGTGGCCTACACACAGAGAATGCAAATTGATTGGTTGTTGTAGTAAATATGGAAAGGAGAAATATAAGATAGGAACCTAGTGCTGAGGGTTGGACAGAAACAAAATCCTATGCAATAAATCCCAGTAGAATCATGAAAGATAAAGGAAATGAAATGCAGAAATTATGCAGTGCGTTTTAAGGCTTTCAACTCAATATTTCACTGGTACTATTTGTGTGAAAATTCCTAAACCCAAAATCCCTACTACAACAAATCGATGTTACTTCTCCTCCTTGTTAATCCATACAAGTTATTTACTGTGTTCTACCGTAAATATCAAAGTAAATACAACTACAACATTCACTATTTAAAATAATATGCCGAAACAAGAAACTGAACAGGAAAAAGATAAACACAATGACACAGTTATTTTTGGACAAATGTCCCCGGAAAAACAAAATGCGAGAAAATCGGTGCAACAACTCTGAGGGTTTTATTATTATGCAGTAGTAAATCTGAGTACAATTGATTGGAAGCCCAACTAGCCATCTAAAACAGAGATATACTGGACAAAACAAATAGTGAGATGATCTCACCCTGTCATTGGAAGAATCTAACCCTGATCTCACTAGAAGGAGGATTTGCGTCCCTTTTTCACTAGCCTCTGTGCAGATCTACGTCAACCCTACGCAGTGTCTGTGTCACCTCTGCTAAGGACTGTGCTGCTCTTCCTCCAGATCCTCTATTGCCCAAAAACTTCGATTTTCAACCTCCCAGTCTCACACCCCGACTCCCAGTGTCTGAAACCCGATTTCCTCAGGAAGAATTCGATCTTCCTCTAGGCTCTGCACTGCCACTATTGTCAGCTCTGAATGGGCCAGCATCAACCTCTCTCTGGATGTCGTTCTGCCCTCTCTGCCTTGCACTCTCCGGCCCAGGAAAACTTCCCTCTTCCAGATACTATCTTTGCACCTCACTGCAAAATATCACTTCAAATTTCTCTCCAGCAATTGCTCTGCTTCAAAAATTCGATCTTTTGAACTCTCCCTGTGTGTCCTCCAAGTGGCTATCAAACATTCTCTTATAATCCTCTCATTGATCAATCAACGACCTAGATTAGATTTTGATCAATGGCTAGGATCATATTGAATTGATCTCTACCTTCTTCTAGAAGTTTCACCCACAGTTTAAATTAATATCCATTAATTATTTTAATTTCCTAAGTTTAGACTTAGGGACCCATTAAAAATAATTAATTATTTTAATAAAACTGTCTCTAGGTGGAATTTCCAAACGATTTCTGGGTATTGGAGAATACATGTGTCTAAGCCTCCCTGCAAAATTTGAGAATTAGAGCACATCCAATGTTACCGAAAATAAACACTCCCTCTTAGCGAGAAATGTGCTCTAGCAATGCAACCTATTGAGGCATCACTCTGTTCTGTAACATCTCGTTATGCGTCGTTGATGTCTGACATGCTATCCACCAACTACTATGGAAATGCCATATATGTACTGCTGTTGACCCTACCACTGTAACACCTGAATCCGTACTGCAACTCCCTCTTAATTCTGCATCCGTGTTGTTGTTAGCACTGCCACTTCCAACTGCATCTGCATTGTAACCTTCTCCAATTGTTGCTGCTATTGCATTAGCAACGGAAAAGCATCCCAAATTACTGAACTAGTGTTCAATATGATGCATCTCGTTGTTGGAGTCTGACTGTTACTAGTCTCTGCGCTGACACTCTGAAGCCTCTGCGCTGCTACTGATCTCTACTCTGTGCTATCTACACTGCTGCCAACTTTGCACTGCTGCTAACTCTACTCTACGCTGCTCAGTCTTTGGCGCTATTAGCCACTGCAACTGTCACATTGCCACTCCTCTGCACCAAATCACACTAGTCCATCTTGCTAATTCTGATCTGGGCTCCCGTAGCAAGGTATTGATCCAAGAGGTGGGCTCCTCAAGGATTCTGCGCATCTATAGCTCTTTCGAACTATAACTCTAAATCAACCCACCTCCCTCCTCGATATTTGCGGCTGCAACCTTCGGATCATGCTTCTCATCTTTGTCCTTCTTCCTGAGAGGACATAGTGTTACGTAGTGATCGAGTTCACGACACCTGAAGCATTTGATCTTCGAAACATCCTCCTTCCGCCTTTGTTGCTCCTGTTGCCCCTTAGATGCGAGGGTCGCATTCTCTTCCTCCTCCTTGGGCTTCAACCCACTGCTGCTACTTCTGTCAAATTTACACTTGACCAAGTCCCTCCTCATCTCCTCTAGTATAAGAGTTGCCCACATCTCATTCCAGTTTGGCAAAGTCACCCTGCCCAGGATGCTCTAGACAAAGACTTGACTCTCTTCAAACATTGAATTTAGGGCCAGTCTTACCATCTCAGAACATTGAGGTGTCGAGCCCACAACTACCAATTCATCTCGGGTCTCCTGAAGCTTCGTGAGGAACGGATCAAGGCATTCCCCCTTCTACATTTGCGTAGATCTCATCTTCTGCTCCAAGTACATCTTCCGCTGCTTGGAAGATCCTTGATACAACATCGACAATGCATTGCACATCTCCTTGGCAGTGTTTCTGCCAGCTATGTGACAGACTATACGAACTTTCACTCTGTCGAGGATCATTCTTTTTGTCTTCGCCATTTCTTCCTTGTACTTCTTGAGCTGATCTAGATCTGTGGGCTCAGCTACCACGTTGTCGACATAGACTTTGAGAAAATGCTCATCCAGAAGGCATGACATCTTGCCTTCCAGATCACATAGTTGGATGCCCCAGCCAACCTGTCCTGATCTCTTAGTCCACTGGCTGCCATCTCTGCCAAATAGAAGAATGTCGAATAGCCTTCTCTCTCCTCTGCGCAACACTGGATTGACCTACGCACTCCTTTCTGGAGCTTGTCAATCTACTCCTCTCTGTTGCTGCTTAGCTAGTAAGAATTCAAACTCCTTGGTTGGGAGTCCTCTGAGGAAGATTTCCCTCAACTGTGTCTCTCTCTTCCCTCTAACAACTTTCTACCGAGCAACTACCTGTAGAAAACTACATCCCACCAGAAAAAACCCTCTTCACTGAAGTTGTTGCGCTGCTCCCTCTAACACTCGCAAACTTCGATCTGGAAGTCTTACCTCTCTATCGACTCACTTAGAGAGAGACCTCCCTTGAAAATCTAGCCCTCCTGGCCTGAACTGCAACAACCCTGTGGGGATTCGAATTGTTGCCTCTGCAGGAATTTCGAATTCCCTTCTTCCTTCAGCGCTGGGTTCTAGCTCTGTTCTTCCTGCTTCACCTGTAGCTTTGATACCATGTGAAAATTCCTAAACCCGGAATCCCTACTTTAGCAAACTGATGTTACTTCTCCTACTTGTCAATCCATACAAGTTATTTACTGTATTCTACAATAAATATCGAAGTAAATACAACTGCAACATTCACTACTTAAAATAATATGCCGAAACAAGACAATGAACATGAAAAAGATACAACACAATGACACAGTTATTTTTGGACAAATGTCCCCGAAAAACCCCAATGCGAGAAAATCGGTGCAGCAACTCTGAGGGTTTTATTAATATGTAGTAGTAAATCTGAGTACGATTCGTTGGAAGCCCAACTGGATATTCGATACAGAGAGAAACTGGACAAAACAAATAGTGAGACAATCTCACCCTGTCAATAGAAGAATTTGACCCTGATCTCGCTAGGAGGCTCTGCGTCCCTTCTACGTCAGCCTCTACGCAAATCTGCGTCAACCGTATGCAGTCTCTGCATCACCTCTCTTGGGGACTACGTTGCTCTTCCTCTGGATCCTCTGTTGCCCAAAAACTTCGATTTTCAGCCTCCCGGTCTCACACCCCGGCTCCTGGCTTCTGAAACTTGATTTCCTCAACAGGAATTCGATCTTCCTCTAGGCTCTGCGCTGCCACTACGTCAGCTCTACGTGGGCCACTGTCAGCCTCTCTCTAGATGTCGTTTCGCCCTCTCTGCCTTCTACTCTCCGGCCCATGAAAACTTCCCTCTTCCGGATACTATCTCTGCTCCTCACTGCAAAAGCTCACTTCAAATTTCTCTCTGGCAGCTGCTCTACTTCAGAAATTTGATCTTCTGAACTCTCCCTGTGTGTCCTTCAAGTGCCCATCAAGCCTTCTCTTATAATCTTCTTGTTGATCAATCAACGACCCAGATTAGATTCTAATCAATGGCTAGAATCATATTGACTCGATCTCCTCCATCGTCTAGAATTTTCACCCACAGTTTAGATTAATACCCATTAATTATTTTAATTTCCTACATTTAGACTTAGGGACCCATTAAAAATAATTAATTATTTTAATAAAACTGTCTCTGGGTGGAATTTCCCAAAACGATTTATGGGTATTGGAGTATACATGTGTTTAAGCCTCACTGCAATCTTATGCTACCAGAAATCAATAATTTTCTATATCATAACATAAGTAAATTTGCAATCTCACAGGTACTGTTTGCTATTAGATAACATAAATAAATCTACAATCTCACAGGTACCGACTGATATCACATAACATAAGTAAATATGTGGCTTAAGAGCGAATCTAGCAGCTACAATTACACAATTTCTAAAGAAGAAAAATACACATGAAATGACACACAAAGGTAGAACACATATACATATCTCGATGCTTGGAATCACCAGAAACTTCTTCATTAATCTTCAAAAATAGAATACATCTCAGAGGACCAAACTTGTAAAATTTACAAAATAATTACAACCTTAGCAACAAGAAAATAGAACCATGGAGCCTCTCTCTGAAAACAGAATTTAGAACACTTTTAATTAATTTTTCCTCCCTTTTTATAGGGAGAACCAAAATAAGAACAACATGCAAAATATCTTAGAGTGCTAGCACACCTGTTTAAGTGTGTGATTAGCCTAATTGCCCTAATGATTACATAATAGACTTGATTCTTTTCTTGAAAATGCAATATTAACAAAACATGAAAAACAAGAGGTGTCATAATTGTCACAACAAAATATCTCCCTTATCGATACCTCTAATTTCCTAAGTTGGACTCAGGGTCCATTATCTAGGTTCGTGGTGGGTTGGTGATCTTGCCACACCTCTACCATTATATTCATCCCACGGTTACCTGCCAATTCACCTATCATTTTCTCCCTCTAACTGCTTAAATTTCCCCTTTTTGGAACTAGTCGTGGTTTGGTGTGGTGGCATTGAAGGTGCTCTGTGTTAATATTTTATAGAGCTACATTGTTCTTTGCTTTCATGATTACATTTCTTCAGTAATACATTAAGTTCACCCCTTATCATCATTACATTATTCAGATCTACACCATTATTCATTAACATATGCAATTAGGTAGAAAGAACAACATCATCATCATCAATGTATCGGAACATAATGGAACAATACAAGAAGAGCATGCACACACATAGAGACACCAGGATTGGTCCGAGACTAGGGGCAAACCCTTCCAAATCTTCTTCTTCTTAGATCATCATCAAATGATTCAGCAAAAGAGAGTACAATGATCCATAACTTTATCTATGCAACAAAACAATTATGATATCCATGAAATGAATCTAATCATGCTTATAATCAAAACCCTGATTCTGAGCACTGTAATGTGTTGTCACTAACTGTAGTCAACCGCTGGATATTGTTGTCACTGTGTTGAACACCGTTGCATACTAATAACTCATCTTTAGGTCGCGGATGCATGCAAATACACTGTGTGTGAGCATCCAAGACAGATCTAGACGCTCTAAGGAGAACTGGATGAGTGCGTCTGGGACTGATCTGGACACTCCCAGGTGAACTGTGTGTGGGCGTCCAAGGAACAAACTCACCCAGATCTGCCTCAAACCCTAGACGCTCCTTTGAGACTTCTATGTGAGTGTTTGTGGCAACCCGGACACTTCCTTCAGGTAAATGTGCCGCATCTCTGACATCCTGGACACTCCCTATACCATTATGTGCGTGTGTTTGGGATCCAAACTAGACTGCGGAAACCCTATCTTCTCGGACGCTCCCTTAGACACTTTGTGCCAACGTTCAAGACTTCCCGGACACTCTCCAAACCATACTATGCCAACATCCAGGGACGAAAAACCTTAGTTACGAGCCAACGTCCAAGACCCAAAAACCCTAGATGTGTGCGAGCTTCGACCCTGTAGTTTCGGACCCTTTGCGCAAGCTTTTCTTCGTCAAACCTATGCAAACCAAGATAATAAGAGGAGATGATGGCTTGATCAGTGTGTCCAAATGAGCTTGAGGTCTCTTCTATTTATAGGCTTTCATAAGGGTCCACTTGATGTTGAGGTCGACCTGTCTAATTGAACATGTGCTTAGGGCTGACCCAATCTAATATACATGAATAAATAAAAAAATTCAAAAACCAATTTCTACTTGTCTAAATAAGGTGATCTTTAGGTCAATTTTTGTAATGACCCACCTACAACTATAAATAAAATACGAATATTAGCATACATACAAGACCTCCATACGATACCTATGTATGCATGGACCCACATTTATTGCACTATATATAGGCTGGTTACTATAGGAGGAGATATAAATTAAGGTAATGAATTAATACCTCACCAGAATATCACATATATCAAATTAGGTAGGTAATACGTATACCACCTTAAATACATTATATATATATGATAAATCCTTAAACTAAAAGAAAATGTTAATTTTAATTTACAAATTAAATTTAAATTTAAAATTACTAAAATAATAAAATTAATTAATTAAATTATAAACTAAATAAATCAGATTAATTTATTAAAAAAATAATAAACTTTAATCAAATCAAATCTACGTATCCAAATAAAATCAACAAAATCAAACAAGATTTGATTTTATAAAAGTTACACGTAACAAAACAATGACACAGAGATGGGAGGAAGGCAGTGGACGACGAATTAAAAGGAGGAAGGAGAACAATTTTAACACAGAGGTACAGAAGACAGGAAGGAGTCTTGATTGTACTAGAGTTTTCGGGCATGGGGGATCATATTGCTTCAATTGGAAAGCATTCTAAGACTGAGTACCTAGGTTGTACCCAGTGCGGCAGGGAGGTTTTGGCCGTTTTGGTAACACAGCCAGAACAAGAATTGCAGTAGAGAAGACAGATTTGCAGCAGAGCAGACAGGTTGGTATTCATTAGATAAATTGTTTAAATTTTGTATTTAAAATACATATTCCAGTATTTTGAATTTAGGGCTCTTACAATTTTGGTCCTCTCAAAAAGAGGATTCTATTGCAATTATTATCTTCATCATATGGGTTGTCCAAAGTGTAATTTGACCGTGGTTGCGTAATTTTAACACTCCCTCTCAACTAGGGAGAATTCCACTGGCCAATATCTGTCCATCGATCAATATGCCATTCTAGTATCTTCAAGTATCATCACGTATCATCACTGATCATCTCTATCATGTAGTCATCATGCCATGACCACCTCAAGTATCTCATCATCACAAATCATCAATGTACATCTTGATCTATCCCTTGCTTATTCCTACTTACCTCTTGATTGTTCCTGCTCGTATGCTAAACATTCTCGAATCTAGAAGAAGAAGAATTTGTTAACGGAGGGGAGCTTAAGCTACCACCCTCTATCCATCAGGCTGCTACTCAGAATCTCTGCCAGCGTGCTACTACCCGGAATATCATCATCGGAGAGCATATCATCAAGGAGCACATCTTAACTTGTAACCACATCGGGTAACACATCTCGACCTATAACCACATCTCGACTCAGAATATCATGGGGGAGCTATGTTGAAATTTCTAAGTCTAACACGTCAGAAACTCTTCCTGCATTATCTGGTTTATTTCGTCTACTTGTTTATTCGTTAACAAGTTATTTAACCATATAAATATTGAAAATAAACACAAATGCAATCTCAATTCATCTACAAATCATCAACTGAAATAATAGACAAACACACAAGGGACACCGTTATTTTTGGACAATCGTCCCCGGAAAAACCCAACTTGGGAAAACCGGTACAACAATTTTGAGGGTTTTATTATTAAGTTGCTTTATTGAGTACAACCAGGGTACCAAACTAGCTCACCCAATAGAGATTTCTATCTGGCAGTAATACCTTTTCTTGGAAGCAGATATTTAGCTTCTCAACACTAGTCTGCCCCACGAAAAACCTTCCCGCGCTTCTCCAAGGATTTTTGTCAGCCCTGCTAGCCTCTGCGTAGCTTTGGAACCTCCTGTTTCAGCCCTCTGCCTCTTTGCGTTAACTCTCTGGCCTTTTGCATCACCCACGCAGGCCTTGCTAGCCTCTGCGCAGTCTCTAGCTACCTCTGCGTGGCTCCTGTTGGCTTTACGTAGCCTCCTCAATCATTGTGCTGGCCCTCTGGCACTATCTTTGCCTCTCTGCTATGTACTCACTGCCCCTCGCTGCAACTCAGATCACTTGTTCGAATTTTCTCAGTAAACGAAGCTCCAGAAAATCAAACTGACTGATCAATCTTGGTGTGTCTCCAACTAACCCTCAAGCCTCCTCTTATACTTTTCTTGTTGAGTCTTCAATGGCCAAGATTAAGTTCCTAATCAATGGCTAAGATCAGATTTGGCTTTATCCATGTCATTTAGAACATTCTCACCCAATTTTATATTAATACCCATTAATATTTTAATTTTCCTAAGTTTAGACTTAGGAACCCATTCAAAATATTAATTATTTTAATATCTATCTAACCAGGTGGAATTTCCCCAAACCATTTCTAGGTCTTGGAGATCTCATGTGCTTTAGCATCTCCACCAATTTTCATGGCTAGAGCACATTTGATGCTACCACAAATCAACACTCCCTCTTAGCGAGGAATGTGCTCTAGTAATGTTCCACCATTGAACATCACACTGATCCTCCAGCACCAGTACCTGTGCTGATGCTGGGCCTGTTGCCCTACATCCACTACACTGCTGCCTCCTATACTACTGCCCATGGCTCTGCCACTGCCACTGCTACATCTATACTGCAACTCCCTTTGCATTCGCACTGTTGTTGGTCCTTCCCTCCCAACACTGCATCTGCACTGCAACTATCTCTCAACGTGTTGCATCGTGCTACGCATAGCACTACCACTGCTAACTTCGGCACCGCAACTCAGTTACCGAGAAGTATGTAACTAATCTACCCAACTACTGACATCCTTGTAAGTCCGGAAACCCCCTAATGTTGAAGCTACCTTTGCTACTATCTTGTGCTCCCTTTGCTGTCTTTGTGCTGCTACAAACACCTATGTGCCTCTCTGCACTGCTGCAATCATCTCTGTACCTCTCGCACTACTGCAACCCCCACTACACTACCATAGACCTCTACACTCTAGCACTGCCTTGTCGCTCCATCCGCATCTTGCTTCTACCAACATTCATCATCCTGGTACTATCATTCGAGGCTCCCGTAGCTGGATATGATCCAAGAGTTTGGGTACCTCAAAGGATCCTACCCCTCATTGTCTGTAATCCTCCTGACTACAGCTCGATGTCTCCCCACCTCTGCTCTAGAGGTGCATGAGCACTCATGGCACAGTCGTCAACAGTCTCGACTTCTTTCTCCACCTTAGCTGGAGCTACCTTGGAGTCAGAAGCCTCTCCCTTATTCTTCTTCCTGAGACACTGGGTTGCATAATGACCCAGCTCCCCACAATGGAAGCACTTTACCTTGGATATGTCCTTCTTCTACCTCTTCCCCTGCTGTCCTGCAAATGCCAAAGATGCATCTTCCTCCTCTTTCTTGATTCAACCTCCTTTGCTGCTCTAGAAATCGATTCATCATGCGATGATACATCATTTCGAGCTTCAGAAGGCATCTCCCTCTTCCTTACTTCATTAGAGGCTCACCACCTGTCAAGAGTAGACCATCAGTATGTAAAACCAAAACCATAATCAAAATCAAGGCCATACCTTGGAATTCATCATCTTGACTTCAACAGATAACTATCAATTGTGGACATATCTGGATCGGGGAGCTTGCTTCATGTTGTGCTCTCTGCAAGCACAATTCCTTACATAAACCAATGTTGTATCAACAAAGTCAGCTCATCAGAGTTGACAAGTTAGATCAAAACTATTATCAAAGTCATCAATATCACAGTATCAATTCTTTCAACCGGGGGATAGGTAAAGCTCATATCAAGTCTTGACTTCATTTATTATCATGCCAACAAGTTGTAATCAACTATGCAATATCAATTCAAAACTTCATCAAGTCATTCTCATAAACATAATACAAGTCATTTCCGTCACTAGGTGCAAATGCATACACCAAGGATGAGTCATGCAGGTTCCATTTTCATGTTGAATCACAACTGTCAATACTTCAACCATTGTGCTAGGAATAAGGAGGCAAATACAAAACCATTATCCTAACTACTCACATGAGTCATTACTATGCCCACATAGCATTGATATCAGGGCAAATCAGCAATCGTCAAGTCAAGTCATTAGTCATCAGGTCAAATCCAAATTTGTTATTGCGGAGATCTATAGTCAAAATCATAGCCCAATCATCAATTCAAAGTTCTAAGTCATTATCAAGCATCATGTCAAAGCTCTAAACACATGTCCCGGTCACCTGCAAACACAACTTCAGTTTTCATGTTCATATTATGACAAACTTTCAAGCTTTTCTTGCTTGCAAATCTTATGGTTATCTGCAACACATCTATAGTACTGACATCTTCTAGGTGAATATCTGATTTCATGCACAGTACTTCATATTTTGCGATCAACAATTTAACCCAACAATTTCAGAAATCAGTTTTGTTGTCGCATAGATTGTCGCGACAACGCTCAAACCGGGGGCTGTCACTCTAATCCCCGATCCCTCCGTTTAAGCCTGTCTCCCGTGGCTAAGGGAGGTAGACCCTGTAGGAAAGTGGAAAACCAACTGTGAATCAGTTGGTTTGGGAGACACGAAAGGACGAAAGCACTTAATAGATTTGTTTAATTTAACGGACCATTGCCTTACGGGTTTGACGTTTAAATGATTACTTACTGTATGCTGCAAAAATGTAAACCCCACACAGTGATCATAACAATGCAAGATATCCAGTAAACTCACGATGTTTTTAACGATGATCTGGCAATATAAGAAATAAACTTCGAAAGATACAACCATGTAAACTTGCACATTAACCATATATTATATTCAAGCATGCCAGATAAACATTAATCCCAAAATTTTAGCCTCAGCAAAAATAGAACGCGATAAAATTTCCAGGCTAAGACTTCAACTGACAAAAAATTTCCACGATGTTTTTTTATGGCTTTTCAAACAAAAATTCAATTTTAAAACTAAAAAATCTAAAACTAGAACAAAATAAAAATCTAATCTAAAGTCTAATTGAAAACCCTAAAACAAAAACTTTTTATGGAATTTTTTGATTTTATTTAAGAAATAAATATTTAAACATAAACTATATTATAATAAGACCTATACGTAACAAAACAAAACTGTTTAAAAAAAATAAAACTAAACCTAATCTAAACTAAAAAGGGAAATCGAGTGCAGCGTGGGGAGGGGTGAGTGAAAGATGAATAAGGCTGCGCATCAAAGACATAGATTTACTGATTTGATGCTTTGTTATTGCAGGTTCTGAACAGCGGCAGCATGAAAGAGTGAATCAGTTTGATACATTTTGCAGGTGTATTGAATGTTGAATATAAACTGTTGCTGAAGAAGATGCGTCTGAAACAGCAAATATGATAGCAACAGGATGTTTTCCCACAGCTTTGACAAGAGATTGATGGCAGGAAGACGATGGTGAAGAGGGAAAAACCCTGAAACTGCTTATCAAAACCCTGTACCTGCAATCTGCAAAAGAAAAATGAAAACCCAGGAAAAAATATGCAAGAAAAACCCTAAAAACCAACTAAAAAAAAAATTACATTTATTTACAGATCTTAAGGCTCTTTAGTAGCCAGATTTGTCAGTTATCTTCAAATATATTTTCAGAAAGTTTCAGATTACTAATGAAATGCGTTAGAAGTTTCTCATGCAAATAATAAAATAAACTAAATGATTGACCCAGGATCAAAACTAGCTGGGCCCTGCAAAAAATGGTTGTGGGAGTTGGCTGGTTCAGCCGAGAACTTCCCCTAACGCCCACTGATCTTCTTCAACAAGATATTCCTGCACAGCTCACTTTAACCATCAATGAAGAGAGAAAAAATGGTACTAGATCTCCAAATGCAATAGAGATACCTGCTATTACTTCAGAAACCTTAACACCATTCAAACCCTAGCATGTGAACAAGATACCTATGCTCAACAATACTCTTCATTAAGCTGCTATCAATGGCTGAAAATTAAAATATGCAGAAAACAAAATAGCTCACAACACTTGAAGAGAGTAACACCAACAAGATTTTGACCCCAAAGTCTTCTTTATTAGCACCAGAAAATATTTACAAGAGAGAGCTTCTTCAGCACAAAACTCAGATCCCTGTATCTTTCAAATGACTCCTAGCACCCTATTTAAAGGAAAAAATCCCAACGGCTAGTTTGAGTGATCCATGTCAAAACGATCTCGACTGCCGATGAGGATCAAGACATCTCTTAATCTCATCCGTCGAATTTTTTATGCATTAAAAATTTGAAATTTTCAAAATATT
>APFE030515836.1:42189-60301 GCA_000404065.3 Pinus taeda
TTTGACATAGACCCTCATAGACTACCCAGTTCTGCGACCAAACATAATCTAGCATATTAACACACTAGGATTCTCCTAAGACTCTAATGATAAAATTCATTCCGGCTTTGGGGTCGGGTTGAAGGAAAACTCTGTCGATCATGGATCGATGAGACGAAAAACCTTCCGAAATGAAGATTACCACTAGAAAATTAGATCCGCCTAGGCAATTTACATACATGACTCAGCTCTGCTAAGATTATTTACATCAAAATCCAGACTGGGTTTACAACTTAATAAGATCAGGAGAATGACGATGACTGTCGAATGGCACGAACATCTCGATCAAGCGTTGTCCCTTTTTGCGAAGAAAAAGGGGGTGTACTGCTATGGGTAGTTGACACGCAGCGGTCAACAAGTTTACAGTGGTAGAATATGTCAGAGACACCGATATTCAAAGTTCAGACAACTTTAGAAAACTTCGAATGATGGTCAACTGAAGTCAAACCCCTGGACCCTCCCTTTAGGTTAGTATGGGAATGTCTTTAGCTTTCTGGATGCTATATAGGACATAGCATGTGTGCGTTCAGGGATGGAATCTCCCAGTTTTGTGCTTGCATCCAGGAAAAAAACCCTAATTTTGTATGGCTTTCATATTTGAGACTTTGTTGCAATTCAATAACGTCAAATGCACATAAATTATATTTCAACAACACAGAATGCAAATAGTAATATGAGTAAGAATATTGAGAAGAGATTCTCCCTTTGACTGGGAATCTACTTCATTCACGTTCATTTATGTCATCAACCTGTCTTTACTAGAGTCATGTAACAACAAATCTATTAGATCATGGTCATCAGCATCATGTCATCAATATTTTGTCAAGAGTTAGACTTGAAAGATTAGGGCAACAGACAGATGTGACATCATATCATGAACATAATAACACATTTCTATCAAGTCACTCCATCAAGTTAGGAAATTCAGTTTAACCATATGCCATCAAGACATGACCACAGGTAATAAGAGATCTAGAATATCAATTTCATAGTTATACCTCTAACATCAAGGTTATCATGTTTATCATGATCAATAGGATTAAGTTAGGTCATTCAATAAAACTTTACCAAAACAACAAGAGTGTCAATCTCTCTTTCCATATGCTTTCATCATGCTTATCACAAGCATTATTAGTAGTATCATGGATAAGAGTCAATGAGCTATCCGGAACTAACCTAGCTGCTGGGAATGCATGGAAGGCACGGGCTGGTTGTTTGACCCTACATATGTATAATAAGCATTGGGGATCAAGTCAAAGCTCGCTCTGATATCTGAAACTCAAGGAAATATCTAAGTACGCCTATAAGAAAGCGTAATTACATATATAATATATGCATTGTCTAAGATCAGGGTCTCACTTACCGGAGTGAGCGTAGCGAAGGGTGATCATTTCACTTACCGTTGTAAGGATTGAGGGAAAGAAATATGGGTTCTCCTTACCTTTCATCCTGTGCCGGTGAAAGGGAACTACTTACTTGAGCTCAGGCAGATAAGCACTTTTAGGACCTTACCTCATAAATATCGGCTCATAATACCTCATAAAACAGGCTCCTAATACAAGATACAGGCTCAGGATACTCGCTCATAATATCGGTTCATACTACTGGCTCATAATACCTCGACTACGGGCTCATAACTGACTATATCATCCTCTTGATCTTCTCGGGTCTTCTTCCTTTTATCCCCAACAACTATTATTACACCTTCAAGAACGCACCCTAGCTTTCCTGACACCCACCATCTGCCTTCTACCCATAGTTGTAGAGCATAGCGAATCTGTCCTATAGAATGGGTCACTTTATGAATGGAGGTATCGGCTTCGCCTTCCTTCCATTCACAGAGAATATCCTTCCATCCCCAACAACCTTTCCCAACAGCCTTTCCCCGCACCCACCATCCCCCACAACCACTTTCTTTCTTCCCCCGAAGATAGACATTCCCCTGCAAAAGAAGACTATTCATCGTTCCTATTTCTTTCATCAACCCTCTACTATCCCCCAACCTTTTCTTATAGCGTTTAAATCACCCCAACATAATTCTTGACTTTCCTGCCCTACCTGTTGATTTGGGGTAGCATCGGATGTGCTTTAGCCACGAACTTTGGTGGAGAGGTTGGGGCACATGAGATCTCCAATACCCAGAAAGAGTTTGGGCAAATTCTAAACAGATCAGGAGATATTAAAATAAAGAATATTTTTAATGGAGTCCCTAAGTCTAAACTTAGGGAAAATAAAATATTAATATGTATTAATATGAATCTATATTAAAATGGTCCAAAAGACATGGATCAAGCCAGATCTAATCTGAGTCATTGATTAGGGCCTTAATCTCGGCCGTTGAGATGTCAACAGGAAAAGTATAAGAGGAGGCTTGAGGGTCACTTGGAGGACACACCAGAGTGATTAGTCATTCTATTCTCTAGAGCGGGCTTTGCTAAGAGAGATAGACTCAGTGATCGGGAGAGAAGCTGAGGGGCATTGAGTACATGGAAATAGAGAAGGCAGAGATTGTGCCGGGAGAGTGGTGCAACAACTAAGGAGAGTGATGCAGAGCCAGCAAGGGCTCATGCAAGGCCACGCAGACGCAGCCAAGTGTTGCACAAAGCACCAGAGAGGCCAATGTGATTGATGTAGAGGCCCAGAATGATGACACAGGGCCTCTTGGGGCTAACGCAGGCTAAGAAAGGCCGACGCAGAGGCCCAAAAAGCTGACGTATGGCTAGCGTGAGACAAAGAAGGGCTGACGCAGTCCAGATTGGGCAGATGCTGGGGTTGCAGAGCAGTTTTGTGCAGAAGAGCTGCTGGAAGAATTTTTTGGGGTTTCAACCAGGAGATTTCTCTCAAACTATGAGGTATAGCTGCCAAGGAAATTCTCTGTTGGGTAGGCCAGTTTCAGCACCCAAATTGTACTCTGATATTGCTCAATAAGAAAACCCTCATATAGTTGTACCGGTTTTCCCGCATTGGGTTTTTTCCGGGACATTGGTCCAAAAATAATGGTGTCATGTGGTATGTTTGTTCTTGTTTCTTTTAGTTGTTGATCTGTAATATGTTGAGCATGCACTGGTGTTTATTTTCAGTATTTACTTTGTAAATAACTTGTAAAGAAAAATAACAAGTAGGTAGGAATAAATTAGAAAAAGTGCATGAAGGGTTTCTAAACTAAGTAAACTTAGAAACTTCAACATGGTATCAGAGCGTGATTGCAGATCACAGGAAGACTAAAAGACATCAGCCGACCGAAGCAATAGCAGCAGAAAACAGCTGTCCCGAGGTGATAGAGGTTGTTTCTAGCAGCGCAGAAGCCATGGAAGTGTGACGCAAAGCCAACCAGAGCCACACAGAAGAAGCTAGGAACTACGTAGAGCCTTAGAGAGGCCAGCCTTGCTGACATAGGGCATCCCAGGGTTGACGCAGACCCATCCGGGGTGACGTAAAGCCAGCAAGAGGCAGAGAGGGGCTGACGCAGTTCACAGAGAGGCAGTTGCTGGGGTCTAGAAGGCTGCAGGAATATTACAGAGTGGAGCTGGTGAGGTACTATAGTCAAAACAGTACCTGACAGAGCAGGGCCAGAGGAGTTGTTACCAAGGGTTTCTAGCTGAGAAACCCGAATCAATAATACAGTTGCAAAGACGATCAGAGTAGGGGGCACCTTGACAAGCGGCAGAAGGATTTCCAGGAGGGAAATCGGGACTCAGAGGGAGTCCAGAAGAGAACTTTTAGACGGGAAGTAGAGACTCAGAGGAGTCAAACAGAGAACTTCCAGGAAGTAGAGGAGTGTCATGGCACTACACGAGGTAAGAGACCAAGATAGACTGGATGGAACATCGAACTTCGTTGTCTGGAAGGCCAGAATCTTATCAGTGCTTGACAAGAATAGTGTCAAGAACTTCGCCTTGAAGGTTATAGCTATCCCAGTCGACCCCAATGATAACGACAAGTACGAGGAGGCAATGGCCAAGGCCAAGTGCATCATCCTTGACAAGGTCAAGGACCATGTAGTTCCACACATTGCCGAGAAGGAAACAACATATGAGATGTGGGAGGCCCTCAAGAAATTGTACCAGCATACTTCTGTGCAAAGAAGAATGCTACTTGAGAATCAGTTGAGGTCATATCAGATGAAGAAGGGCGAACCGAATGACACCTTCCTCGGAGGACTGAATGAGATCCGAGATCAATTGACCGCTATAGAGGCAACACCGGATCAGGGGCTGATGGTGAGGACAACCCTGAATGTTGTCTCAAAAGAATGGGAAGTGTTTGTCCAGAGTATACTAGGCAAAGGGACACTTCCACCTTGGGATGAGATGTGGGCAACTCTTCGCCAGGAAGAGATCAGACAGCAATCAAACACGGGTAGCAATAGCAAGGGGATCAAAGTCAAGTAGGAGGAGGAAGATGTGGTCCTAGCATCTGAGGGAAAGCAGGAGAAGCGGAAGTAGAAAGATCTCTCCAAGATCAAGTGCTTCCACAGTGGAGAGATGGGTCATTATGCGACCCAGTGTCTAAGGAAGAAGAGTAAGGGAGAGTTTTCCGAGACTAAGGCAGCGCCAGCACCGGCAGAGAAGGAAGTTTTGATAGACGATGGTTGTGCCAAGAGTGCACACGCACCACTTGAGCGGAAGTGGGGAGACATCGAGCTGTAGTTAAATGGACTACAGGCAATGAGGGGCAAGATCCTTGAGTACCCAGCCTCTTGGATTAGACCTTGCTACAGGAGCCTCGACGAGGAGTTGCAGGACTGGCTGGGTGGGTAGAGACGGATGCGGATGGAGCGGCAGAGAGAGCTACAGTGTAGGAGTCCCGAGAAAGCGCGATGCTAGCACGCTGCAATAGTGCGAGAGGAACATGAGTGTTGCACTAGTGTAGGACGGCACAGAGAGGTGTGCAACGGTGCGAGATGCAGGGAGTTGTTGCAACAATGCAGAGGTTAGAGAGGGAGCACTTGTCAGCGACAGAGGGAGCTTTAGGATCAGTGGGTGTTTCTAGCCCAACAGGGAGGTCAGTTGGGAGATCAGTTACTTACTTCTCAGTAACTAAGTTGCAGTGCAGCAGTGGGCAGCACGATGCAACATGATGAGAGGAGGTGCAGTGCAAATGCAATGCTGGGAGAAAGGACCAGCAGCAGCACGGATGCAGAGGAAGTTGTCGTACAGATTCAGTGGTGGCAGTGGCAGAACCATGGGTAGCATAACAGGATGCAGCAGTGCAGAGGATGTTGGGCAAGAAGGCCTAGCATCAGCACAGGTACCGATGCCAGATGATCAAAGTAATACTCAGTGAGGAGTATTGTTACAGCACAGTCCTCGCTAAGAGGGAGTGTTGATTTGGGGTAGCATCGGATGTGCTCTAGCCATGTAAATTGGTGGAGAGATTGGGGCACATGAGATCTCCAATACCCAGAAAGAGTTTGGGAAGATTCTAAACATATCAGGAGATATTAAAATAATTAATATTTTTAATGGAGTCCCTAAGTCTAAACTTAGGGAAAATAAAATATTAATGTGTATTAATATGAATCTGTGTTAGAATGGTCCAAAAGACATGGATCAAGCCAGATTTAATCTTAGCCGTTGATTAGGGACTTAATCTCGGTCATTGAGATGTCAACAGGAAAAGTATAAGAGGAGGTTTGAGGGTCACTTGGAGGACACACCAGAGTGATCAGTCATTCTATTCTTTAGAGCGGGGTTTGCTAAGAGAGATAGAATCAGTGGTCGGGAGAGCAGCTAAGGGGCATTGAGTACAGAGAAACAGAGAAGGCAGAGATTTTTCCAGGAGAGCAGCGCAGCAGCCAAGGAGAGTGACACAGAGCCAGCAAGGGCTCACACAGGGCCACGCAGAGGCAACCAAGTGTTGCACAAAGCACCAAACAGGCCAGCGTGTCTGACGCAGAGGCCCAAAAAGCTGATGCAGGGCCTCCTGGGGCTGACGCAGGGCCAGTGTGAGATAGAAAGGGGCTGACGCAATCCAGATTGGGCAAACGCTAGGGTTGTAGAGCAATTTTGTGCAGAAGAGTTGCCGAAAGGATTTTATGGGGTTTCAACTAGGAGATTTCTCTCAAACTATGAGGTATAGCTGCTAAGGAAATTCTTTGTTGGGTAGGCCTGTTTCGGCACCCAAATTGTACTCTGATATTGCTTAATAAGAAAACCTTCAAATAGCTGCACCAGTTTTCCCACATTGGGTTTTTTCTAGGGACATTGGTCCAAAAATAATGGTGTCATGTGGTGTGTTTGTTCTTGTTTCTTTTAGTTGCTGATCTGTAATATGTTGAGCATGCACTGGTGTTTATTTTCAGTATTTACTTTGTAAATAACTTGTTAAAGAAAAATAACAAGTAGGTAGGAATAAATCAGAAAAAGTGCATGAATGGTTTCTAAACTAAGTAAACTTAGAAACTTCAAAACTACCCAACCTTCTATCCCCAACAGATTGGTTCTCATGGGCGGGCTATCCTATTTATCCTTATCTCTATCCTTTCTCCTTGAATGCATGAGCATCTTCGAGGGAGCCTCATGCAAGTTCCCCACTCACTCTGACCAGCTTAGGCCTTTTGTAGTTATTGTTCCCTGAAAAAGAAGCAATGTCCATGCTTCCCTTCTTGCTCCCTCTTTACCTACTTTGATTCGCTCAGGGAAGCTTTCCTTGAAAGCTACGGGATCAGATAAGTAAATGATCTAGTTGATCAAGTTGATGAGCCATAGCTATCAGTGCCAGATCAAAAGGAATAGCCTAAGTTTAGTGATTGGAAGAAAGAGTCAGATGCTTGCTTGAGCCAAAGAGCCTAATGTTTGCGAGTCTGATGCTCGTAAGCGATATTATGGTGTTTGTGACCGAGATCATTATTAATAGTATCATGTATAAGAGCCAATGATCTATCCTTCTATATGAAATCTAAGATGACCTATGCACGACAAGTATCAAGAGTATCATCTACTAGGGTCAAGGTGCTAGCCTTCTTTAAAGGATCAAGATGTCCAATAGATGGATGTTAGCCAAACATCTAGTATATCAATGTATCAACATTAAATGGCCTCATAGAATTCAAGAATATCAAAAGGTTAAATACCAGGTGCATCATTTCCTCATAGGAAACATAGATCCAAGTCACTTTCATATGCATGTATGATCCATTAAAGAAAGAGACATCATACCTTAGGGCTTACCTAGCCATCAATGTTATAGCTGAAATACAGTATACCATGCATACCTTGTAGTATTCAAATACCTGAGCACCTTTTTCATCAGACATAGGCAGCTTGAAGTATTTTGTCATCTTTTCATATAGTGCCTCTTTACCTTTTCCATCTCTAGCCATCCTTCCTGCATTTCAAATGATCCTCAAGAAGGATTCACCCATCACAACTCATCAAGGAGGGTAGAAGCATCCATGTACTCAAATACATATGTAGGAAGTACAAACAATTAACATAATAATCAAATCCATAAGTCTAAACAAAAGTAAGAAATACTTATCTTCAATGAGAGGTGATCCTCTCCCTCTAGAACCAGCCATCACCATCCATTGTCTGCATAACACTATTACGTTTAATCAACCAACCAGGCCTACTAAGGATTACCCCATCTAGGGCTTCATCAAATCTCTCTCAAATGCTTGAGCCTCCTTTCACAATGCTATATCTCATGACTTTTCCATAAACCAGGTTTCTCTCAAACCCTAATCCTAATAATCAAGTTGTCTAGGGTTTTCTTCAAACTCTAGAATTCTTTTAGATTTCCACCATCCTCTTCTTGCTTCCATCAATGGTTTCATCATTGGGGTGATCTCCAAGGATTTTCTTCACCCTAGCTCTGATAACATGTTTATTTTTTTATAGGGCTACATTGTTCTTTGCTTTGATAATTGCATTTCTTCATTAATACATTAAGTTCACCCCATATCATCATTACATTATTCAGATCTACACCATTATTCATCAACATATGAAATTAGGTAGAAAGAACAACATCATCATCATCAATGCAGCGGAACATAACAGAACAATAGAAGAAAAGCATCCATACACATAGAGACACCAGGATTGGTCTGAGACCAAGGCAAAACCCACTATGGGGAAAACCCTTGCAAAACTTCTTCTTCTTAGATCGTCATCAAATGATTCAGCAAAAGATAGTACAATGATACATAACTTTATCTATGCAAGAAAACAACTATGATATCCATGAAATGAATCTAATCATGCTTATAATCAAAACCTTGACTCTGAGCATTGTAATCTGCTGTCACTGACTGTAGTCAACTGCTGGATACCGTTGTCACTGTGTTGAAGACTACTGCATACTGATAACTCATCTTTAGGTCACAGACGCATGCAGAGATACTGTGTGCAAGTGCCTAAGACAGATCTGGACGCTCTGAGGAGAACTAGATGAGTGCGTTTGGGACTGATCTAGATGCTCCCTTGAGGCTTCTATGCGAGCGTCTATGTCAGCCTGGACGCTTCCTTTAGATAACTGTGCCAGCGTCTGTGACAGCGCGGACGATCCCTAGACCATTTTGTGCATGCCTCTGGGATCCAAACTGAACTGCGAAAACCCTAACCTCCTGGACGCTCTCTTAGATACTCTATGCCAGTGTCCAAGACTTCCTGAACGCTCTCCAAACCATACTATGCCAGTGTTTAGGGATGAAAAACCTTAGTTACGAGCCAACGTCTAAGACCTAGAAACCCTAGATGCGTGCAAGCTTCCCCTGTAGTTTGGAACCCTTTGTGCGAGCTTTTCTTCATCAAACCTATGCGAACCAAGATAATAAGAGAAGAGAAGATGGCTTGATTAATGTGTCCAAATGAGCTTGAGGTCTCTTCTATTTATATGCTTTCATGAGGGTCCAGTTGATGTTGAGCTCGACCTTTGTAATTGAACATGTGCTTAGGGCCGACCCAATCCAATATACATGAATAAATAAATAAATTCAAAAGCCCACTTCTGCTTGTCCAAATAAGGTGATCTTTGGGTCAATTTTGGTCTTCTCGAAAAGAGGAACCTATTGCAATTATTATCTTCATCATATGAGTTGTCCAAAGTGCAATTTGACCGCAGTTGCATAATTTTAACACTTTGCATTGGCTGATGGTTGAACGAAGCCGATAGTTGCCGACCCATACATCCCCCATTCTCCTTTTTACTACAATATCAAAGCCTTAACATATCGTAACTCTATTAAGAGAAACGTTGCGGAATCGCAAAATTCTGATGCCTTTAGCCCCTTTATGCTTAGCCCCTTATCGCATTTCCACCATAGGACTAGATGTCATGACTAGCGGATTAGTGCTTAGGTGCTAAGGCCTTTAGAATGTTGTCAGGGGCCTATCTCTTAGTGCATTTGCTCTTCGCCTTTGGTTTTTCTGAGCTCCACGACCAAATGCTATTCAACATCAGAAGCACCTTTCATCATAACTTGTTCAAGATGCCTTTACACTAGAGTTCTAATATCTACATCCCCGATATTCTCTATAGAACTTGGGTGCCCAACCCTACTCTGCACCCTTGGTTCTTTGGGTCCTCATGAACAAATGCCATTCAACATCGAAGCCACTTTCATCGAAACCTTATCAAAAATAAATTGCATAGGAGTTATGAGATCTTCTACTTCTGATATACTGACCTTTGAGATGACATCATCCTGATGTCATCATCTCCACGTGGCACCTCCTTAGTGGTGACACGTGTCACACAGATTTTCCCCATTAGGACACCCAAAAATGGTGAAACTGACTACCACGTCACTGTCACAAGGTTCGTCGAACCTAAACAATGAGGTACAAAATTCGGCGAATTTCAAAAAAAAAAAATAAAGTTCGTTTAGGTTCGAGAAGGTTTGACTTTATCCTGTTGCGTTGAGGTTATGGATAGTGTTTCCGTGGCTCCACAATTTCTAAGCAAAAATTTAATAGATAGCAGATGCGAAGGAGCAGGGAGATCGCTTCTTGAAGTATGGAGGAGATTTAGAATTTAGTGGTGAAGATCGAAGAGGGAAAGAAAGCACAGATCGGCGAGCCTGTCGGCCCTGTTTATCGGAACATTTTAATGAAGGATGGCTTCGCACCTCTGCTGCAAGGGATCGAGTCCTGCTGGGACATTTCTCACCTGACATTTTTTTTAGAAGTTAAATTCTGGGCATTTAAGTCCGTCATCGCCTTGATATGCCAATTCTTTATTTAGTTGATTCAGTTCTTGAGAGAAATTATAACAAAATGTCTGTGTCCATGGAAGCTTTTCTTTCAAGAAAAATAAAGAACGTAAACCAATTCTTCGCTGTATGAATCTTAAGCGCGCTAAGATAAAATGGCTGAACCAAAATTTGTAGTAGAATTTAGCATTAATTAGCCCATACGTTATTCCACAATGCATGCTTTTCCGAATCAGTTTTGTTAGTTATGATTTTAAGCCTACTTATAGGTTTAATGATGCAGCGCGTTGGAATTTGAAAATTATAAATTTATTGATATAATATATGATTAAAATTATAATTATATATTAATTATAAATGAATATAAAAAGATTTATGTAATTTTAAATTTTACATTATATTATTATAATATATATATATTACATATATATATATATATTTAAAATTATATACATGAACGAACCTAATGGCGAACCTCATACGAACCTCATCTAAAAATTCAAACTCGAATCGAACTTAATTGTAATCGAATTTGAATTCGAACCCAAACCATGTGACATTGATACTGCCACGTCATGTTGACGTCATCTGCTTGTCAGCTTCTCAAAGCCAATCACCTGCTGCCATGTGTCTAATAATAGGAGAGAGAAAGGGTCTTTGGGGTCCCTGGTTTTGTGAATGATTTCCTTTATAACTCTTATTCTCTGCAACCCTCAGCACTTTCAAAGGAATTCAATTGTTAAGTAGTTATGAGGTTCCGATCTCCGATGTATTGAACCTTCGAGTTTCTCGCCTGCTCCGATTTTTAGCCTCCTGATATCGAGTTTCGATATGACCAACCTTTCGATATCGGGTTCCTGATATGCTGCCTGATCTAGCCCTTGCCAATATCTAACGTTCTGATAATCGACTCCCAAGATTTTGGCTTTCCCTTTTCATTTCGGGTTCCGACTTCCGAATTTCAGCTTTCCCCTTCGTAGACCTAGATTTGCACTTGTCCTTCTCTATACCAAGGATGAAAAATAGGAGCATTTGACACAAATACAAGATGGTATGACAGATAACATCATCGGCTCCAATTAGGGGCAATGTATTGTAAGTAATGCATTGAGAAATTGCATATTAGTAGCCTTCACCATTGGGCATGGATTCATTTTATTTAGGTGCATAAAAGACAAAAACAGAAGTAGTAAGAACTTAAAACATTACTGGTATGTACAATGGCTCACCGGTATATACAGTGGGTGAAAATGGACCTCTCTAATGCTGAAAATATAGCTTGAGAAACTTCCCATTCACAGGCAGTTCAAGCACCTCACGATCCAAGTTTTCCAATAAGAAGGTGTTGTTTCCTTTTGCTTCAAATATCTTGAAAGGTCCAAAGTTCAAACAACAAGAGATCAAACTTCCCATGTTTTCCTTTGTCTTCTATCCTAGCGTACCATCTGAGTACCAAATCTCCTCGCTGTAAGGATCTATATGTTGATTTCTGGTAGCATCGGATGTGCCCTTAGCCTCAAAATTTGCAGGGAGGTTAGAAAACATGCATTCTCCAATACCTAAAATCGTTTTAGGAAATTCCACCTAGAGACAATTTTATTAAAATAATTAATTATTTTTAATTGGTGCTTAAGTCTAAACTTAGGAAATTAAAATAATTAAAGGGTATTAATCTAACTGTGGGTGAAACTTCTAGAAGAAGACGAAGATAGAGTCCAAATGATCTGAGCCATTGATTAGAATCTAATCTAGGTCGTTGGTTCTCAACTAGAGGATTATAAGGACATCGATGGGCACTTGGAGAACACATCGAGTGGAGATCAAAAGATCGAATTTCTGAAGCACAACAGTTTCCGGAATAGGAATTCGAAGTGATATTTTACAGTGAGGGGCAGGGATAGTATCCGGTGAGGAGTTTTCCAAGGCCAGAGAGTACAAGGCAGAGAGGGAAGAACGACGTCCAAAGAGGCTGACGCTGGGCCACACAGAGCTGACGCAGTGGCAGCACAGAGCCTAAAGGGAGATCAAATTCCTATTGAGGAAATCAAGTTTCAAAAGCCGGACGGTGGCGTGTGAGATCGGGAGGCTGAGAGTTGAAGTTTCCAGCCAGCAAAGGGTCAAAAGGAAGAGCAGCGCAGTCCACAGCAGAGGTGACGCAAAGACTGCGTGGGGTTGACACAGTTCTGCGTAGAGGCTGACGTAGAAGGGACACAGAAGCTCACTTCCAGCAGATCAGAGCCGGATCTTCTAGTGACAAGGTGAGATCATCTCACTATTTCGTTTAGTCTAGTTTCTCTTTGAATCGGATAGCCAGTTGGGCATCCAATGAATTGTACTCATAATTACTACTGCATAATAATAAAAACCCTCAACTGCTGCACCAATTTTCCCAAATTGGGTTTTCCCAAGGACTTTTGTCCAAAAATAACTGTGTAATGTGTTGTGGATTTCTTTCTTGCTTAGTTTCTTGTTTCCGCTTATAATTTAATTGGTGAAGACTGCAGTGTATTAGTTTCATTGTTTATTGTAGGAAACAGTAAATAATTTGTTCATTAATTAACAAATAGGAGGAACTTAATCAATTGTTGCAGTGGTGATTCGGGTCATCGAATTTTCATACTGTCCCTTGCGTTCTTGTCAAAAAGATCCTTCATCTTTTCCTAATATTTAATCAAATTCTGAGTTACTTGTCCTCTGTTTTCTTGCAGTTCTACCAGCTAATTTATTCTCCTAGTCAGAGAATTGGGCTCCTATACAACATCCTATATAATTTTAGCCACTGGCATGGCTAGCTGGACAGGGAAAATTGCAGCCTTTTCATATACCAATTCAAAAGGTGACTTCCCGGTTGACCTCTTGGTAGTAACTTTGTTGGCCCATAGAGAAAACTTCAATTGTGAGTTCCAGTTTTTATGATTTTCCGATATGGTCTTTTTCAAAATCCTCACTAGAGTTTTATTTGATGATACAACCAGTCCATTTCCTTGCGGATAGTAGGTTGTGGAGTGTCCCACGATGATGTTGTAATTTTGGAAGAAACTAAGTACTTGGCTGACTTAAGTACTTGAGCATTGTCAGTGATAATATTCCTTGGATAACCAAATCTAACAAGGATATTCTCCTCCATAAACTAAATGGCCACTACATCGGTTGCATTTCTGGTTGGGATGGCCTCTACCCATTTCGTGAAATAAGTAGTGGTTGTAAGTATCCATTTGTGTTGATCGTTGGATGGTGGGTGTATTTCTCCTATGAAGTCTATCCCCCATTACCTGAAGGGCTCCTCCACAAAAACAGGGATCAGGGGGAGGGGTGCTAACCTCTTCTTCTAATAAAAAATCTAACATTTTTCACAGGACCTAACATAAGTATGAACCTCACCAAACAACTAGGGCTAATAGAAACTTGCTTTGAGGATCTTATGGGTTGTGGCTCGCCAGCTGTCATGTCCCCCGCAGAGACAGTTGTGGAATTCATCAATCACCTTAGGAATCTCTTCTTCTACCAAACATAAAAGCAAAATCCCCACTGGATCCTTCCAGTACAGCTAGCCATTTGAGATAACAAACTTCTGGGTTTGTAGCCTCAACGCCATGTATTAAACTTTGTCAAAATTCAGTGGGCAATTCATAAAAAGTAAATAATGGACAAGACACTTGTACCACTATGGGACTAGGTATTTTATCTGGATTTTTTGTGTTGAGGTCTCAATATTGTCCTGTTCCTCTCCTCCGTCCTTATTTGCCAATAGATTTATGCCCAAGGCCTGGTAGACAACCTCAGACAATATTTGAGCTAATCCCTTCCCCTTGATCAACTTAGTAGGTTTGATATCCATATCATATCCTTGAACCTTGGCAATCCACTTTCCTCTCTTGCCTTCACTATCACCCTACACAAGAATATCATTCACAACAGTTTAGGGACCTTGAGGGCTTTGACCAAGGCATATTTCTATTTCTCTAAGATATTATACTTCATCTTTGCATCTCGCAACACATGGTTGAAAAATGCAATCGGTTGTTCCTGTCCTTCGCTATTTTTTTGTAATAAAACAACTACCACCATGTTAGGAGAGGCAAAATAGAAAAATGAGGAATGGTCTTCGATAATCTGGACTAGCTAAGATTGGGGCTTCTGCAAAAGATTTTTTAATTCTAGAGAATGACTCTCGGGCTTCTATAGTCGACTTGACTTCCCTATCCTTCTTCAACATTTCTGTGATTTCTTTAACAATTTCAGCATAATTTGGTATAAATCTTCTTAAAAAAATTATCCTGCCCAAGAAAACCTGAATTTCTTTTCTATTCCTTGGTAATGGAATATTATTAATAGCCTCCACCCTTTTGGGATCAATCTTCACTCCCTCCTTTGCCACAATGTGGCCCAATAGCTTCCTTTCACTTAAAGCAAACTGTGATCTCTTTGGGTTTAAGGACAGACCATATCTTCTGCATTTTGCAAAAGAGAGTTTCAAGTGATTGAGGTTCTCTTCATCTGATTTAGAGAAAACAATTATGTCATCCAAATAGATTACTATGAATTTATCTTGCTCTCCAACAAATGTTATATCCATTGCTCTTTGGAACGTGACTCCAACATTTTTGAGGCCAAAAGCCATTCTGGCATACATAAACATTCCCCATGGTGTAGTAAAATTTGTTTTCTTCTGATCCTCATGGTACACAACAACTTGGTTGTATCCAGAGAAACCATCCATCATGGACATTCGGGAAGACCCTACCACTTTCAGCATAATATAATCCATTTTAGGTAGAGGATAGTTATCCTTCAGCAAGGCCTTATTCGAATTTCTAAAATCTACGCATAGCCTTGAAAGAAATTTGTGTTGTATGACACTGGTGTCAAAAGTCTTCAAATCGTCATATGACCAAGCAAACACATCCATGTAATCCTTGAAAAGGTCAAGATATCTTTGTTTGTATTCTTTAAGAACTCCTTTAGCTAATTTGATGATTCTAGGATCTTCTTCTATGCCAATGTTACAATCCTCCACCTCTTCCTCAAGCTCTTGTTCAGTTGGCTTAACAGCCACATCATTTGAGTTGAAAATCCTTTCCAATGGAACCAACCCTTTGAGGATGGTATTTCCCTTTAGTTTCAATATTTTGTGGCCAACAATAGATTCCCCCCAAACGGTCTGTGGTTCATCTATTATCTTTTCGTCCTCCTGATCAATCACTAAGTTTGAGAATTCTTCAACAACCTCCATAAAGCATTTGATTTGTTCCTCATCTTCAAACACCTGCCAATGCTTCACATTGTCTGGTACTGAAGGCCTGTACCTGACCTCAACTTCGTATCTGAGCAATGGGTTTTGAGGGGATTTGAAATTACTTGCAGCAATTGCCAAAGAGTCAACCATCTTATTTCGCTCTCTAGGTAGGAACTGAATATTGAAGGCTAAGAAGAAAAATTCAACCAAATCCCATACTTCGTTCCTGTAGGACTTCAACCTTCGATGTTTGGTTTGACATTGATTTTTTATTTGCTTCACCACCAGCTCTGAATCCTTGAACATAGTCAAGCACCCAATGTTAAGGTTTTTAGCAGCTTGTAGCCCCAACAACAAAGCTTCATATTTAGAAACATTGTTTGTGGCCTCAAGTTCTAGCATGAAAGAGAGGGATCAAGCTACCTTTCAGAGACACCAACAACACACCTTCCCCATTTCCTTCCTTATAATAGGCACCATCAAAATATAATTTCCATACTTGACCCCGTTCCAATGATTTTTTACTAAGCTAAGAAGAACAATCCACCTGGGTGTCTCTTATAATTTGATCATCTTCTTCTAGTAACAGACAAGAGAAATCTTTCTTTACCATACACAGGAGCATTGCTTGAACAGTTTTCCCTTCTAATTGTCTTCACGAATCTAGATTCCCTGTATAACCGACGCTCCTCTCCATTAAACACAGGAATGATAACAAATGTTAAATCTAGTTTAATGGACCCCCCAATTTTCGCTCCCCGTGACCTAGACAAAAGCATACCAAATCTTGCAGGGATGTCAACAACTACAATATCCATTACTACAACTTTTATAGGGATTTGAGCGAAGTTGACCACTAGATCCTTGATCATACCCAAGCACTTTACTCGTTTGGAACCAGAGTATAGATCTTTGTATGGTTTTGTTAGATGCAGTCCCAACTGTTCCATCATAGATAACGAAATTAAGTTATGAGATGCTCCTGAGTCGAGAATACAATTATGTAGTAGCAGGTCATGAATCACCAAGGTGACATAGAATGGGGCAGCAGAAGAGTCCCGCTCCTCCGCATGTGGTCCAAACACAACCATGGGCCTCTCTTCCTGCAGGTTAAGGTTGTCTTGTTGGGGGTTAGTGGTGGGTGAACTCATAAATGGAGACACTTGAGCTTTATAACAGGGGTGTTTCAATAATTCCATCAAAGTGACAGCTAACTTGACTTTCTCTAACTCTTTTTGAAGATTGAAGATAGAGGGATTCTTATCAATTTTAACAGACTCAACAGGTTCTTTGTTCTCAATGCTGATTGGTTTTATCTATGGGGGCAAAGTCTTTATTTTGGAGGCTCCATACTCATTTGGAATAGGATTGGATAATTATTTTTTGGTTGGTGAGATAGGGTTGAGCGGTTTCTTCCCTTTATCTATTAGCTTCAGGAAACTCGGATGAAGAGTTTCTTCATCCTAATCTTTCCCCTTGGACCTTTTCCTAGAAGACCTGAAATCATATTTCCTGTGCAACTGGGCTTGCATAAAATCATAAAACAGTTTGCAATACCTATCTATCTCATCATCATCTAGTGGGGCATCCAGATCATCCCCTTCTCCTTCAAGTGCTTCTACTTCATTTCTCCCTCTAAGAGAGAAGAGAATTGATTTTCTTGAACTTCTATAGTTTCTTCAACCATCTCCTCAAGGATCTGTTGGAAATACTGAGAGGGGGATGAATCAATATTCCTTAGCAATTAGCACTTTTAAATCTTTTTCAAAGCATTATTTAATCTTCAATTATTATTAATGTTTATGCAGTAATAACAGTAAATAAAAGAACATAGGGGGCACAATAATTTTAGGTGGAAAACCCCCTCCGGGTCAAAAACCACTGAACATTTTTCTAATAAATTCTTTAATCTTCAACCCCAATTGAAATGAAAGCAACAACTTCCTAAAATTCTAGAAAAACATTTTTCTCCAGCTCCCACTAGAAGGACGCCCCAACGGCCTGGTTTCTTCAGTAGTCAACTGAATGGATGCCCCAACATCCTAGACCAACCTACCACCCTGAAGTGTTCATAGGCTCCAACCTGTAGGCGACTTCATGCACCAACCTAGCACCTCCCAGCCACCCTATAATGACTGAAATGAGACAAGAGTGTGGATTCTCATACCAGGGACAACGATCCACGATACAATATGATTTACAATGATTTTGACCGAACACCCAATCACACTATGACCTGCAACCCAACCATGACATCATCCCAACATAGACCCCTATACCTCCCAATAATGCCTTTTCGACTCTAGGCAAATTGACTTTGATACAATAATGACACTTTTACGAATGACTCTTTCAATGAGTCTTACAATGACGAATCTTGGCCTTGACACTTCTTCACAATAAACGGATGGTTGTCATGTCTTCAAAGGATGTCTCGCTGCAATGCTTCCTTTGATTAGATACTTCCACTCTTGAATTCTTGCTTGAAGTTGTACTTGAATCTTCTTCTACCTGCATGCAAAATTTGCCAGGCAAAACCAATCCCAAAACAAAACAAAATACCGTTCAACTTACCTTTGCCTACAAAACACATGTAAGTGCATAATAATGAATAAATAAAAAATAAAATTACAATGCGTACCTAAAGTGTGCTTGTCACTTTTGTTGTTGACATGTTG
>APFE030515839.1:4216-113970 GCA_000404065.3 Pinus taeda
TGTTGGCGGGGAGGGGGTGGGGGGGAATCAGTATTAGTAAATCAATAATTTTCATTTCCATAATCAGATTCATATATGCTACTTCAGTTAAGGGAACTCGCGTGTACACGCAACTGTGTTTAATGAAACTAGGAAATCTTAAGATTCAGTTAATTCATCATATGTTGATCTTTAATCAATGTATCAGAACTTCATTAACCATATAAATAGTAACCAGGTGCAGTAAAAACATAACAGGTCATCATAAATAAGAAACACACATGAACACCAAGATATAAGGTGGAAACCCAATTCCAGACAAAAACCACCTACTGTTGTTTTCTTTAGTATAAGAAAAACATGTTTACAATCTTGTACTAGCGCAGACTCATACCAGTACGTAGGCACCCACCTGCAGAAGGCTACAACCTTCTCTCATTCTCCAGCTTCTACTGGAAGGGAGCTACAACCCCCTAGCTCTTGTACTAGCCGATATATTTACTAGTACTTAGGCGCCGACCTACAGAAGGCTACGGCCTTCTCTTTTCTTCCAGGGACCATGTTTCATAAATTTTCAGACTGGATCCATCAATAACATCAAACCACAAAATCAATCACCACTGCAATACAACCATCAACTATATCCGCATTATCAATCTTTGAATCACCCAACAACTAAATCACTGAAACCCTGTTATCAAAACACAGTCGCCAGAACATAGAGCAGAACCCAGAACTCTGCAACAACCACTTGAACCAACAACAACCTCAAATATCAAATCTCATAATGTATACGCTACTTGGTTGTGTCAAACCAGTGTGTATATTCCCTTTCACCAAAGGGAACTAGTGTATAGATATAAAAATAATTACTTATACCTTCACTGCAATTTACTACTTCAAATATACCCAAATCATCAAATATAAAGGATAAGATATGCATCAGTATTCATATTTGGACTAATCATGATCATACCATATAATGATAATTCATTTTAGTCTTCATGATCCCAGTCCATCAAACTTCATTCACCACATAGGTGCATCCTTAGCAAAGCATCACATACCCATAACCTTCATACTAGATCTCACACTTCATCAGATATTCATCACTTACACACTTGGCCTAATGATCTTCTCCTCCTTTTATAGTCTTAGGCCTTTCTTAATACCATGGACCAAAACCACTTAGGACCAATACCTTGGACCAAATACCTAGGGTCAATACCTCAGACCAATTCCATGAACCAAAATACCATGGACCAAAACTTAGTTTTCCAACATGTACGCGCTTTCACTTCTGTGAAAATGCGTGTGTATGTCATACACGCCTTTTGTTCTGTTAACGCGCGTGTATACACTACTTTGCCAAGGTGAACTTTTGTATATCTATTTTTCTTCATTCTTTGTATTCTGAACATTAATTCTTTGCTATTGACCTGCTGCACTGTGATCTATCATCTGAGTGAGTTGCCATCAAGGACAACACCTGTATCATAATGCCAACAATATCCCCCTTTGGACTTGATGGCAAAAACAACACCAAGTCACTCTCCCCCTTTGACATCAAGGGCAAAGGGTGGACCAAGATATTCTCTCCCTTTGATATACATTGTGTTGTCCATACTCCCCCTAAGTACATGTTAAAACCTCTAATGCTAAGATATACCAATCCATCCATGCTCCCCTTGAGCACATGAAGAGTCTACAAAAATATTTTTCAAAAGAATAGCATGACTCTTCAACTCAACTAAGTGAGTATGACCTTCCTATCACCAATGACTCACACATACATCAATCTCCCAACCAAGTCGGGATACACCATTTTGACTCATCCACTCAACCAAGTGGGGATATACCAAATGTTTATACATGACTGAGATATAAATTATTACATCATATGACTCATGGGTCTTTTAAAAGATATATATGAAATTTAGACCAAAGACTTAAACAAGACCATGATAGTCATCAGCTACTATCATACACCATATATGATCTGCACCATAAGCATCTGTTACCAGCATCCAGACTTGTAATTTGCAATACCATTCTCTTGACCAACCACCAATAAGTAGCAAGATGTATCATTCAGCCATATAACCATCATCACCAAACACTTCTAACCATAATGCCAACAATGCATTATTCGAAGCATATGCTCCACCTGAACCTGTGTCATACCATCATCAAACAGAGCAGATAAGCGACTGAACCATATCAGACTCCTTTTCCATAGTCTAACCCCTGCTTTTTCCTCAAAACACCATATACACGATTGTGCAACGTCTAACTCGCGTATATATGTGACTTCTCTTCATAATAGGTGTGTATGTAAATTGGAATACTAAATTTTTACACTTTCATCTTCCCCTGGATCTGTTATGTCTGCTAACTGAGTTATGCCACATCTTTCTGACAATAATTATGTCTTCTTCAATACCTGGGATTGGGATGATGTGTGCTCCTTTTGCTTTAGTGTCCAAATTTTTCTCATGCATTCCTTTAATTTATGTCCAAACTTTTTACATGCATGATATCTTACATGTTTCCTATTCCTTTTATTGCAATCAATAGCTTTGTGACCAAACATATTGCAAGCAAAACAATATCCCTTAAAGTACTTGGAATTTGATGATTTTTCTGTGTGATGGTCTTGAACCATTCTACTTCTGCACTTGGCTGCAACATGTCCAAAATTATGACATATAAAACATTCAACATCATTCTTTGAAGAAAATAACCGACAATTACTTCCACAGTTAGGAGTAAAAGATTTTCTTTGACGAATTTATTTCCTTGGTAGTTGATGGGGTTGTCCTCTCATCTCCTTGTTGAGCATTTCAGATTTCTCATTAGAGTTCCTTGCCTCACCTTGTGAGCTAGATTTTCCTTAAACATATTCATGAAAACCAAGACCAGTTTTGATGGTAGGAGACCTTTGACTACTAAGAATATTATCCAAAATCTTAATATTGTCTTGTAATCGTAACAGTTTATCATTTTTTTAACTTATCTTTTAAGATATTTTACTCAACCTGATGTTGTTCTTCATTTTCCAAATATTGCTTCTTTATGTTTTCTTCAGCTTTTCTTCCTTTTTCCACTTGTTGCCATAATTCAAGAGCTTCATGTTCTTATTCTTCAAGTGCTTCTTCATTATGCTTCTTTGATTCTTCAAGATCTTCCTTTAGATAGAGGATATTAGATCTTCAAGTGCTTCTTCATTCTGCTTCTTTGATTCTTCAAGATCTTCCTTTATATGGAGGATATTAGATTCAAGTCTCTGGATTGTTATGCTCTAATCATTTATTTCATTTCTTAATGATATCACTACATCCTACAATTGCTCCCATACTCTGGTTCTTGTCTCCAGTTGAACTTTTAATCTGGTAACTTCTTCTTTTTCTACGTCATTATTTTCATATGCCATGAGAAGTTTAATTTCCTGATTATCTTCATCGCCATCACTATTATCATGAGTATAATAACTTCTATTACCTTCTTCAGACATCTTTCCTTTGTTATGAGGGCATCTAACAGCGTAATGACCAACTCTACCACAAGAAAAACATTTGAAAGGTAGCTTACTTTTGAACCTTCCAGGTCCCCGTTGAAGCTTCTTGACAAAATTTACCTCATATTCTTCTTCTAAAATGTATCCTGGTTCATTTATTTTTTCTTTTTCCTTTGTTGATACTTTAAATGCGGCTTCTCTCATATTTGATGGTCCTCCTTTTCTCATTTCAAAAGCAGTTAAGATTCCGTGAAGTTGCATCATAGTGATATTCTACATATCTTGCTTTTCTTCTATGGCAAACATTTTGGGTTCAAGTTTAGCAGACAAGGATCTCAAAACTTTCTCAACTAAGGCAACTTCCTTAATTTCTTCACCCAGATTCTTCATGCAATTGACAACCTCATCTATACGTAAGAACTAACTAGCTATGCTTTCATCACTATGCATCTTAAGAGTTTCATACTGTATTCTGAGAGTTTGAAGCTTAGCACGTTTTACCTGAGAGTCTCCTTCATAGCTCAGAATGATTTTGTCCCATATTTCTTTGGCTAATTTGAGCTACATGACCTTGACAAACTCTAATTTTGACAAAATTCCCAATAAAATAGTAACAGCTTTGGCATTGGTTTCATAATGCTTTCTACCTACCATATCTATAGGAATTTCTTATGGAAATGTATATCCACCTTCCACGATTTCCCAAATATCCATTCCAGGCGATTGTAGATAGGTTGTGGTTCTTATCTTCCAGTAAACAAAATTGCTCCCATCGAAGATTGGTGGTTTGATGGATCCCTCTCTTTCTTGATTACTCATGATGATGGATCTTCCTTCAAGCGATCAAGTTTCTTCTAAAGGACCTGCTCAGATACCAATTGTTTTTCTAATATTGATTCACCCCCCCTCCCCCCAGTATTATTTCCAACAATGTCTCATCAAGGCAAGCTTATACTAACATGTATCAAACTATTTTGTTGGTCATTGTTTCTTTTGTAAAAAAATTGGTCATCAAGCAATACATTGAAAGGAGTATAGGGATAATGACCAAAATAATATTGTTGACATTAAAATCCAAGGCCAAATCAGAAATTATAATTCCTTTGCTCCTCTTTCAAAGTATAGTCTAGAATGTTAAAAATGCAACAATCTAGGCCATGAAGCACAAAATTTCCCATAGAAGCCAAGAGAAAGAGTCTGGAGAAGAAAGACTGAGGAGTCTACCCTTGAGAAATGTGGTTTAGTTATGTATGCTTGGAATAAGGAAATAAATTCAATGGTTTGTAGAAATTAGATGTTCTAGGCACATAAAAGGTGACCAGAAAAATTTAATCTCATTAAGCAAAGAAAAGGATGCAAATGTGATCTTCGGAGATAATGGATCTGCTAAAATTGTTGGAATAGGCAATTGAGTCTCAATAATGGTAAGGGAAAATCACAAAATGTGCTATATGTTGAAGGCCTCAAGCACAATCTTCTGAGTGTCAGCCAAATGTGTGACACGGACATTATCTCATTTTTTTGCCAAGGACTATGAAATAAGGAGATCATCTACAGGAAGACCAGTAATAAAAGTGGCAAGAACAACAAATAATGTAATTCAAGAAGAACTTAGTTACATGAGTCAACCAAATGAAATTTGTCTATGGCACAAACTTTTGGGATACCTAAGCTTTGATAACTTAGTGAAGATTAGCAAAACTCAAGCAGTAAGAGATATCCCTAGAATCTCAAAGCTAGCGAATGTTATTTGTGTACCATGTCAATATGGAAACAAAAACAAGACCAGTTTCAAATCAAAGGAATCTTTAACATCGATGCCTCTGTAAATCATTCATATATATCTATTTGGTCCAACTATAACTCCAACACTGCAAGGAGAAAGGTACTTTATGTTATTTATAGATGATTATACTATAGTGGTTTGGGTATCTTTCCTTAAATATAAGTCATAAGCACTATATTGTCTTAAAAAATTCAAAGCAACAGTTGAAAATGAAAGTGAGTTGAAGATCAAATGCTTAAGATCGGATAGAGGTAGTGAGTTTAACTCAAGAGAATTCAATGAGTTCTATGAAAAGCATGGAATCAATAGGAAACTTTTTGTTGCTAGGACTCCACAAAAAAATGGAGTGGTAGAAAGAAATAACATATATGTATAGGAGACTGCCACAACAATGTTATTGGAAGTTAACTTACATATTAAATTCTAGAAGGAAGCAGTTGGGGTAGAACTATACATCATAAACAGGGCACATCTCTGGGTAAATAGTGATAAAACTCCATACGAACTATGGAAGGAAGGCATGCTTCTATGAAACACTTCATAATATTTGGAAACAAATGCTTTATGAAGATTAATGACAATTCACTAGGCAAGTTTGGTTCTCGCGTTGAAAAAGGAATTTTTCTTAGATACCCAATAAGAAGTAAGGCCTACAAATGCTACAACAATTGCCTGCAAAAGGTGGTTGAAAGAATTAATGTAAAGATAGATGAGGGGGAAGACAAAAAGGAAGAACAAACTCATTCACCATCCAAGGCAGCTTTCAATTTCGTACAAAAGCATTATCCAAAAGAGTACTAAAAGACCACATTATCGATGATGTGGACACAAGAGTACAAACATGAATAGGGATGAAACACACATCAAAAAAGAGTGATATCGATTTGTTGTCTCAAATACAACCAAAGGATTTAACTCAAGCAAGGAATGCACTCGATAAATGCAATGGAAGAGGAGATGAATCAAATTGAAAAGAATGGAACATGGGAACTAGTACCTCGTCTAAAGGGTAAAAATGTAATAGATACTAAGTTGTGTTCAAGAAAAAAATGAATGAATATGGACAAGTTGTCATAAACAAGGCAAGATTGGTATGCAAGGGGTATACTCAAATTGAAGGAATTGAATTTGAAGATACTTTTGTTAATCAAGGTTGTCATTGATGTCAATATGGCATTATTGGGATGGCAAATATTCTTGTGATGCATAATATGATGATGTCCTTGCTCATAATGACAAGTCCCTCTTGTTTGATAAGGATGCCATTAATGAAGATGTCAAGCTATTAATGTTGCCATTATGATGTCAAGCCACTAAGAAGATGTCTTGTCTTAGATGCTTGAACTAACCATGAAGACATCATAACCTCGTGTATCCTTGATCTTAATGAAGAAGCCCTAGAAATCATGATGATGTTCTTGCTCTTGATGAAGAAGCCTAGAACATGTATGATGTCCTTACCCTTGTCATTGAAGGACTATACATGAATGACCACACTTGATGATGTCATATGTGATGGAACTTGATGAAGGTCTTGATGACTTGAACAATGATTGGAGACATGACATGAAAGACTTGGAAATCTCCTAATGGAAAATTAAGAAATGTTGCATTATGGTTGGTGACATATCACTGCACTATTATTGGATACATGATGCTACACTATCATGATGACATGAATGTTAAATACACTATCATGATGTCGGATACACTATCATGGTAACATGGATTACTTACATGATGACAAAGCACTTGGGGACACATTGATAACCTTCTTATTGTCCTAATCATCAAACCCTAATGACTTATTGTTGTCCTAATCAACTTTTGCACTAAATATTTCAAGGGCAGTCACAAAGAAAATTATTTTTTGACACCTTGGAGGCATATTTCCATAATGAGACATATACCATCTTATAAAGTATATTTTTACCTTTCTAATGAGCCCTTACTTACCCTCAAAAACATGGTGGATGAGGAGATTAAGAATTTTTAAGTTAGAAAAAATTATTTTTCACAGTGAGCCGCCCTGCACCTAATCTTTCAAGTTGGCCTCCATACAGTGACGTCTCTCCACTTTGGCTTGTAAAAAACATTATATATACAATTCGAACTACATTTCTCCTCAACAATTTGGGTGATAATTTCAGAGAAGGAGTGCAGAATTAAAAGGAGGTCGAGGAGCACATTATAAAATATTGTTTGGGCATACTTATGTGATTGGGTCTATTTTAAAGGGCAAGTTTAGACCTGTAAGAAGGTCCCATTAGTATAAAAGGCCAACTCTTATCTTAAGGACGTTTTTCTCCTCTTGTAATCTAATTTATGAGCAAGGAAAGCAGCCACAGTTCTGAGTAGAAAGAAGGAAATTTTTTGTGTGGTTTAGGAGAGGGTTATCTCCTGTATATTATTCGCAGTCCAAATGGAGAAGGAAAGTAGGCCATGGGCCTTACTCTGTCCTAAAATAGAGTTGCATTTAGGTGGTTATGGGGCTTGTTATTATCCCAAAGATCAGTGAGCAAGACAGGGATACTTCTCGGTCTCCTTAAGCCCTGATTGTACCTCGTATTAGTGCAAACTATGGATCGAACTATGCCTCCTTTACAGTGCTTGGATTGTCCCTTATTACAATATTCATGTAGCTCGGGCTGTATGGGACAGTGCCTCAAACTCTGGTAACTTGAACAATGATACATCTTGAAATGTTTGATCTCCTTAAAGCCTTGACTGTGGAAGATTGCAGACTTCATAGCCTTATCTTAAATGTGGAGATCTTGTTTGTTGTGAATAAAATATCTTGACTATACTATCATCACCCCTAGTTTGGTAATACAGATTGTTGAAGTGTTGGAACTGTATAACAGTGATGGAGAACAATATTGGACAGTCAAGCATTGTTTTGGACCTAGTTGAATATATGAAGAATTGAAGACCTTGTGAACTTGGCAATTCAGACAACTTGATTGAAGATAGTTTGGAGTTTTTGCTTGACACATCACCAAACATTCTTGGAGACTTGATGAAAACAACGTTTAAGGATTGTTGAAGACACCTTGTTGAAGCAGCCTTGTTGGAGAGTAGATTTGAAGTTTTGTAGAACCAATACTAAAAAATACTTTAAGAGTTTAAAGACTTGTTTGGACTTGAAGACATCTCATTGGAGCATTGTTGAAGAACTCTAGAAGACACTTGTTGAACTTGAAGGCATTCTTGGAATAAATTGATGCATGATTGAATTCATCATGAGGTGATCCTGGAGAAATTGCTTGGGTACGATGAAGGATAGTGGAAACACCTACATGCGAAAAGCAAGGTTGTCATTGATGATGTGACAAGAAGACTAAGTGAAGATTGCTAGGGATAGTTGAAGAATATATTAGGAGTCATGAAGTACAACCAAGCACATCTTGATGAAGTGAAGTTAAGGGTTAGCGCCCAAGAGGTTGGAGCCTCAACAAATTTGGTGCCTCGGAAGATAGGGTCAAAGCCCTAGAGGATTGGGGTCCTCAAGAAACCAGGTTGGAGCTTGTACCAGAGAGAGGGTTGTAGCCCTGGAAGTTGGTGCCTCAAATTGACAAGGTTGGTGCCTTGGAAAGTCCAACTCGGTGCTTGGCACAATACAAGTTGGAGCCTGAGAGGTTGAATATTGGTGTCTTCATATAGGGTTGGAGCCCTACACATGTATTATACTTGATTATTGTAAATAAGAAATTAATAAAAGTATTTATTATTATTGTTTATTTTGTGTTCTAAATATAAGTGATCTAACTGGTAAAAGTAACAATTGAAAAGGAATATTTATTCAAACCCCCCCAGTATTTCCAACAATTGGTATCAGAGCCAATACCTTCACTCAAAGCCTAGTAGCTTGAAGGTTGATCCTTAGAACACAAATGGAAAATCCAAGGAAGAAAGCCTCCAATCCTCCTAAAGATGTCTCTTCCTCAACCATGAAAACTAAAGACAATCAAGTTCAAAAATTTCCAGTGTTCAATGGAAAATTTGATGTATTGAAGGTAAGAATGAGAAATTTCTTAATGGCTCAAGGTGTTGGAGTATGGGAATCATTGATTACTCATAACATGATGAAGAGAGAATCCAAGGAGTATAATGCAAAAGCGATGAAGGAAATCTTGAATGGTCTACCAAATTCTATAAAGGCCAATTTGGAAAAATGTTCGTCAGCAAAGGGTATATGGGACAAACTTCATGACCTTCACTCAAAAGGAGCATTCACCATGACCACTAGTCAAGAATATGATGGAAAGCAAGAAGGAAATCTAGAACCCATCAAGGAAGTTGAAAATAAGAATGATGACATCAAGACCAAAGAAGATCTAGAAGAAGAAGAAAGAAAAGAAGACTTGAAGAAGATCTCTTGACTAAACTTATAGCTGCCATGGAAGAGATTAACATTTTTAAAAAGGAAAATGAGGAACTTAAGAAGAAAGCGCAAGATGGTGACCAGGACAAGACAAGGAAGGAAGTTGATATTTTCAAGCTTCAAAAAAGAGAAGAGGAGCTCACCAATCTTAAGGAGGAATTTCATCAAAACAAAAGAAAGCATCATGAAGAATTCATATCCATGACAAATCAATTGGATAAGGAAAAGAAAAGGGAAGAAACTTTGTCAATCCACCTTGAACAAAGACTCAAGATTTTAAACAAACTTGAAGCAGAGATTGGTCAATATAAGGAAGAGGTCTCCTCCCTTAGATATAAAATAGAATAATCAAGGAAACAAGCATAAGGAGCTGAGAAGGTGATGGAAGCTTTGGCATTCATAGAAGGACAAGTTGATGAAGTAGAAAAGGAGAGAAACACCATGACATGCCAACTTGAAGAAAAGGATGATGACATCACCAAGTTAAGATCAAAAATCACTTCTCTTAAGGCCCAATCATGTGAAGCAACGAAGATAAAGGAAGAAATGGAGATCATACTATCAAAGAAAGATGAAGAATGCAAGAAAATTGATGAGCTTCATCATTGGGTAATTATACAGGCCTTAATTCACCTCCTAGCTTAGTCAAACCAACTATTCTCACAACTTATTGCATACTTTCGATTATATTTTGTTTATAAGATGAGTTAGAGTTGGATATTTTGCTTTGTGGTGTAATATGCATTTAATGCAGGATTAAAAATAAAAGTAAGGAATTTTGGCAAAGACCTTGGTCAAAACTCGAATGGGACAAGGGAGAGGAACTATAGGAGGGAAATCCTTCTCATTTACTACCCCTCCCTTTGAATATTCCTCCATCAGCTCGGGGTGCAAACAGCCAAATTATGAGGACTAGAACGCAGTCGAGCAAGTGGAAGTCAAAGCACCAGTTTATCTCTAATTTGGGAGCCAAGCCTCCCTAATTTTAAGGAAGTCATTGGAGACTTCAGATGCATAAGTAGAGAAGCCTAGGACCTCAGTAGGATTCGGGCTTTTGATTGTAAAACTCTACTTTATTTTCAAGCTGTAAGACTTGTGACAATTGTTGATGTAATCCATTGTTTTGATAATAAGAATGAGTTTTTTTTTTAGTCAGCACTGAGTTAAATCAGAGGGTTGAAGCTCTTCATTTAGGGCCCAACCCTAGCAGCTAAGGCTCTTCTTTATTGTACATGTATGTTAGCATAGATTCATGGTTTAACCGTTCATTTGCTTAAGTAGCTACATTTCCATTACAACAGGTTAGTGTAGATTCATGGTTTAATCATTCATTTTCTTAAGTAGTTGCATTTCCATTACATCGGGGTAGCGCATAAATTCATGGTTTAATCGTTCATTTTCTTAAGTATTTACATTTCCATTAGAGCAGTGTAGTGTAGATTGGTTGTGTTTTAGTTTGCTTTTGTTTGTGCCTTTTTCTTCAGTTAGCAGGTTAGCAAGGATTATACCCGTAGATTTCCTTTCACAACAACCCTGACCAACCATTGTCAACCATGTGTCACATAGCTTCTTTGTATTCATTTCAATGTTTGACTTTATGCACTCCAAACCTCCACCGTTGATCTATCTATTTTGATCCAACGGCTATCGTGTTGTCTCAATACTTTATGTGCTCCAAATCTCCACCATCGATCTGTCTATCTTGATTTGACAGCTATTGCGTTGTCTCAATACTTTATGTGCTCCATATCTCCACCATTGATCTGACTAGCTTGATCCGACGACTATCGCGCAATCTCACACGGATTCTTGCACAGCCGATATCTGCCCAAGAGCACGCGAGAAAAGTGGTATTCTCATGCTACGTGTCACCCGGATAGGTTAATCGCGTAAAATTTTGGAATTTCGCTTACAGCCTTGAGGGCGCGCAAGAAACTGCTTACTGCCTACGAAAACCCACTCCATCATTCTGCACCTTTTTCTCGCGATAATATCTTCGTCGCTCATCCTCCGTTAATCTTGTTCATCCATATGTTACTTAATCTCCCGTGATAATATCTCTGTTGCTCATCTTCCATTAACCTTGTTCATCCATATATTCACTCAATCTCACGCGATAAGATCTCCACCGCTCATCTTCCATTAACCTTGTCCATCCATCTATTCACTCAATCTCACGCGATAAGCTCTCTATTGCTCATCTTCCGTTAACCCTGTCCATCCATCTATTCACTCAATCTCACACAATAAGATCTCCGCCATTCATCTTCCGATTAATCTTGTTCGTCCATCTATTGACTTAACCTCCCACAATAAGATCTCCACCATTCATCTTTTGTTAATCCTGTTCGCCCATCTATTCACTTAATCCCTTGCGATAATATCTTTGTCGTTCATCCTCCGTTAATCTTATTCGTCCATCTATTCACTCACTCCCCTGCAATAAGATCTCTGCCATTTGTCTCATGTTAACCCTGTTCATCCATCTATTCACATAATATTCTGCAATAAGATATATGTCACTCATCTCCCATTAATACTGTTGCAGATCAATCCAACCGTTCATATGCCCTTCTGCTTCATTACATCCTCCTTTCACTAATTTTGATCTTCGCTTGCTCTTCCGCTTGACTCCTTGCATGCTTGATTTTACCAAAACACCAAAAAAGCAAAAACATACTAAGTTTAGTTTCCTTGCTTACACATTAGTTTTGTTTGATGCTCTTTACTTCTGTAACTTACATAGCAGCATTAAGTTAGTGTTGATTTAGCAATCTGCTTAGTTTAGCTGTTTAAATGGTTAATTAGGATATGGTGTGATTTAGCATTACATGTTGTTTTCTTCATTACTGCAGTAGAGTAGCTCTCTTAGAATAGATTTTCTCTTCTTCCATTGAAGAATCAAGCATCTTTTGACTCTATAGAAATCTGGCTTGGAACCCCTGGGGTCTCTTGCCAGATGAACATGTGACAACAGGCAAGACCTTCATTTCTACTTGTGCATATAGCACTGTCACCTCCAAGTTTGTACGAACCTCAGGTTGATAAGTAAAGTTGGTATCCCAGGAGTTCCAGCATCCTTGCTGCAATACTGGCACTCATCAAAAATGAAGGAATAAATTGTCTTTCTTAAAAAGGAATTTGACTTGCTAAATAAGAACTTGAAAAGTTCTCAAACCCTAAATGATATCCTAAGTCATCAAAGGTCTTTCCTTGATAAATCGGGTATTGGTTATGCAGGTGAATCCTTAGGCAATAATGATAATGCTTCAAACAACAAGGATGTGAGGAAGCCAAAAAGAAATGTTGATGCTTGTTGGGCGCGAGATCCCCCAAGGGAAATTTTGGGGCTTAGTGCCCATATTTTGGTCAAAATTTGTAACTCTGAAGTAAATACTCCACATTTTATGGGCACGGAGCACGTATCTTGTAAAAGAATCATAAGGTTGTCGCCCTCAATTTTGTAATGTAATGTCGGCTGTAGAGATTGTACAAATAAAGCAAGGCTCTAAGTAGTTAAGAGATTGAAGAATCATCTAGTCTAAACATGGAATAAAAGCATAGTGGAAGAACGGAAGTGTAAAGTCTAGTTTGGGTTGTAGAGTAGGAGAAGGCCCTGCAGCTCAGTGCCCAGAGGCCTAGTAGTCCGCAGCTGAGTGCACAGGGCGAGTCGAGTATGTAACAAGTTGAAAGCATTAGTAAAGAGAAGTTTCATATCAATTATGTGTATTTATTTCCTGTTTTATGCATTGAATATATTGGGTATAAATTGCACTTCTATTGTTTATATGATGCGCGAATATATATGGTTGTATTGATTAAGTGAATACAAGATAGAATATCTGTTTATGCGAAGTTGACTAACATCTATAAGAAGATAAGTAAGATATGTGGTGTAGTTTGGGGAAATAGTGCAGTTCGCTTCTGTAGCAGTGTGAAAGCATCTTAGCCCCTGGTTAGGGCTGCGTGAAAATTAATTATAACAGATCGCGAGGGTATTGAAGGTTAGAACAGTGCACGAAGTAACCTGTGCGAAGATAGGTACAGTTGGACTAAATCGACACCACAAACATCCCAAGGGTGCGGAAACTTGGTTCCAGCATCCCCCCATACTACTTCAGGTGAGACTTCAGTCAGTGCCCTACGGGATGATGCCGAAAGGGCCAGTAGTGTAGGGATTTGTTTGGCTAAATAACTCTGAACCTGGGTCAGGGCCCCTCAAGCCAACAAATGGTTATCTTGTCGGGACCAGAATCTGCATAGAGATGTCTGATGTCATATCATTGGAATCCAACTAAGGAAATTGAAGGCTAGTTGGACAAAATAATTCACGAGTTCACAGAACAGGAGAACAGGAACCCATGACTGTCAAAAGAAGAGTGGTTAGACTACTACCTGTACACGAACATCCATGAAATCTTCTTCGCACCCTTCCCTACTGAGCTATATGAGTGGATCGCGAAGCTAGCAGATAGCCAAGGAAGGTGGAAACTTGGAGGCCCTATTGTGTGGACCCCAGAGTTAGTGCGAAGGTTGGAAGCATTGAAGGATAAGATCACACATGTCATTGATTATTGGCTCGATCGTATTATAGGAGGATTCATTACTCAGTTTGTGGTTGACACCTCAGTTAGCTACAGTGAGGCAGAACAACGTTTTCTCAAAGGATCACGAGGTAAGTACATAAATTCTTTGAATACTTGGATTAAAATGCTATTATGTGAAAAGAGGGTTATGCAGCTACCTTGATCTTCAGGGCTATGCGAAGTGGAACAGCTTACAGGAACGAAGGAAATAAAGGCCCAGAAACCAGCCCCTTGATTTCATCTCCGTGAGGGGACGAGGAAGAGCTCACGAAGGTCTCATCGCGAAATGCGATCCATCTAATAAGGAAAATAATTCTGCGAATACCACCTCCACCTACATCACCACTAGCCTCACCGCTATCACCTCCATCTTCACTTGTACCACCTTCAACACCACCGTGATTCAATATGGTAAGCACAATGAGTTGCTTGTGTTCAAAGATTTGGGAAATGAGGATCCAGACCAATTCTAGTTCGTGGTAAGGGTTGTATGGGAAGCGCAAGGAGTTATAGATGACAATATAAAGAAAGCGACACTGGTTAGCACCCTACAGGACCACATGCTAACCTATTGTATTAAGCACTCCAATGATAATCCAAAAGCGGGAATCACAGATATCCAAGCAGCGTTAAACAGAGAATTTAGCAGGCCAAAGTCTGAAGCACAGTCAATCATTGGATTCAAAGAGATCATGATGCTACCAGGCGAGGCTCCTTGGGAGCTAGATCAGAGACTGAAATGTATGATTCTTGAAGCTAATATGAATCTAACGAATGGACAACATCGTGCGTGGTTTGTAGTTTCGCTAATGCCACATTTAAGGAGTGTGTTATCATAGCAGAAGATAACAACTCAGGCGGAGGCCTTAGATATTGCTATGAGGCTACATGAGACCCTGATGCAACATCCTAACTTAGGATTTCCGCAGATCCATGCGCAGCTAAAGAATTTATGCCTTGAGATGCATAGTCTAAAATAGGACAGGACAACTCGACTAGAAGTGCACGCAGAGGTATGGTGCGTAAAATGCAAGGGTCAGGGTCATGACAAGGATCACTACCTGGTTTTCGCAAATTACCTCGTAGGAGGAGGATCGATTCCCTTAAGAATGGAAGTGCAAGCGGGACCTAGCATAGCACCTGCTTTCTGGTGCGTGATTTTTCAAATAGAAGGAAAACATGCCACAGACAATTGTCACTTATTACAAAAGTATACGCAAAATTCGCAACAGTTGTTCTACAACTTTTGTAGTTCAATGGGACATTATGAGCACACTTGTAGAAGCTATGAGTTAATGATTGATAGAATTCCCACCTATAGAGTTCAGGCCAAAATGCGACCCCTTGACCAAAATACTTGAATGGCACGAACAGGATTTCAGGGGCGTAGACGAGGCCGAGGCAGAGGAGGACCTGGAAGAGGTCGCAGACAGTTGATATGCTACAATTACGGAGGGCCAGGACATTATGCCCACGATTGCATGAATCCAACACACCTGTCGTGTTCGTATTGCAACTTGTTTGATCATGAGACAGAAGATTGTCCTACACTGATAGCTAGGATACACGACAAAGGAGCGTTACCACCTCCCCTGACTCAGGACTTGTAGATGATGAGGTTTGAGCCACGCGAGGAAGATTTGAATGTGAACATTGTGCTCCAAAGTGGAATCGCAATGGGAGATGACAAAGGCAAACAACCAGAAGACAGTACTTGGGTTCGCAAAGCTTCGACAAAAGAAGCAGAGTTTGATTTGGAGCGCACTCAGGAACCTACATGGAAGCCAAGAAGAGCTTCGTCAATGCCTCCACTTCCAAAAGCAAAGATAAACTGGAGCTGGAGATGGACCCATCTATGCTCACAACATTCCTGGAAACATGTATGAAGCTACTGCGGGATAGTAAGGGGGTGAAAGGGTTACAGGAACTCATTAACAGATGCACTAGGATCGTGCCGGGAGAACCGCACATAGTCAAGAAGATCGGAAAACATAAGACAAGAATGGGAGGAGAAATGAGACTAACCGCATAGATCAGAGAATATGAGATGGATTAAGTCATCCTGGATTTAGGATTGGATGTGAATGTTTCTCTGAAACATACATGGGAGCGAATGGGGCGACCTATGCTGCAGTGGTCTCCAATTCAACTAAGAATGGTGAACCAACAAAAAATAATACCCATGGGGCGATTACAGGGAATAACCATGGATATTGAGGGAGCAAACTTGCTGGCAGACTTTGACGTGATAGAGATTGTTGATGACAGCAATCCCTACCCTGCACTCTTAGGAATTGATTGGGCCACTGACATGAACGGGGTGATTAATCTGAAAAAGCGAAAAATGATTTTTGAAAAGAAGTCACTATGTGTGATTACACCCCTGGACCTTGTTGAAGGATCATGCTATATGGAGCAGGTCGTGACTATGAAAGTGATGATGATTTGGACTTCATCTATAAGACAACGATACGAACCCAGGACTAGGTGAATACCACCACGGATGGGCGGATTACATGGGAGTGCGAAATCTCCTGTAATTCAGATCCGGATGAGGAAACGGAGCGATGGTAGAATCGGTTACATGAGGTAACTACACTAAATTGTAATATGATGACAAGGTCGTTGTGCTACATTTCGACAGAAGTAAGAGACCTACCTACTTATGATGGTCTAAGTGAGGTAGATACCTTCTTGAATAGATTTGAAAGGGAGGTGTCGAAAAAGCAACACTTCCATGCCTTGGATTAGGTACTAAGCACTACACCTGTGAGGTGGTGGGGTATGCATAAAGGAAGCTTGGACGACTGGCGCGAATGTAGGAGAATGATGCACACATAATTTGGGAAGCCTAGGGTGTGATTGATAGACAAGTACAATGGACAGGATGATCCACACACGCATCTGGCCAGGTGGGCACAGGCATGTGGAGAAAAAGCTACATGGATGCACATGAACTCCGCGCTGAAATGTATGATCAAATAGCATGTGTTGGGGGGACCGACGTAAAAATGGCTCTTAATGTTGGGAAGAAATTATGTAGAATGAACAATCGCGTAGATGGTTCTCCACGCAGAAGTGTTCAACAAGGTATGCCACGTGTTGAACGAAGTATGCAATGCGCAGCGAAGTGAATGGGACCTGCGTGTACCCGCAGTATTATGGGCTTATAGGACAACATGCAAGAAATTGATGGGACAGACACCTTTTAGGCTTTTCTATGGAGTGGAAGTTGTAATGCCTATGGAATAAATCATGCCTAGTCTGCACATAGCAGCGCTCATAGGTATGATGCATCGTGGAGCCCTAGAGGAGAGGCTTGCGTAGTTGGGGGAGCTCGAAGAAGAACGATATTTTGTTGGATTTCACCAGCAGGTCCAAAAGCAATGTGAAAAGGCTTGGCATGATCGACATATTAAGTTGCGCACCTTCAAGGTGAATGATTTGGTGTTGTTGTATGATAGTAAGTTCGATAAATTCCCAGGGAAGCTTGGAATGCATTGGTTGGGACCGTATGTTATTAAGGATATCACAGATGGTGGCGCAGTGCAGTTGGTAAAGTTAAATGGAGAACTTTTCCCAGGAAAATTCAATGTCAGTCATTTGAAGGTGTACACAGGGGGCTCGGCCATCTGATTAGCTGACAAAATCACAGTCTTAGCGCTCCAAGAATCTAAAAGGAGGCGCGGGACTATAAACTACTCTGCTCAGGAGCTGCATGATGTCAGGATGGCGTGCAGTAGTGAAGTGTCACAGGGTCTGCAACAGCGCGATGGTAGCTATGCTGCTGCATGGGTCGGCTGGAAAGTGACCATTACAGTCACTATTCACGATGTGTTGCTTAGTTTGAGACCAAATGAAGTGGATAGTAGGCATTTAAGGCAAACTTTATGGGCTAAATTCTTGAAAATATGCCGCAAATCGAGCATTAATGGACCGAATGTGGGGGGAAAGGTCGAATTCAAATTCAAAAGGTGCTATAAATTACAAAGGGCTATCTAGAAAACAACACTTGGCAATTTGAGGACTGAGTTGTTGTGCGCATAGACATTCATGAACCCATAATTTTTTGATCTTCTGAAGGCGAATTCGTTGTTTGAGAAATTACCTGAGTCGTTAAGAGAATTGTGGAATAGCACTATGGCAGCACCTAAGGAAGCCATGGATACCAGAGTAATGACCGTTGATGAAGCCGCACAGGCCATTACTGAAGTAGAATCCCCTGAAAGTGTCGAAATAGTCTCAAAAATCCCTAAATCGCCACGCACGTCGAGACCTAAGAAAGACAAGCAGGCTATGGTACCAGTGCATGTATCCCCTAGGAACCCATTAAGGACTAAGCTTACCATGGAAGAAAAGGGGAAAGTTATTAATTTGGAGGCCAATGATGAGGAAGAAATTGAATAAATCCTAGTAGAGGAAGAGGAGGATGTATAAATGGAGGTTGACACCCAGGGTGCAGACCCTCTTACCAGGCTGCCCGCATATGTTCCTCCACGGAAGGGTAAAGAAAAGGTGCCCAAAGACATAGATGATAAAAATAACTCTCTGTGGACGCTACTACTCCTTGACGACATTATTTTTGAAGGAGCACACCTAAGGTGAGTGCCTGTACTAAAATTTGAAGACTGGGATCTCGCGGACCACAAGAAGTTCCCACATTTGGTAACCACGCAGCTAATGCACCAAAATAAAGATGTACCAACTGGAGTCATAGAGTTGGAGCCACATAAGTGGCTGAGAGGTGTAGAAAAGGCAGGATTGTTAAACCTGCTCTAGGTGTCACATTACCATCGTGCCCCAGTGACCATTTTTGTCATTAGGCAACTACTTTTCTTGGTGCATGATGGGCGCTTGTGGCTGGAGGAGCCCATCCCCATCACAAACCACTTGATTCACAAAATTACCTGGCTCCCTTCCAAAGGGGAGGACCCAGTGCACATCTTGGAGGGTAAGAGTGATGATTTGGCCATTGCGGAGGCCATGAAGAAGAAGTTCAAGCTGGAGAAGAAGAAGAGAGGGTAAGCGATTTCCAGCATCAATAACCCTGCAGTCAAAGTCACGACGCAGATATTGGCAAGGAAGGTTATGCGAAAGTGCCGCGTGGATGAGGTGTCCGCGCCGGTGGTTGCACTTGTAGCGCAATGCGCAAAAGGGGTCTAGCTCAACTAGGCAAACTACTTATGCTGAGAGTTCCTTGAGAACCACCGCGAGGCACAAGAGCAAGGGAAGACTTTTCACTATGCCTGGCTTCTGTTTTCCATAGTACTGGTGGCATGGGAATTGCCTGAAGATGGCCAGTTCCCAATAATCGTGCAGGACCTTCTAGAGGCAGCGAAGTACGCTTCGTTGTGGGCAACCTGAGATGCACAAAGGATAAGGGACAGTAAAATCTTCTAGGTGTTCATGGAGATGAACATCAGAATGGGGATTAATCACAAGCCACAGTTATCGCCCACTATCTACAACAGTCTCTAGAGATTTGCAGAGTTCAAGGTAGATTTCCATCACATTTACATCAGGGTGCAGAAGAACCTCGTGAAGACATGGCACGAGCTACCCTACCTGGCGACAAATGATGTCATCTTCGCAGTCCTTGAGTCATGGCCACCGGAGTAGTGCACTCTAGCCAACTTAGCAGTGGAAGTAGAAAAGTACGCCGCACAGCGGAAAAAGGACGAGGTGAAACTGCAGATGGCACAGTTGGCAAAAAAACGCAGCAGCTAAGGCCCAGGCGAGAAGCAACGCTACAATGCTGGCGAAGAACAGAAAAAGGCAACCAAGGAAGAGCGTGAGGGAGAAAAGTAGCCTTCGCCCGAATAAGAGACAAATACAGAGCAAGGTGGCGCGAACCCGTAGACACATCCACCCAACTGAAATGACCGCGCCCAAGAGAGTAGGTAGGGCCGTGGAAGAGGTCGAAGGCTTCCAAGACTTCTTTCGACCCGATCACCCTCACTGAGGGGGATCTACACAACATTAGGGAGATGGTGAGGGACATCACCATAGAGACCCTCCAACAGTTTGCATAGGAACACCAGATGGTGTTGGGGGCTCTCTGAGTGCAGATACAGGAGTTGCAAGTATGCACCCCATAGGTTGGCACTGTTTCAACCAGCCTCGCTCTAGGCACGACCGTGGGCGAGGAGATGTTGCATGCTCGGATGATTAACACAATAGTGCTGCTAGAGGGAGCGATAGTTACAGAAAATGAGGCCAACAAGCCTATGGTTAGCAGGTCGAAGGGAATCAAGATAAATATGGTTGTGCTCCCTTGGGAGACACTCTATGTTTTGCAGGATGGAGTTACTGCAAAACTGCGAGCTAGGGAGCTCCGCGCGCTCCATGTAATGAGTGAGAGCACATAAATATTGAACAGTTGAGCCTGCAATGCAATGAGGTAGTGGCATAGAATAGACAGCTCGTGCAGGTGATCGAGGAAGCCTGCCAGATGGTCCCAAAGTTGGCCATCCAAGCAGAAGAACCAGTGGAGGCACACGTCTGGAAACTAGTAGCAGGGGTGCATGAGGTAAAGGACTAAATAACTAAGGTTTAGCTCGAACTAAACCTTCAGATAGCAGAATTGAAATTGAAGGCGTAGCCTTCAACTCCGCTAGAAGTTATGGAATAGTGCGCCAGTGCGATTATAGCAGCAATAGTAGAGGTTAACAGTGCAGTCACAAACTGCACAAAGTTGTTCGAGTAGTCGTTCGAGGTTCTCACCACCCTGCAAGAGGACTTGAACATATAACACCTAGAGACAGAGGTGTGCGAGCTACAGCATAAATATGACGAAGTAAAAGGGACCACGCAGACAATTGCCCTTACACAGAAGCTCACGAGGATGTAGCAAGCAAAAGCACTCAAGGAACAGGTAGATGCTGCTCGACATGAGGAAGCAGTTTTGAAGGCGTGCTTATAGCCGTGGATTGATGAGGTGTACATTGTTATAGCCTCCATTGAAGAAAATATCATGCAGCTGCAGGAAACACAGGAAAAGGTTCAGGGTAGCAGTTCAGCTACAGCAGTCTATAAACAGCAAGTCGAGAAAGTATAGCAGGCAGCCGCTCAGTGCACTGCCGATCTTGCAACGATTCAAGCAAAATTGGGAGGTCTTCATGCAAATATCTCCACACTGACAGAGTGACTCGAGGGTGATTCATGATGTTTGTGTTGGGGGCATGTTGGGCGCGGGATCCCCATGGGAATTTTTGGGGCTTAGAGCCCAGATTTTGGTCAAAAATTGTAACTCCGATGTAAAGACTCTGCATTTTCTGGGCGCGGAGTGCGTAGCTTGTAAAAGATTCTTGTCCGCCCTCAATTTTGTAATGTAGTGTCAGCTGTAGAGACCTACCCATGTTCCGCGGACCATGGGATTGTATAAATAGAGTGAGGCTCTAAGTAGTTAAGGGATTGAAGAATCATCTAATATAAACATGGAATAGAAGCAGAGTGGAAGAATGGATGTGTAAAGTATAGTTTGGGTTGTAGAGTAGGAGAAGGCTCTGCAACTAAGGGCGTAGAGGCCTAATAGTCCACAGCTGAGTGTGCGGACCCCTGCAGCTGAGTGCGCGGGGTGAGTCGAGTCTGTAACAAGTTGAAAGAATTAATAAAGAGAAGTTTCATATCAATTCTATGTATTAATTTCATGTTTTATGCATTGAATATACTGGGTATAAATTGCACTTCTATTGTTTATGTGATGCGTGAATATATATGGTTGTATTGATTAAGTGAATATAAGATAGAATATTTATTCACACGAAGTTGACTAACATTTGTAAGAAGATAAGTAAGATACGTGGTGTAGTTTGGGGAAATAGTGTAGTTTGCTGCCATAGCAGTGTGAAAGCATCTCAACCCCTGGTTAGGGCTGCGCAAAAAGTGATTATAACATATCGTGAGGGTATTGAAGGTTAGAACATTGCGCGAAGTAACTTGCGTGAAGATAGGCACAGTTGGACTAAATCGACACCACATACATCTCAAGGGTGCGGAAACTTCGTTTCAGCATCCCCCCATACTACTTCGGGTGAGACTTTAGTCCACGCCCCACAGGGTAATTCCGAAAGGGCCAGTAGTGTAGGGATTTGTTTGGCTAAATAAATCTGAACCTAGGTCAGGCCCCCTCAAGTCAACAATGCTCCCAGTTCCAACAAAGGAAAGGAGAAGAGTCAAAACAACTATGGAATAAATCCTACTCCAAGAAGACTTGCAGATGGTGTCAAGAATACAAAAGGCAATGAATATCATCAAAGAATCCCAAGCCAAAAAGAATTCAGAAGTACATCAAGGAAATATTCATCTCCCAAGTACCAAAGTATATTTCTTGGTTATTCCTATTCTTTTACAAAATTTGGGAACATGGAAAAAGATTGTAGGGCATATCACAAAGACAAATATAAAGGTCCCCACCAATCACCTAGAGGCAATTTTGCAAAAATAAGTCGTGATTAGTCATTCATAAATAAGATGGAGTGCTGCAATTGCCATAACATTGGACATATGGTACATGATTATAACTTGACTTGGGTCCCTACACAAGCTAGAACCATGACAACCAAGCCAGAAAAGAAAGTTACATAAATATGGAGAAAGAAGCAAATTGGATATGAAAGTCTCTTGGAAACTCTAGCCAACAACACATGTTGTTGATTTGATGAATACATCAAGATGTGATATCCCATGTGTTTGATGAGACTCTTCCAAAAGGGAGACCATGCATAAAGTTAGGGGAAGTTCTTGATCATTCTTGTCTAAAGAAGCTACAGGAGTTTATGCAGACAAGGGGAGTTGGTTCATGTAAACACATCTATCGTGGATCACATTGACAGAAGGAATAGCACCATGATAGGAGGAGTAACATACCTATAAATAACTACTATTGATTAAGAAAAGAAGTAGCTTGACAGGGGGAGTACTTGGGCACCCTGTTTTCCATTGATGTCAAAGGGGGAGAGAATGTTGGAAGGGCAAGAATATTGCCATCAATGAAAAAGGGGGAGATTGTTAATCAAGGTTGTCATTGATGTCAATATGGCATTATTGGGATGGCAAATATTCTTGTGATTCATAATATGATGATGTCCTTGCTCATGATGACAAGTCCCTCTTGTTTTATAAGGATGCCATTAATGAAGATGTAAATTTATTAATGATGTTATTATGACGTCAATCCACTAAGAAGATGTCTTGTCTTAGATACTTGAACTAACCATAAAGACACCATAACCTCATGTATCCTTTCTCTTTGTGAAGAATCACTAGAAATCATGATGATGTTCTTACTCCTGATGAAGAATCTTAGAACCCGGATGATGTCCTTAGCCTTGATATTGAAGGACTGTACATGAATGACCACACTTGATTATGTCATATGTGATGGAACTTGATGAAGGTATTGATGACATGAAAAATGATTGGAGACATGACATGAAGGACTTAGAAATCTCCTAATGGAAAATTAAGAAATGTTGCACTATGCTTGGTGACATATCACTGCACTATTATTAGATACATGATGCTACAGTATCACGATGATATGAATGGTAAATACACTATCATGATGCTGGATACACTATCATCGTGACATATATGACTTACATGATGACAAAGCACTTGGGACGCACTAATTACCTTCTTGTTGTCCTAATCATCAAGCCCTAATGACCTGTTGTTGTCCTAAACATATTTTGCACTAAATATTTCAAATATATACACAAAGAAAAATATTTGTTGACACCTTGGAGGTGTCTTTCCACAATTATACATATACCATATTATAGAGTATATTTTTACCTTTCTAATGAGCCCTTACTTGCCCTCAAACTCTCGGTGGTTGACGAGATAATGAATTTTTAAGTTAGAAAAAATTAGTTTTGACAGTGAGTCTACCTACACCTTGTCTTTCAATTCGGCCTCCATACAGTGTTATGCCTCTTTTCTTTGGCTTGCAAAAAACACTTACAGTACAGGTTGCATTTCTCCTCAACAATTTCAGTGATCATTTCAAAGAAGGAGCACATAATTAAAAGGAGGTCGAGGAGCACATTATAAAATATTGTTTGGGTATACTTTTGTGATTGGGTCTATTTGTAAGGGCAAGTTTATACTTGTAAGAAGGCCCCATTAGTATAGGAGGACAACCATTGTCTTAAGGAAGTTTTTCTCCTCCTATAATCTGATTTCTGAGAAAGGAAAGCAGCCACAGTTCTAAGCAGAAGAAGAAAAAAAAAAAAAAAAAAAAAAAAAAAAAGGAAAAATTTTATGTGGTTTAGAAGAGGGTTATCTCCTGCATATTAGTCATAGTCTAGGTAGAGAAGCAAAGTAGTTTGTAGGCCTTACTCTGTCCTAAAACATAGATGTGTTTAGGTGGTGTTGGGCTAGTTATTAACTCAAATATTAGCGAGAAAGACAGGGATACTTCTCGGTCTCCTTAAGCCCTGACTGTACCTCGGATTAGTGCATACTATGGCTTGAACTATGCCTCCTTTATAGTGATTGGATTGTCTTAAGGAAGTTTTTCTCCTCCTATAATCTGATTTCTGAGAAAGGAAAGTAGCCACAGTTCTAAGCAGAAGGAAAAAAAAAAAAAAAAAACAAAAAAAAAAAAAAAAAAAAAAAAAAGGAAAAATTTTATGTGGTTTAGAAGAGGGTTATCTCCTGCATATTAGTCATAGTCTAGGTAGAGAAGCAAAGTAGTTTGTAGGCCTTACTCTGTCCTAAAACATAGATGTGTTTAGGTGGTGTTGGGCTAGTTATTAACTCAAATATTAGCGAGAAAGACAGGGATACTTCTCGGTCTCCTTAAGCCCTAACTGTACCTCGGATTAGTGCATACTATGGCTTGAACTATGCCTCCTTTATAGTGATTGGATTGTCCCTTATTACAGTATTCCTGTAGCTCGGGCCATATGAGACAGTGCCTCAAACTATGGTAACTCGGACAATGATACATCTTGAAAGGCTTAGTCTCCTTAAAGCCTTGACTGTGGAAGATATCAGACTTCATAGGCTTATCTTAAATATGTGGATCTTGTTTGTTGTGTATCAAATACCTTGACTATACTATCATCACCCCTGGTTTGGTAAATAAATATTGTTGAAGTGTTGGAATTGTTTAACAGTGTTGGAGAACAATACTAGACAGTCAAGCACTACTTTGGAGCTAGTTCAATATATGAATAATTGAAGACCTTGTGAACTTAGAAATTCAAACAGCTTAATTGAAGATAGTTTGGAGTTTTTTCTTGAAACGTCACCAAACTTTCTTGGAGACTTGATGAAAACAACATTTAAGGATTGTTGAAGACACCCTTTTGAAGCAGCCTTATTGGAGAGCAGATTTGAAGTTTTGTAGAACCAATATTGAAAAATCCTTAGGTTTTTAAATACTTGTTTGGATTTGAAGACATCTCATTGGAGCTTTGTTGAATAAATCTAGAAGACACTTGTTGAACTTGAAGGAATTCTTGGAAGACATTGATGCATGATTGAAATCGTCATGAGGTGACCTAGGAGAAATTGCTTGGGTACCATGAAGGACAGCGGAGACACCTTCATGTGAAGAGCAAGGTTGTCATTTATGACGTGACGAGAAGACTAAGCAAAGATTGATAGGGCTCATTGAAGAAGATATTGGGAGCCATGAAGTATAACCAAATGCATCTTGAGGAAGTGAAGCTGAGGGTTGGAGCCCGAGAGGTTGGAGCCTCGACAAATTTATTTCCTTGGAAGATAGGGTTAGAGCCCTAGAGGATTGGATTCCTCAGGAAACTAGGTCAGAGCCTATACCAGAGAGAGAGTTGAAGCCTTATAGATTGGTGCCTCAAATTGACAAGGTTAGTTCGTTGGAAAGTCCAAGTCGGTGCTTGGCACAATACAGGTTGGAGCCTAGTAAATTGAAGATTGGTGTCTTCATCTAGGTATGGAGACTGACACATATATTTTACTTGATTATTATAAATACTAAATTAATAAAAGTATTTATTCTTACTATTTATTTTGTGTTCTAAATTTAAGTGATCTAACTGGTAAAAGTAACAATTGAAAAGTAATATTGTTCACCCCCCTCTCAATATTTCCAACAACTTTCACTCCAATTGCCAGACTAGAGAATATAAGGATGATTTTAGAATTTTTGTGTTCAAAAGGCTTCAAAGTATATCAAATGGATGTAAAGTAAGGCTTTCTAAATGGTGATTTAAAAGGAAGTATACATGGAACAACCGATAGGGTTTGACTTCTCAAAGAATAAAGACTACATATATAAATTGAAGAAGGCCTTGTATGGATTAAAACAAGATCCAAGAGCTTGGTATGCTAGACTTGATTACTATATTCAACAACAAGGGTTCAAGATAGGAGTTGTAGGAAGCAATATTTACATGAACATGGATGAAGATAATCTGTTCATCACACTGGTATACGTGGATGACCTGATTTTTGGTAGAAGTAATGATGAAATGAGTCACAATTTTTCCCAAGAAATATCAAAATAATTTGAAATGTCAATGATTGGAGAGTTGTCTTTCTTTCTTGGACTTCAAGTAACTCAAACCAATGTTGGAATGTTCATATCACAAACAAAGTACCTCAAGGAAATGATGAAGCCGTTTGGAATGGAAGAATGTATTGTTGTAAGAACACCTATGATTACATGTTATAAGTTGAGTAAGGATGATGAATATCCTATAGTAGATGCAACTTTGTGCATATCAATTATTAGAGGTCTTTTATATCTAACAACTTCATAACTAGACATCATGTAGGAAATATGGATGGTGGCAAGGTTCTATTTATCTTCTAAGGAATCTCACACACAAGTTGTAAAAACAATACTCAGTAATCTAAAAGGCACTCTTGATTTTTGACTATGGTACCCTAAGAGCATAAATATTAACTTGATAGCATACACTAATGCAGACTGGGTAGGAAGCATTAATGACTAGAAGAGAACCAACATAAATGCATGTTTCTTAGGACATTGTCTTGTATATTGGTTAAGCAATAAATAATCATCCATATCCCTTTCCACAGTTGAAGTCGAATATATAGCAGCAACATACTGTTGTACACAAATTCTTTGGATGAAGGAAGCCTTGAAGGATGTCAAAATGGAAATAAATCATCCATCACTATACTTTGTGACAATACCAGTGAAACAAGTCTCTCAAATAACCCATTCATGCACTCAAAAATGAAACATATTTTGATCAAGTACCACTTTCTCAGAGAACATGTTACAGATCATATCATCCAATACATCAACGCTAAGGAAAAATTTGTTGACATCTTCACCAAACCTCTACCTGGAGAAACATTTGAATATCTTTGTCAGAATTTTGGTGTCATATTTCTTGCATCCTAATAGAGCATACCTTTGTTGTTGATGTCAAAGGGAGAGTGGCAGGAAATCAGGGGGAGCAGTAAGAAATTATCATAATGTTTCCATCAATAAAAAAAGGAGGATATCATTGAGAAATTGCTTCTTCTTGATGCCAAAGCTTGTCCAACTTAAGAGAAGAATAGAATAGGAAAAAATATTTCTTTAGGCCCTTTCCAACAAGGTATAGCATGCCCCTTAATTCCTCTCCATTGAGAATAAATCATTTTTTAAGACAAAAAACCACATATCTTGCCTCGGTCATGTCGGCCCTACTTGAGGACATGTAAACCTTGTTTGGGTGACTTGAATTGTGTAAACATGTGATTCCTCTCCTCTATTAGTCTAGCAACTCAGTCAAGCAAGAAAAGAAGCAATTCGGAGATGTGGAGAAGAGTGAAATGGTTTATATCTCATGAACCTAGAATCATATTGAAGGAGAAATTCATGGTTTCTAATTCTATTCCGGATTAAGGGTTCTTGGATAGTTTTCTAATCATATTTTGTAGCAACCTATTTTGGAAAATATCTTACCTCTTTTTGGCATAGATTTTGGCCCCCAAATTGACACAAAATTCTGATTTGTGGATATTCTTTTTGGAGTTGGTTTTGTTCAATTTTGAAGTATCTTAAAGAGCATATGTGAAGAAATTTTTGAGACCACATTTGAAGTAGATATTGAGACCATATGTGGAGCAAACTTGGAGTTGACTTGTAGCCTTTCTTGATTATGTTTTGGAGTTAATCTTGAAGTTTGAGTAGGTTGGTTCCTAAAGAGGATTGGTGTCCTCATATAGACCAAGTTGGTGTCTATATTTGATTAAGAGGATTTGTGTCCTCATTCAAGGTTGGTGCCTTGTAGAATTGGTAATTTGATCTTACAGGTTGGAGCCTAAATTTGTAAAATAGGATTGGTGTCCTCATCACCATTATCTGAAAAATATTTACATAAGTTATTATTTTGTCGTATCTCTTGTGTTATGGCATAACTTGTACTTCTTATTGTGAAAAGAAACAACTGGAAGAATAAACAATTGAATGAAATATTGATTCACCTCCCCTCTCAATATTTCTAATAGCATTTCCTTTGCATAGAAGCTTTGCCCTCTACATGTGTGAGTTCCTCCTGGATATGACTTGGTGTGAGTTCATGATAGCATGAAGCAAAGTTCTCCAGTTGATGGTGCATACAAGTGATGCTCTTGTGGACCCGCTCCTAGTAGTATGAAAGGCCCCTCCAAACTCGCACCCTCTAATGAGGCATGGTGGGAATAACTAAGGTGCAAAAGGAAGCAAGCAATATTAATGGAGGAAAAAGAAAAGGAAAAAGACAATGGATAAGCCACATCAAGCAAGAGCTAAATCTGGATGAACCTCCACCACTACCACCTCATAATAAGAGAAGGACAAGGTTCCACTCATGAGAATGGAGATAATATTGTAGCCAACCACATAAGATGACCATCTAGAAGTAGAAATTGTTTGGTGTGGACCATGATTATATTCTTGATTCGTAGGTCTTATTTTAGCCATGTTTAATTATGAAAAAGATCTGACAGTAGAAGTTATGTTAATTTAGGGATTTTTTCCCTAGAAGGAAACCCTTGGTTTATATGAGGGAATTGTATTGCAACTGTGTATTATTATGTCTAAGAAAAAGAGAGGAGATTGTGTGAGAGAAAAGAGGATGTTACAATAGATTTTTTATATGTTATAACCCTTCAATTTCTTGGATAACATAAAAAGAAGGACTAGCTATTTCTCCATGGATGTAGCCCAAATTGGGTGAACCACGTGGATCTATGTCTCTCTTTTTTTATGATTTTTCCTATGTTTACTACAATATTTTATGTGTTCCATTGCTCTACTATTTAATTTCTAACAAAAATAGGGAAATTCGTCATTGGTTGACTATAAAACTGGAGCAAAAAATGGAAAATTCCCAACAACGAAAGAGAGGGGAGATACACCAAACACAAAGTGAGGGCCCACACAAAATGTCATAATAAGAGGTTGGAATAGATTATCATAATATAGAAAGGTTAAGGGATAAGAAGAAAGTGGGTAAAGCTCAAGGATAGAGAGAAAACATAGGGTGGCTGATGTAAAACCACAAGAAATTAGACCTGAGGAAAATGACTTGCACATGCGCTTGAAATACAATAGATAAAAAATATAGGGAAAAAATAATCATTACCAACTTCAAGATTACACCACTCCACAAGGAGTGAGGTAGCAACACCAATTTGCAAGAATTTTTGTCTTATTGACAAAGTTCTAGAAAAGAGCACCACAAACCTAACTAGTTGAACATTATCCCCCCCGAAAATCCATTTCATCTGTGGCACTCTCCTTGAAACTCTTTCTCCACCAAGACCAATATCGCAAAGAGTTGCATGAAAAATTTTGTGGTTAAATACTTAATGGTCATCACCTCCACATGCACGAGGCACCGGAAATAACCACCAACGAATGTTGAACAACCTGATGCCATAAACCACCTCTACTTGGAATGATAAGCCTTGATGGCCCTTCCCCGGTTGTGAGCCTTATGCATTAAAACATCCTTTGGAGAATGCTTCCACGTCCCAACTTGGTGACATACACATTTTAATGATATCTCTTGAGGAGCTATGCTTCACACTCATATTGGTATACATTGTGTATATTCTGATTTATTATGATATTTTAGGCATTTGGTACATCATAAGCACTAAGATATTTAATCCCTAAAACAAAAACTGGTCTCTCCTAAGCTACATTTCCAAAGACTTAAAATGTGATGTGAGTTCATTTAGCATGATAGAAACAATATTCATTCATCCCACTAACCATTTTAATCACTAAACAGGTTAATGAACATAATTCATAATGGAAATAAATGTAAAATTATAGAAATTAAATATCATTCTCATAACAAACTAAGAATAATATAAGAACACATCATCACCAAAAAGGAAAAAGGAAAATAAAATGTGGAAGGAGGCATTATTCCATTAGTTCTCAAGGACATCCAAAAAATCCTTACATCAAGTGGCCACAACATAGCCTCATCCATGTTTCATAAGAATCAAAAGCTAAAACCCAACAATGAGCCAACCCAAAATAAGCCAAAGCATTTACATCTATATAATAGTTCCCTTAAGTAGGAGGATTCCTTCAAAGTCCATGCCTTTGCTTATGACCAATGTAATCAATCATATCCATGATTTTTATTGGTTTATATCTCATTAGGTTCCTACATACTTTCAGCAATCAATTCCTCAAAACCAAGAATTAAGGCATTAGAATCTAGTTCCTACTCCTCATGACATTTGGTCCTCTTTACTATCACTAATAATCCTAAAAATGGTGGCACTACCGAATTAGGATGTGTGTTGAGTTACCACCATTGTTCCTTCAAACAAAAAAAGGAGCCAACAATAGTGTTCTTCGTGGTGGTTAATTCCTTCTCCTCTCAGTCAGTTCCAATGTCATTTGTTTAATTAGCTTACCTAAGGAAAGTGGGAATTAACTCTAGGTTGGATTGTATTTCTTTTGTTATTTTGTTGTTAACTATTTATTGGAAACCCTGATTAAAGTACCTTGATTAACCTACATCCCTTTAAAATTAAATAATATTAAAACCTTTATCAATCTATAGGTATTTCTTCCTCTCTTCCTTTCATGTCACATGCGTATATGTCTCCTTGGTCATCAAGGCACTCAATTCAAAATTTCAACTTCTATATCCATTTACTAAGCTAAATTTAATATCCATAAACAATATGAACACATTCATATGCATATACAATTAGAAAAAAAAATAACGCACATTTTTTATTTCATCCTTTATCAATAGCCAAACATAAATGTTTTGCACAAAGTTGATTATGAGCACTTATATGTTTTCAAGTAAAGTTCACCAAGATGCTTATTAAGGAGTAATTCACCACCCAACCCTAGAAATTAATTATGGATTCTACCCCCAAGAAATACCATGATACCAATAAGGTAAAGGAAGGTCCATCAAAGCTCTAATCTCACTTAGCCTGAGTTACCTATTTACCTAATTTTAAAGCCAAATTGTTCAATATGAAGCACTCCAAGCCCTCATTTAGCCATCAATTGGTGTTATCACTCTTTTTTCTTTCATAGCATAAGGAATATTTATTTTCTATATTATCCCTCAAGGAACTTCTTCCCTTATATTATACGAAAAAGACCAAAACCATTGGTTTCTTACTTTGAATGACATAAAGAATATTACTTGGCCAAAACAATCAATGGGAAATAATAAAAGGGTGGTAGGTTTGTGGTATTTAATTTAGCTACTATTGACATTCCAAACATGGTTTTATCCTCAAAACCATCCCATTTCCTCCTTGAATCCTCAATGGAAACTCCCCCATTTCCATGGGATCTTACTAGTCATACTTCCATGGGGTTCTTTCACCAATTGCAAGCATAAAAACCATGGTTTCACACAAGTTCCTCCATGAAAAAGGAGAGGAAGAACATTTAGTGGGAGAATGGAGAATGGTCATGGGATAGGTATACTCCCTTTCTAAATGGAGGATATTAAGAATTACTTGTGAATAGGGTGAATCATGGGCTTCCGACAAAAGTGACATAAGTGTATGCCCTTCTTAAGAAGCATTAGGAAACATTCATAGGAACATGTAAGTCAAAGATTGATGGAAAATGTTTGTAAGGAAGCATGAGTAAGGACATTTGTACTTTAAAGGATGAGTTTCAAGACATATCACCCATGCATCCCCTCTCCTCTCGCCCTCTTCCTGTATCATGAACTCCTTATTCCTACTCAAATAAACTTTTTAGTGGATGTTACATTATGATATATTTCCTTTTATTTGTGTTTTTACATACATAATTTCACCATGGAAAACAAAAACAAAAAAACAAAAAAATGCACCATAATCCTATCCCACCATGGGTATTCATATGCATTCACTATTTGGGCCTTATTCTTGAGCTCTACACTAGGAATAATTTACAATTCATTTACAATATTTACACATTAGGTCATTTAACTCAACCTACATGGCGTGATCCCCAACAAAGAATCCCATTATTAAATGATACATGATTTGGTATAGTATAATCCAAGGGTTAAACTACATATCAACCTAAGGTTTCTCACTTTTTCCCTAAAACAAAGTGGTGTCACCACTTTCTCTTCCTAGGTATAAGAACTTTTAGCAGTAGGGTGGCTTCCCATCCCTACATATTTGTTACATATAGTAGCATGAATTAATTCACTTGTAACTTTTCTCTAATGTACCACACACAGACACACTAGTTTTAAAGTAATGCAAATAATGCTAACTATGAGTCGTCCAAGGAGGAAAAAGGCGTCATTAAAATATATCTCCCGCTAACAAGAAAAACTATTTGATATAACCTGGATAGAATTACACATGTCCTCTTGTTGTGCTTGATTGTTGATGGTCAATTATTATATAGTAACCTAGTTTAAATTATGCTAACTACAGCCTATTTGAGGAGAAAAAGGTAGCCATGAAAATATATCACCCCTTAACAAGAAAAGTTATCCAACTTAACCTAAATTTACACATATCCTCCTATTGTTCTTTATTGTCAAAATTAAATTCTCACAGTTATTAAGCCTAATTTTTAATCATGTTATGCACAAATGAGCCCATACATCTTTCAAATTTCCAAGCTTATAAATTTATTAATGTGTTAGTTTCATATACCAAACCATTTTTGTTGTTGAGATGCATGAACCCCCTTTCACCCCAATGGTAATTTCTCAAATTGTATTGATATGTTTCTTGTGCTTGATATAATTTTGGAAAAAAAGAATAATGTTTTCATCGCATTCAACTAGTTAAATGGCCCTACTCTTAAGCCTCGATTATGCTTCTTCTTTTTCCAATGATCCCTTATTTATTCCTTGTAGTGTTTGTTGGTTTTAAAGTTCTTTAAAAAATATTCCACCATGGTTCATTGTTTCCAAACATATTGTATAAATCATCATCTACTTCTCTATACACTTATTCCCTCTCCTTGGGTTTTCTTTTTGCTCACTCAACTACCAGTTTCTTCACATTTTATAGATTATTGGCAAATTGGAACATATTTTATTCTCCCATTTTGTTATCATACTTCTACAAAATTATTCCTCCTTTATCCAAGAAAAATTGAATTTGGAGGTACGAAGGAGTTTTTGAGCTTATGATGTAATTTATAAAAGGATGGGAAAGTGATTTGAAGACCCCCATTATACGCCCACGATTTCATTATTTTTAGTTTCATCTACTATTTTTTCAAAAAATAAAGACTTGTCTAGCCTTTTGATATCTCCTCCCTACCACTTCTTGAATTCCTTAATGCAAGGACCACCTAAGGATTATCTACATCAATTAGCTTCATTTTTTTTAGAACGTGACCAAAATATACTAGCAATGGATCTTGTTTGGTTGTTTCCCCCCAAACTTCCTTATCCTTCAAAGTCAAGATGAGATCTCCCCCAATGATCACATTGTCCCCTCTTAGGCTTCCTTGGAGAAGTATATTGTCACGTAATGTTTTTCTAAAACCATATGGAAAAAATAAATTATATGGTATACCTTCCCTAATACTTTTGGTCTGCATTCCAATAAAATACCTCCAATCAAGAGAGGGATAGGAAAACACTCAATGTTGTTGTTCCAACCTATAACCAAACCTCCTGAATGGTTTTTAACATCTAGTGAATAAAAGGTCCAACCCTTCCAACATGATGACAAAATTTCTATTGATTTTTCCGTCCACTCATAGTTACTTGAATTAATACAATATCAAGTTTGTAGACAAAAATAATTTTTTTAGGGATTGCTTTTAGTGGGCACCCCCAACCCATCTCACATTCATGGAGAGGATAATCATTTGGCCACCTTTTCGAGGTAATTCTTGCTATAACACCCTTTTAATAGTCAATTGTTTACCCTCTCTCACTTATTTTATTGCTCTTTATTTGTAATAGATATATAGAATTTTCTACCCACATAAGTGTCTTTCCCAATATGTGTAGCCAAATCATCTTCTATGCATCCTCCCTTCTCCATTGGAACTTTGTTCCTAAGTGTAAGACTATAACTTGACCTATTTTTTCCTTTGGGTTATACTCCCCTTCACTCTTCAAAGACTAGATATGAGAGGTAGTTGTAGACTCTGGAGGGGCTATAAGATTCATGGATATTTTATTGACATGGATTTTAATATCATAATGGGAACTATAATCTTGTGGACTCCCTAAAACTTCCACATGTATTCCCTTGTAAGGAATGGAACATGGTCCAATCAAAATATTCTTCTTGCCTTCTGCAATAAATATATTCTTTTTGTCTTCCACAATAGAAAAAGGGAAATTTTCAAGGTTTTAAAAGTTCAAAAATTGATTCGTAGCAACCCTTATTAGGTTTCTTATGGAGGTACATTTGAACTAGGCAAAGGATATTGTTTTGGAGAATTAGATACCAAGGATTTACCATTAGCAGTGTCACCAGTAACATGTGTAGCCTTGAACTTCTTAGCTTCAGTTCGTTCAATATCCAACACTATCTACTCAATGACATCTCATTTTCTTTATTTGGACTTTGGAATACCTTGGTTGTTTTTCATGTTTATCTCCTTCTTAATCCAAACATTTTTTTTTTATGTGATAGTTCCATACATGCCCAATATCATGAAAAAATAGGTATCGAAATGGAATATTTGTAATAATGCAAACTCTAAATATTATTCCATGCCCCTATTCAATATCATTTTTTTCACGCAGATCCCACACAAGTTGAGTTTAATTAAAATTTTAATTAATATCTTAAGTCTTCTTCAAAATCAAAGAAATCATTGGAACTAATAACCCATGTTTCCATGTAGTCCTTACCCTAAAGCTCCATCAAGAGCCCTAGTATCATCACCCAAAACTAACTAAATGTAGAGGGGTTCAGTTCTAGGATTGAACCTTGACCTCCATTATTTTATAATTTTTGAAGTTTCTAAGTTTACTCAGTTAGAAACCGTCCATGCACTTTATCTGATTTATTCCTACTTATTTGTTATTTTTCCTTAACAAGTTATTTACAATGTAAATACTTAAAATAAACACTAATGCATGCCCAACATATTACAGATCAGCAACTAAAAGAAATAGAAACAAACACACCATATGACACCATTATTTTTGGACTAATGTCCCCGCAAAAACCCAATGTGGGAAAACCAGTGCAGTTATCAGAGGATTTTCTTATTAAGCAATATTAGAGTACAATCTAGGTGTCGAAAATGGCCTACCCAACAGAGAATTTCCTTGGCAGTAATACCTCTCTCTTTCTGACAAATCTGCTAGCTAAAATCCTGGATAATCCTTCTGGTAGCTACTCAGCACCAATTTGCCCCAAAAACCCTAGCGTCTACCCAATATGGACTGCGTCAGCCTCTCCTAGCCCAGCATTGGCACTATGTCTGCCTATCTTGGCATGTGTCAGCCCCAGGAGGCCCTGCATTAGCTCTTTAAGCCTCTGTGTCAGCTACGCTAGCCCCCCTGGTGCTTTACGTAGCACTTAGTTGCCTCTGCATGGCCCTTCATGAGCACTGGCTACTCCTGTGTCTCTCTCTCTGGCTACTCTGGTGCTATCATGAAACTATCTCTACCTATTTGTCTCTCTGTACTCAATGCCCCTCAACTGCTCTCTCGATCATTGATTCTATCTCTCTTAGCAAAGCCCACTCTATAGAATAGAATGATTGATCACTCTGGTGTATCCTCCAAGTGACCCTCAAGCCTCCTCTTATACTTTTCATATTGACATCTCAACGGCTGAGATTAAGTCCCTAATCAACGGATAAGATTAGATCTGGCTTGATCCATGTCTTTTGGACCATTCTAACACATATTCATACTAATACATATTAATATTTTATTTTCCCTAAGTTTAGACTTAGGGACTCCATTAGATATATTAATTATTTTAATATCTCATTATCTGTTTAGAATCTTCCCAAACCCTTTCTAGGTATTGAATATCTCATGTGCCCCAACCTCTCCACCAAATTTTGTGGCTAGAGCACATCTGATGCTACCCCAAATCAACACTCCCTCTTAGCGAGGATTGTGCTCTAGCAATACTCCTCACTGAGTATTACTCTGATCATTCGGCATCAGTACCTCTACTGATGCTAGGCCTTCCTACCCAACATCCTCTGCATTGTTGAATCCTATACTGTTTCCCACGGTTCTACCACTGCCATTGTTGCATCTGTATGACAGCTCCCTCTACATCCATGTTGTTGTTGGTCCTTCCTCCCAACGCTATATCTACATTGCACCTCATCTCATCATGTTGCATCGTGCTGCCCACTGCTTCACTGCAACTCAGTTACTGAGAAGTAAGTAACTGATCTCCCAACTAACCTCCCTATTGGGCTAGAAACACCCACTGATGTTGAAGCTCCCACTATCGCTGACAAGTGCTCCCTCTCTCTGACCTTTGCACTGGTGCAACAACTCCCTGCATCTCGCACCATTGCACAGCTCTCTGTGCCTTCCTGCACTGGTGCAACACTCCTGTGCCTCTTGCACTGTTGCAGCCTGCTAGCTCTGCGCTGTCTCGGGACTCCTACACTATATCTCTCTCTGCTGCTCCATCCGCATCCGTCTCTACCCACTCAGCCAGTCCTGCTACTCCTCATCGGGGCTCCCGTAGCAAGGTCTAATCCAAGAGGCTAGGTACCTCAAGGATCATGCCCTTCATCCCCTATATTCCTCCTGACTACGGCTCGATGTCTCCCCACTTCCACTCAAGTGGTGCTTGTGCACTTATGGCATAATCATCATCTATCAAAACTTCCTTCTATGCCCTTGCTAGTGCTTCCTTAGTCTCGAAAGACTCTCCCTTACTCTTCTTCCTTGGACACTAGGTCGCATAATGACCCAGCTCCCCACAGTGGAAGCACTTGATCTTGGAGAGATCTTTCTTCTTTCGCTTTCCTACTTTCCCTCAGATGCTAGGGCCACATCCTCCTCCTCCTACTTGACCTTGATCCCTTTGCTGTTACTACCTGTCTTCGACTACGTCTGATCTCTTCCTGGCGGAGAGCTACCCACATCTCATCCCAAGGTGGGAGAGTCCCTCTGCCCAGGATACTCAGGACAAATACTTCCCAATATTTTGAGACAACATTCAAGGATGTCCTCACCATAAACTCTTGATCTGGTGTCACTCCTATAGCAGTCAACTGGTCTCAGATCACATTCAATCCTCCGAGGAAGGTGTCAATCGATTGACCCTTCTTCATATGATATGACCTCATCTGGTTCTCGAGCAGCATTCTTCCCTGCACAGAAGTATGCTAGTTTAGCTTCTTGAGAACCTCCCACATATCAAATATCGTTTCCTTCTCGGCTATATGTGGTACCACATGATCCTTGACCCCATCAAAGATAATGCACTTGGCCCTTGCCATCACCTCTTCGTACCTGTCATTATCATTGGGGTCGAGTGGGACAGTTATTACCTTCAAGGCAAAGTTCTTGACACAATTCTTGTTAAGCACTGATAAGATTTTGGCCTTCCAGACTGTGAATTTTGATGCTTCATTCAATCTATCCTTGTCTCTTACCCCGTGTAGTGTCATGATGCTTCTCTACTTCCCTCCTAGAAGTTCTTTGTTCGACTCCTCTGAGTCTCTACTTCCCGTCTGGAAGTTCTCTTCTGGACTTCCTCTGAGTCCTGATTTCCCTCTTGGAAATCCTTTTGTTGCTTCTCGAGATGCCCCCTACTCTGATCAACTTGTGCAGTTGCACTTCTGATCCAGGTTCCTCGACTAAAAACCCTCGGTAACAACTTCGTTGGCCCTGCTCTGTCAGGTATTGTTCTGACTATAGTACCTCACCAGCTCCACTCTGCAATATTCCTACAGCCTTCTAGACCTCAGCAATTGCCTCTTTGTGAACTGTGTAAGCCCCTCTCTACTTCACATTGGCTTTGTGTCACCCCAGATGGGTCTGCGTCAGCCCTGGGATGCCCTGCGTCAACCCCCTGGCCCTCTGCGTTAGCAATGCTTGCCTTTCTGAGGCTCTGCATAGCTCCCGGCTTCCTCTACGTGGCCCTAGCTGGCTCTATGTCACACTCCTTGGCTGCTGCTAGAAACAGCTTTTGTCACCTCAAGGCAGTTGTTTTCTGTTGCTATTGCTCCCCTCAGCTGATGTCTTTTAGTCCTCCTGTGATCTGAAATCACCCTCTGATACCATGTTGAAGTTTCTAAGTTTACTCAGTTAGAAACCCTCCATGCACTTTATCTTATTTATTCCTACCTACTTGTCATTTTTCCTTAACAAGTTATTTACAATGTAAATACTGAAGAAAAAAAACACTAGTGCATGCTCAACATATTAAAAATCAGCAACTAAAAGAAACAGAAACAAACACACCATATGACACCATTATTTTTGGAGTAATGTCCCCCGGAAAAACCCAATGTGGGAAAATCGATGCAGCTATCTGAGGGTTTTCTTATTAAGCAATAGCAATGTACAATCTGGGTGCTGAAACTGGCCTACCCAACCGAGAATTTCCTTGGCAATAATACCTCTCACGTTCTGACAAATCTATTGGCTGAAACCCCGAATAATCCTTCCAGTAGCTACTCAGCACCAATTTGCCCCAGAAACCCCAGCATCTGCCCAATCTGGACTGCATCAGCCTCTCCTAGCCCAGCAATGGCATTGCATCTACCTATCTTGGCTTGCGTCAGCCCCAGGAGTCCTTGCATCAGCTCTTTGAGCCTCTGTGTCAGCTACGTTGGCCCCTCTAGTTCTCTACGTGGCACTTAGCTGCCTCTGTGTGGCCCTACGTGAGCACTGGTTGCTCCTGTCTCTCTCTCTTTGACTACTTTGGTGCTATCCCGACACTATCTCTACCTCTCTGTCTCTCTATACTCAATTCCTCTCATCTGCTCTCCCGATCACTGATTCTATCTCTCTTAGCAAAACCTGCTCTAGAGAATAGAATGACTCACCACTCTAGTGTATCCTCCAAGTGACCCTCAAGCCTCCTCTTATGCTTTTCTTGTTGACATCTCAACGGCTGAGATTAAGTCCCTAATCAATGGCTAAGATTAGATCTGGCTTGATCCATGTCTTTTGGATCATTCTAACACAGATTCATATTAATACACATTAATATTTTATTTTCCCTAAGTTTAGACTTAGGGACTCCATTAAAAATATTAATTATTTTAATATCTCATCATCTGTTTAGAATATGCCCAAACCCTTTCTAGGTATTTGAGATCTCATGTTCCCCAACCTATCCACCAAATTTCATGGCTAGATCACATCTGATGCTACCCCAAATCAACACTCCCTCTTAGCGACGACTTTGCTCTAGCAATACTCCTCACTGAATATTACTCTGATCATCCAGCGTCGGTACCTGTGTTGATGCTAGGCCTTCCTACCCAACATCCTCTACACTGTTGCATCTTGTACTGCTACCCATGGTTCTGCCACTGCCACTGCTGCATCTATACGACAGCTCCCTCTACATTCGTGCTCTTGTTATTCCTTCCCCCCAACACTGCATCTGCACTGCACCTCCTCTCATCATGTTGCATCGTGTTGCCCACTGTTTCACTGCAACTCAGTTACTGAGAAGTGAATAATTGATCTCCCAACTGACCTCCTTGTTGGGCTAGAAACACCCAATGATGTTGAAGATCCCTCTTCTGCTGACAAGTGCTCCCTCTCTCTAACCTCTGCGTTGTTGCAACAACTCCTTGCATCTCGCATTGTTGCAAACCTATTTGTGCCTTCCTGCACTAGTGCAACACTCCTATGCCCGTTGCACTGCTACAGCCTACCAGCTCTGCGTTGTCTCGGGACTCCTGCAATGTATCTCTCTCTATCGCTCCATCTGCATCTGTCTCTACCCACTCAACCAATCCTACTACTCCTCGTCGAGGCTCCCATAGCAAGGTCTAATCCAAGAGGCTGGGTACCTCAAGGATCATGCCCCTCATCCCTTGTAGTCCTCCTGATTACATCTCGATGTCTCCCCACTTCCGCTCAAGTGGTGCGTGTGCACTCATGGCACAGTCATCGTCTGTCAAAACTTCCTTCTCTCCCCGTGCTGGCTCTGCCTTAGTCTCAGAAGACTCTCCCTTACTCTTCTTCCTTAGACACTGGGTCGCATAATGACTCAGCTCCCCATAGTGGAAGCACTTGATCTTGGAGAGATCTTTCTTCTTCCGCTTTTCTTGTTTTCCCTCAAATGTTAGGGCCACATCCTCCTCCTCCTACTTGGCCTTGATCCCTTTGTTGCTGCTACCTATCTTCGACTATCGTCTAATCTCTTCTTGATGAAGAGCTGCCCACATCTCGTCCTAAGGTGGGAGAGTCCCTCTACCCAGAATACTGTGGACAAATACTTCCCAATATTCTGATATAGCATTCAGGGATATCCTCACCATAAGCTCCTGATCCGGTGTCACTCCTATAGCAGTCAACTGGTCTTAGATCTCATTTAGTCCTCCAAGGAAGGTGTCAATCGATTGACCCTTCTTCATCTGATACAACCTCATCTGACTCTCAAGCAACATACTTCTCTGCACATAATTATGCTGGTATAGTTTCTTAAGAGCCTCCCACATCTCAAATGTCGTTTCCTTCTCAGTTATATGTGGTACCACATGATCCTTGACCCCGTCAAAGATAATGCACTTGGCCCTCGCCATCACCTCTTCGTACCTGTCATTATCATTGGGCTTGACTAGGACAACTATTACCTTCAAGGCGAAGTTCTTGACACGATTCTTGTCAAGCACTGATAAGATTTTGGCCTTCCAGACTGTGAAGTTCGATGATTCGTTCAGTCTATACTTGTCTCTTACCCCATGTAGTGCCATGATGCTCCTCTACTTCCCTCCTGGATGTTCTTTGTTCAACTCCTCTAAGTCTCTACTTCCCGTCTGGAAGTTCTCTTCTGGACTCCCTCTGAGTCCTAATTTCCCTCCTGGAAATCCTTCTGTCGTTTGTTGAGATGCCCCCTACTCTGATCGACTTGTGCAACTGCACTTCTGATCTGGGTTTCTCGATTAGAAACCCTCGGTAACAACTCCTCTAGCCCTGCTCTATCAGGTATTGTTCTGACTACAGTACCTCACCAACTCCACTCTACAATATTCCTGCAACCTTCTAGACCCTAGCAATTGCCTCTGTGTGAACTATGTCAGCCCCTCTATGCCTCACGCTGGCTCTGTGTCACCCCAGATGGGTTTTCATCATCCCTAGGATGCCCTGCGTCAGCCCTCTGCGTCAACAACGTTGGCCTTTCCAGGGCTCTGCGTAGCTCCCAGCTTCCTCTGCGTGGCCCTGGCTGGCTCTATGTCACACTCCTTGGCTATTGCTAGAAACAGCTTTTGTCAGCTCAGGACAGTTTTTTTTTGTTGCTATTGATCCACTCGGCTGATGTTTTTTAGTCCTCTTGTGATCTGTAATCACCCTCTGATACCATGTTGAAGTTTTTAAGTTTACTCAATTAGAAACCCTCCATGCACTTTATCTGATTTATTTCTACCTACTTATTGTTTTTCCTTAACAATTTATTTACAATGTAAATACTAAAAATAAATGTTAGTGCACGCTCAACATATTACAGATCAACAACTAAAAGAAACAGAAACAAACACACCACGACACCATTATTTTTGGACTAATGTCCCCAGAAAAACCCAATGTGGGAAAACCGATGCAGTTCTCTTAGGGTTTTCTTATTAAGCAATATCAGAGTACAATCTGGGTGCCAAAACTAGCCTACCCAATAGAGAAGTTCCTGGCAGTAATACCTCTCAATTTCTGACAAATCTACTGGCTAAAACCCCATATAATCCCTTCGGCAGCTACTCAGCACCCATCTGCCCTAGAAACCCCAGCGTCTGCCCAATCTGGACTGCATCAGCCTCTCCTAGCCCAGTGATGGCATTGCATTAGCCTATCTTGGCCTGTGTCATCCCCAAGAGGCCTTGCGTCAACTCTCTGAACCTCTGCATCAGCTACGCTGGCCCCTCTAGTGCTCTGTGTGGCCCTACATGAGCACTAGTTGCTCCTGCATCTCTCTCTCTGGCTGCTCTGGTGCTATCCTGGCACTATCTCTACCTCTTTGTCTCTCTTTACTCAATGCTCCTCAGTTGCCCTCCCAATCACTGATTCTATCTCTCTTAGCAAACCCTGCTCTAGAGAATAGAATGACTGATCACTCTGGTGTATCCTCCAAGTGACCCTCAAGTCGCCTCTTATACTTTTCCTGTTGACATCTCAACGACCGAGATTAAGTCCCTAATCAATAGCTAAGATTATATCTGGCTTGATCCATGTCTTTTGGACCATTCTAACACAGATTCATATTAATACACATTAATATTTTATTTTCCCTAAGTTTAGACTTAGGGACTCCATTAAATATATTAATTATTTTAATATCTCCTGATCTATTTAGAATCTGCCCAAACCCTTTATGGGTATTGGAGATCTCATGTGCCCCAACCTCTCCACCAAATTGTGTGGCTAGATCATATCCGATGCTACCCCAAATCAACAATAATTAAGTAAGGGATCCCTAAAACCATCACTTGCACAATATCTTCAAATCATCTACTTTGAATTTGAACTTGAGCCACCAACATAGCAAGATGTGGTATTTACAAATATACCATGAAACTTTCCCCTTATTTTCCTCCAACGATAATATTAATAATCACATTTTCCCTGCTTTCCCAGAAACACCCCATGAGGAATTTTTCCACTAATCCTTTTATCACTTCCATCCTTGTCTCTATTAAGAATTGTTTTTACTTACTCTTTCCTTGACCTAATGCACTTGTGCTTAATTTCCTTTTTTGCCACTTTCTTCTCTATTTCTTGATTTGATAACCTTTCACCCCTTGTATTTCATTTAGTGCATGCTCCCAACATTATTTCTTTATCAAAACCCTACCCTTGTTCAAAACCATAACTTAAAGGCCTATGATTACGGTTGTTATAGAGATTGATACCTGGAATGAAAACCCTTGGATCCTCTTTAACACTCATAATGACTACACCTTCATGAAGTTTCTTGTCTAAACTTACCTCCACATGTAAACATCTTGAAACCATATTATAGTCATCCTTTATCCTTTATTCCTCCATTAGTATAGTCAAAGTTATCAATTATCCTTGTAACATCAATAAGAGAAGGCTTTACTCATTTTACAACCTCCACCTAATGACCCTTGGTTATCTTTTGGGTACTAGATTTCATTTCACATAACTCAAACACCAATGGCCTCCTAAATGTATTCCCATTGGCATAACTTGGTGTTAGTTCTTCATTGTAAGCCTTCCATCCTTTTAATATATCTAGAAAGTTTTCCATAAATTTGAAAATTGACCTAGGGCATTCTTGGTTTTCACCATAATCCACTTGGTTGGTCTCCATTATTTTAGCCTCCAAAAATAAAAATAAAAAATACTAGTAAAACAAAATACAATACTTGATTCTTTTAGTTAGTTAATAATACTAAGAGATAAGGCGGTTGTGCAATCATGACAAAAAAAAGTCATCCTGATAAATATGTGCATCCATGTTGTGATAGAAGATCATTATGAGATTAATGTTTAGTTGAGATAAGATAAAAGAGGTTGTAAGAGGTATCTAGTGACCTTGCCCTTATCTCTTAGTTATATGGAATAATAAGGAGGTTATTTATGTGTATTCATGAGAGGGTCGAAGGGTTAAGAAAAATGGGTTTACACTATGAAGAATTTGAGAGGGAAAAGGATTTTCATCTAGATTTTGGGTTTGAACTGTGGACCTTAGGATCATGAGATTAAGGGAATTTATTAAAAGGCATTATGGTGGGCTCGTTGTCAAAAGAGAAAATGAATAATTAAAGAAAACTTGGTTGAGAGTATAGGTGGGAGCTTAACTATTTTTTATTACGCAATAAAGTTAGCTACAACTATAGGTATTCTTTATTATACAAATTACCTTTCGTGTCCCTTTGATATTATTATTTTTCTTTGTATTTCTTACAAATTTCACATGCTGGAAGTTTGTGTTTAAAAAATTCGATAAAGAAATGTTCATGGTAGGAATTGGCAGTTATATTGGAAGTGGATTGAAGAAAGTGATAACATAATAATTTTATTTAATTTCAATGAACTAGAAGCAACCATTAAAATTAGGTTTTTTATAGTTGCTTGAAGTGTCTCACATGTTGCTCGGAAATCGTTTTATATAAGCTAAACTAATTCTTAATTATAGTCCAAACTCTACTTATAGAAAAATAAATAGAATGAACCTTCTAATTAGTTAATATTTTTGTTGGACAAAAAAATGTTACATGTAGATTTTTAGTCTAACGAGAGTGTTGTAGGTAAGAACTTTGTGTTTAGTTTCATGCAATAAACTTTTATAAAGTTTTCCATCGTTTTCAAAAGATAATTATTAAAATGATTATTTTAAAAAATAAAAGCAAATTTCATAAGTTTTAAATTTTATTCATCCCATTTTATGATTGGTCAAAGAGGTTATTGATGCGACATAAATCTAAGAGAGTAACTTTATTTTTAAAACACATAAAATGAATTTTTTTTAAATACCATGTGGAAACTTTCATTTGTCATTGTTAACTTTTGCTTAAAAAAAAGAGAGAAAAAGGTGGTTGGCACTTCCTTGGTGTTTTGATTTTGATGTGAACAATTCTATATATTTTTATTAAGACAATTACTAATTTATGTGAGAAATTTTATGATTTTTCTATGTTTTTGTTATTTCTCATTTATTTTTTTGGTTTATATATTTAACCTAGAGCTTATTTAGTTTCTTAATTTTTATATCTAATTTAGAGCTTATTTATTATGATATCGTAAGGCATTCTTTTTTGAGAAAAACTCTCCCCAGCTCATATTGTGCACCGATCTGTAGCATTAGAATGAATGTTAGACGATTGAAGATTTGTGTCCATCGGATTAATAGTTAGAAAAAATAGTAGTAGTTAGGAAAAATAATAGTAGTTAGGAAAAAAATAATAGTTAGGGAAAAAATTATACACAACAAGCACTAATAGCTAGGGAAAAAATTGTATACAACCCTACCTCCCTCACGCGCAAATAATCGACACTAACAGTTAGGGAAAAAACTGCATACAACCTTTCCTTTGTCAGATCTACAAACCCGAGCAAGCCACCTCCTCCTTGCGCGACTGAAAGTTGGCTGGATACCCATGGTTGCCATGGCCTGCGTTGCAAAATATCATCACCCTTTGTGTCTACTCAACGAAAATCTGAGGAAGCACCGGAAGCTAACATTGCCGCAGGATGTTAATCTAGGATCTCAGCAAGTGTTTTTAGGTTTATTGTTTGATACCACAACCTAGTTTACAAATAATCCCTTTCCTTTATGTATTCTACTCATATGTCTTTAGCTCTATGCTCTGTAGATAAAAGGAGACATTATATGTTAGATTTTTCTTGTTATAGATTTGTATCCGATGAACTTTGTTTTGGTGGGAGTATGGCCAATATTTGTAGGTACATTTGGGAAAGTTTTGGAATGTTGGGACTGAAAATCGAAGGATCTCATAGCTATCAAAATCATATGTGGCTTAAAAAGGTACCTAGAGGTAGCAATGATTGAAGTTGATGTCCTTTGTGAAGTTTACAAATATGACAGAATTAGCACATCATATGAGGAAGTATGTCAATGAGACATACTTACTTTATAATATTGGTTTATTGGTTTTCCTACATCCTTCAGGTAACCAGAATGTCAGTATTACATAAAAACAGGGGACTGTGAATTTGGTTTTTCTTGTAGATATCACCACCCTCGAGAAAGAGTTTCACATTCATCTACCTGTGTGCTTAGTCCAATTGGACTTCCCTTGCAACTTGTAACTTTTTAATATTTTGTCAAGTCTTTATTTACTATTTGATTTTGTAATTGTATTTAATGTCTTTTGAACAGTTAGAAATGGGTCAAATTTCAAATCCAAGTAGTTTGAATCAGCGTATTACTATTTATAGTGTCCAAAAAAAACATGATGAATAAGGTCGCTTGGGGTTCCACCCCTTCACTCACTGAAGTATTCAATGTTTAATGTAGCTTATGATTTAATATCTAAGTGATAATGTTGTCATAGAATGGTTCGTCTTGCATCACTTATACAAAGAGTTGGAATGGCATGTGCAACATTTTGTGGTTTAGTGAGTCATTTAGGCAAACTATTGTTTTGGCCATTTAAACATACTTACTATTAATTTTGCACCTCATAATGATGATTGCATCGAAGATAGGAGAAACCAAGAACCTGACTCAAATGCTTCTCAATTCCATCAATATTAGAACATTACAAAATGGGCTTGTTGCCCTTGTCTTCTTCAACTAATTGTTATTTTTTTCATTACAAGTTTCAACTCTGTCATCACCTATTGCAGAGAAGTTTGATACGTACAGAAGGATGAAAATAATATTTGTGATTAATTTTGAGAAATAAGAGGATCATGTTGGAACTGATTTTGAGAGATATGTAACTCAAGGGGGTTTTCCAAAAGTGGAATTCCAATAGATGTTGAACCGATTGAAGGAAATGAAGATCGAATTGGGGAAGAAAGTAAAGACCATGAGGTGAGGAATGAGTTGTCACAGTGATGAGTGCTAATTTTTTTTGTTAGAGCCTTTTTGCACACACATCTGCATTGTGTCAGCATACTCATCCTTTTATCACCTTTGTATTTATGTTTTAGACCCCTTAATTTTTTTTGGTACAACGGAATTTGTTGGCTCTTTGCGAAGGCGTTGTCCATTACTCCTACATTAATTGTGGTAGAGAAATACCACCCTTGATGACGGTGGGAGATACATTTTAGTGTAGACCCAGTATTTTTCACAATGAAGGTGATACAGGGAAGGTGACTACTTCAGGGGAGATTGTTGCAACATTTGTGATCCAAGCTGAAATTGAGCACAGATGAGTTGTGGACCTGACCTAATGCATAGTTACCATAATGTGGACCACAATCCTTTATTCTTGATATGAAAATGCAATGACATTTAACTCAGTTGGAAAATCCTAAGATTTTCTAAACACTTCAATAAGGGAAGGAAAATTCTTGATAGAAAAAAACTAGACCAACAGAGGAATCAATTTATGCAGATTCTCAAGTTCTAGGTTCACGGAGAAGTTGGAATTGGCAACAGAAGCAGAGGCATTGAGAATTTTCAGTATGCGTCAATTATTTGAGAGTGACTTGTGAAAATGTCTTCAAAGTACAAAGGGAATTCCAATTCAATTTTTCCAGGTCATTTGAGGGCATTGCCTCATGCTGAAATCCTCCAAGAAAGTCTGTAAAAATCTCACTACCGAGATCGCCCAAATGATACAATTTCTGCAAAACCCCAAAAGAAGCAATGGGGAAAACGCAAACAATTCATCACTTTAATGGGGAGAACCAAACAGAGTTTCCATGGCCAAGAAGCTCAAGGAATTCATTGCTGGCAAAAATAACTCGCTTGGTCGCAACCCCAACTTCGACTCCAATAGCATTTATCCGCCCATCAGAATAAATAGAAATTTCATGGGATTACCACCTTAAAATTACAGAAAGTTGGGGTTGGTTGTAGCATGTTTTTGGATATTTGATTTGCCCTTATCTTTAATAGGAAATAGTGCCCTCAGATTGACACTTTGACTCCATATGCCCAACGTGGATATGCACTCTTCTTTGCAACATTTATGTACGAAAACATAGATTTCCATGCCTTTAGGTTTCGATGCCCTAGGTCTATCTCTTTTTTCCAAGTAGCATGCAGACTTCCTACAACCCAGCACATTAACAAAGTGCCAATTTGGAGTTGTGAATGCTAGCTCAATATTTTGTAAAAGTCAATTTTGTATAAATGCTTCCACTTTGTGCTTCTTTAAAGTTATACAAAAAGGTCAAGTGTCCAACCTTGGATTCAACTACGGACATGGTTCGATAGTGACAGAGTCTCCTTGAGTTCCTTGTACTTTGATAAATTTTGGGGCATCATGCTCAAGAGGTTAACCTTAAAAATACCCATGAAGTGTACATTAGGAAGGTCCCTCCAAGAAATTTTATGCAATATAAAATAATTACTTGTGGTTGGTTATAGGATGTTTTTGTAGCTTTGATTTTCCTTAATCATTAATAGCAAATAGTGTCCTCAAATTGGCACTTTGACTCCATATGCCCTCATTACTTTTTTCCAATGAGCATGTCAGAAGTGACCCTAACATTAAATTATTGACATTAGGTATCACCAAGGTAGAAGTAGAAATATTTATAGATTATGCAAATATCTCATCTTTTGCTTGGTTTCAAGTGTAAACTTATATTTTATAAATCGACACAGTGGAAAAGGTTTGAATAATTTTGGTGATCTAATAATTAGACATTATGCATACGTACACATATTTTCTAATTATATGGTTCCTAACCTTTGTTGGTTTCTAGTCAATATTAAACAAACAAACATTCATCCTCAACATTTTGTCCTACAAAAAGTTTCAGTGTGAGGTGGACATTGTATGGCCATAGGTTTAGGCTAACATTTGGGATATCGATTCAATGAAAGGGGCAGGGTAGTCAAATTTTACATGTCAAAGTTATATTGGGATTGAAATGTGCTAAAGCACTGATGATGCTACAAGTTGGTAAAGCTTGTGCCAGTGCTTTATCTGACCAAGGAGAGTATTATTCAGAGAAGCCACCGACACCTCTCTATTACACATCATTTTGTCATTGTCTCTGTACTCCCCGTTCCTTGATCCTGGAGGACCTCTATAGCGAACCCTGCATTCTTTTCCTTCATGGAGAAACTCCCATTATGTCCCTCTTCATGAGCATATCATTTCCCTTTTGCACCATTTCCCCTGAAACTTCTGTTTTGCCCAATTTACAAGACCATCGCTAATGGCCTTTGTCACCCCCACGCCGATGTTCTGAGATTAGCACTATTCCTCGCGCCAATCAATGCGACTGAGCTTTGTTCCAATCACGTCGGTTCTGTTAGCGAAAAAATTTTAAATTAGAGCTGAAGCTTCCATCTCTAGAAGCTCTGTAACAGAAGTCTGGTAAATAGTTTGGCTGGATGGGGTCAAGGATGACAGTTTGGGCTCCTTTCCCCTATAATGATGGAACTACCTCAAGGGATAAGTCCTTCTCCCATAATAAGAGGATCCATCTCCCATCCATCTTTCTTATATAAACCTCCCTTCTTCCCAAGCATAAGCTAGTTAGAGTGTTGGCTGAGTGTGAGTATACTATTTTGATTAGACAAGCAAGGTATTACTAGCCATAGCCATCTAGTTGTGTGAAGTTGAAGCATGTTTGGTTTGGAGTGAAGTCTAAAGGGAAGAGCCTTTAACCTATTGTTGTTTGAAGCCATCATGGTATGCTAGAAAAAGTGTGTGGGAACCTGGTCTTATCAGAGGAAGACTGTGACGTCAAGACGAATGGTTGTAATCTCTCTTTTATATTAATATATGCAACTATCGATTGATTTCCTACATGTTTTGTAATATTACATATTCATGTCTTGATGCTTCTTGACTCATTAAGTAGGTTGAATTGTAATTTGTCTATTATTATGTTTGTGTGTTGTTGTTGTTTACTTGTTTCAGGAGCTTAAAGAAGGAAGTGAGAGATTGCTGGAGTGAGCAAGCGAGGACATCATCAAGCAAGATAAGTGGCCAAGAGGTAGGCCCTCTTGATTGATTCTAACCTAAGGAAATCTTCCATAGAATGTATATGTTGTGGATAGACCCATTATCGAGCTAGAGGAATTCATTCGTATCCGCGCTTATAATTTTACTTCACCACAAATTGGCGACTCCGCTAGGGAAATCCCATCTTTTGTTTGTTTTGGATTTCATGATTTCGTGAGAACTTTGATAGTTTCATGTTTTCCCTTTGGTTCTATTTCTTTTCTCCTGCTTACTGGCCTAAGTATAAAATTCATAGTAGCAGATCTGGTCCCTGTTTTGAATTATTTTTTATTTTTCCTTAGTTCCCTCAGATAGCACGTTTAATCGACTGACAGTCATGCTGACTAGCTCGAATTGCAGAGGAACATTCGCATCGACCTGCCTCTGGCGCTTGCTTTTAGTTAGGTAGTCACGCCAATTTCTGTAAGTGAAGATTAGGGCTAGACCCCAATCTTGGCCAGTGTGTTCTGCTCTTGAGTTTTGACCTCGTGAACCCTTTTGAATTGTCTTCTCCCTGACTAGAAAGCTTCATTTAGCTTGCTTTGTGTGCTTTCTTGGTTTAGCCCACCCTCTAATATGTTAAGTCTAGCCCTATGTGAAGTTCTTTTTTATTTTTTCTTTGAATTCCTCGATTGGCGCTCTTTGGCCAAAAAGTCACACCGATTAGCCATCAACGCTAGTTGTAGTACTAGTCAATCGTGTTGATCAGCACTGCTTTTGGCCCAAAAGTCGCTCTAGTCTCAGGGGTAAGAAAAAGTCAAAATTTCTCCCATTCTAGTGCCAGTATGTCTTGACCCTCAGACTCTCTTCTTCTGCCAGAGGTGATAGGATGCTTTGTTTGCTTCATTTTCAATTGAATGAGTGAAAGAGTCTCGTTTGTTCCCTTAATTCGAGTGTCTCGTTTCTCCTTCCAAGCATAGATTACATTGCTTGGTTTTTCAATTGAAGCATTCATGTGTTTGGTTTGTTCAATTCAAAGAAGAAGTTGATTTTAGTTTCGGATTTGATTGGTGCTTGTTTGTTTGCAATTGTGAAAATTTTCATTAAAATGCTTTATGTGAAAGATTCATGCATTTTATGAAAACAAGAACATCATTCTAGTTTACTTAAGCGAAAATATTGCATTAGTAGCATCATTGAGAAGCTAGAATTGCATCATCATAAGCATTGGAAATGAAATGAAACTTCTTTTGTTGTTAAGGGAAGTGCATTTAGGAGATTTATTAGTGAAAGATTTCATTCTTTGGTTGTTGCATTAATTTTGTGTTCTCTATCTCTCATTTAGTGATAACTTTCATCGAAGACAAAGATATTTTTTCTCATATAGCTACATATAGGAGTCTTTCAGATGACAGCGGTAAGGCCTTGTAATTGAAACCTAATTCAAGATCAACCGTTAAAATTTATTGAATTAACCTAAGGAAGCATCGAAACTTAACGATCACATTTAGTGGTCTAGGCTAGAGACGTGTTCCGGCGTCTTTAAAACTAGTAACTGTCATTCGCTTCGGCATTAGACAGCGCTAGTACGAACTTGCGGTCCCCGTATCGTCATGTATATAAAGGGAGACCCACTAGGTTTGCAATTCTTTATCTGTTAGAAGCCGAATTTGCCACCTTGTAAACATTTGAGGAGATTGCTTGCCCGTACTTCTCAGTTCGCTGAGAAGTATTCTACAGTTCATGGTTACCTGGTAATCCCTTTTCCTAGATTATCCTAAGCAGTCATTTTGATTTTTTGACTCTTTAAACTTAAAGGATCATTCGAGCACTTGTCCTTTTGAGATTGTTTCCAATCGAAAGTGATAGAGTCACCTTTCATCCTTTTCTCGACTCTTAAAATATGAAAAGGCAAAGTTTTGTTTCAGTGTCTTAAAATTAACTACCTAGGAAATATTCCTGGTTAAAGTTATCTTCCTTAGTGATTCTTTAGGGTCGATTCTAATGGAAACATTTCTAGAGTCCACCAGTCAAGAGTTCCCCTTGAGTGGGAATCCTGTTCCTTTTCCTTCTTTTGGAAACATTGGTGCTCCTTATATGGCAACATTATCCCTTCCCGGGTTAACCATTGGTCTACCTGTCTGGTTGTTTTCGACCTCGGTGGTCCCGAGTGTCCTGACTCCTGCACAAACATCTCCTTCATTTGAATCACATCACCATGATTATAAGGTTGACCTCTCACCTTCTTCCCCCATTTCTTCACCCTCCTATTCTACTTCACCTGGTGAAAGTTTCAAATCTAGTAACCAGGAAGCTAAGAAGAAGAATAAGAAGAAGACGAAGAAGAAGAAGTTAGATAAGCGAAAGGATAACCATGCAGCTATTGCTCCAAATGCACCTCCCATGTACGAACCTTCCAATCCTCCACGAAAGGTCAAATTCCCTTATAGGTTGTGTAAGGGTGACCATCTCCTTCGAGACTGCCTTGGCATTCCTAGAGTCTTAGAGGTGTGGTCTCAAAATCTGGATCGACCATCCCCATCGACCTTTAGATATCATGTTGATGCTAAACCTTCAGCTAATTATGGTAAGGAGAAGCGAAATATTAGATTCCCCTGTAGGTTATGTGAAGGAGAGCATCTTCTTCACCTTTGTCCTCTTATGGATAAAGCTTCCAAAGTTTTGGAAAACCTTGCAGCTCCTCAACCCCAACTTCCTATTCGTTATAAGAGGATTTATTCTAACCCTATCCTAGTTGGTAAATAGATTGGCTTGGATTCATCTCTTTCCCATCCTTCTCTTCCTGAGAGAGACTCTTTTGTGTCTGTTCCCGACCAACCATTGGTCGAAAAGAGTGTTGACTTGGTTCCGCCACCAATTGCTCACTCTGATCCAGAAGAGAGTAATGATCATACTACGCGTGTTCTTCATTTCTCCTCAGATTCTCATGAATCGAAGCATGACCCTCCCATCTTGGTTGTTCAGGAGAGTCCTTCTCTTATTCTTGTAGAGCATGGGGGCAGTCATATGATACCCCCACCAAGTAGTTTTGTCATCTCTTTCGATTGGGATCCATTGACTACTTTCTGCCTCCCATCGTATGTGCCTTTCCAATTCACAGTACAAGCCTATATTATGGTAGTACCTGGCACTATATTAGATGTAGGCATGTCTGTTAGCATCATGCCTTCTACTACTTAGCAAGCTTTGGGTTCCCCACAGCTTGTGCCTGTCAGTCAGAATTTGTTGGCCTTCAACGGAGGAACCAGTCAGCCCTTAGGGATCCTTCCAAAGTTCCCTATTACTTTGGGAGGAAATATCATATATATAGACGTGATGATAGTCCAAGGTCCCTATATTCTCCTTAGATGTGACTATGTTTATGTCATGGGAGCTCTTCTTTCTTCACTTTTCTATGTGGTTTTTTTTCCACACGAAGGGAGAATTGTGTCTTTGATCAACTGTCATTCATTAGTCACCAAGTGCCTCCTTTGCAACCATCATCCCCTATCAGATCTTTCTTGCAAGAAGTACCCTCCCTGCCACAGGTCAATTATGTGGCTACTAGTTCCATCTCTACATCTGCTAATGATCATTCAAATGGTATAGTACATTATGTACTGGGGGCATTGCAACCTGATCTGTCTTTGGTACCAAATGACATGTATTCCTCCCAGAGCGTGGTTCTTCCCTCTAATGAAGACCTCTTGGGAGCCATGTTCTCATATGGTTCCTGGTATTGTGTCAAGCTCCTTAAAAAATGAAACGAGGATTCATGAGGAGAGTTCTTGGTCTTGTGTCAACCTCGTTAAAAAATGAAACAAAGGTAGTGAGGATAGTTCTTGGTCTTGTGTCAACCTCGTTAAAAAATTAAACAAGGGATGAGCATAGTTCCTTGTCTTGTGTCAAGCTCGTTAAAAAATGAATCAAGGTGTCTGAGGATAGTTCTTTTACTATGTCAACCTCATTAAAAATTGAAACAACTCTCTTTTCCAAATCGAGTCTTTGATTAAGATCTCGTAAAATTCCAGTCAAGTCTTTCCTAGATCTCAAAAGTGAACCTTCATTCCATTCACCTAGTTGAATGACATGAAGCTTGGAGGCATGTACCTCGTTTGAGTCATTATATTGGAGGCATGTGAACTTATAGCAAGCATAGTTTTTCATTTCAAGCATGTGTAAACATGAAACCGAATCCAAGCAGAGTTTTCCATGGTTCAAGCTTATGTAAACATGAAACCAAATCCAAGCAGAGTTCTCCATGGTTCAAGCTTGTGTAAAGATGAACCCATGCCCAATTTACATCTCGTGATTGTCGTTTTTATCAGTAAATTTCTGCTAGATGAGCCTTGGTTGTTTCATTCCATCGCCACCATCTCTTTGGCCGATCATATGCTTTCACTTGGTTGTGTTTCCTTTCCTGAGGGACCGCAGTGATGAGTGGTTTTATTAGCCAACCTCTTGAACATTACATGTTTTGAGTAATTCTTCCATTGCTGGAACCAGTTGCTACCCTTTATACCACTCGTTCCTCTAGGGCAAGTCACGTTTCAGCTCTTTTCTCAACTCGTTAATCTCATATGAAAAAATTGTCGAGTGTTTTTCCTTTTTTGACTCATTAAAGAGAATAAAAATGGGGGGTCTTCTTTCAGCTCTTTTCCGACCCTTTAAAAACAAAAATATGGCCGAGCCCTTGTCATTTCGAACTCGTTAACGGATGCAAAATGCCGTGCACCCAGTATAATTTTACCCCTTTTCGGGTTGGGAGGTGCTATTTACGAAAAAGGTAATCCTTGACTGAAATGTTCAAGCAGTTATCTCAAGTATTGTTTTCTACCTTTTCGGGCTCGAGAGACACAAATATATGAAAACGGACCATGTGGAGTTTTATTTTATGTGTCTTTTTCAAACTCTCTAAACATGAAAAAGATATTGAGTTACATCTTTGTTGGACTCGTTAAACTATTAAACGACATCGGATTCATCACCATGACGTACACGAGCTTCTCCTTCCTAGGGCTTGTTAAACTTACTACGTCAAATTCATCTGAAGGATGAACTTATAGTGCAAGCACATGTTATCCCCTTCAAGCTTGCAATCAAAAATAATTGGGGCACTCGCCAGAAAAGGTTTGGGGGGGAATTTGGGAATCTATCGAATTGTGTCAACATCTCACTCTTGAACATGACATTGTTTGCTTCATGTTGGGTTGGGTCATCCTCCTTTACATCGTTGACCTTCCTAGGTTTGGGTCGTTCATTTTTGCCTTCCATTTGATCTCTGCTATGTCACCATGACCACTGATCCTATGGATCCAAAAGCTGCCAAACTCCAGTTGTGTCACTGATATGTTCAAGAGTTGTCCTTCTGCACTTACACTTACCTTTGATTCTCTGCATCATCAAAAATCATTTTTCATCCTCTCATCTCGTGTCGATGATGTGGGATTCATTATGGTCGTCCTTCAACACGGTCACTTTCCATCGACATCAAATCATTATCCAGGAAGTTGACCGAGAGACTACCTTCCAGTACCTTAGAGCTTGCATGCCTTAATGGCAAGTTCTTCGCACTCGATGACAAGTTCACTTCATTGGCTTTCGATCGAGTGATTTCACGGATGTTCAACTTCAGTTCCTATATTCACATTCCATGAATTGTGTTGATAGTACCTTGAGGGCCATTGTTATTATTGGTGGTTTCTCTCGCACTTGTTAACAGTTTGCATCATTAACTAGTAATCAAGTGACTTTCTAGCATGTTCAACATCAACATATCTATTCACATGTTAGAATTTGTACTTTGATCGGGTCATGTTGGAGCGCATGACCCTGGACTCAGATCACGAAAGTCCAGGTTGTGAAGTGGTGTGACATGGTTATCATGATATGCATGTCTCTATTAAATGGATGGTTGCAACCAGACCATGAGTTGTCATATGTGATCCTTCTCATTATTGGATGGTTGCGAGCATACCTTGGTTTCGTTATGATCCTCTTTGACGGATGGTTGCGCCCATACCTGGATCCATTTACATTATCATTCTTGGGATGGCTGCGTCCATGCCACGATTCATGTATCATTTGACAGAGATCTCAGTTTATGTATATGTATATGTACTTTCTTACAGGTTTTCTAACGGCAGGCCAGTTCCCCGCACTGATTTATAAAGCATTTCATCCCTCACTCTGACTCGACCTTCATGCTTTAAGGGGCATCTGTTACACAACATTTTGTTACTATCTCTGTACTCCACATTCCTTGATCCTAGAGGACCTCTACATTGAACGCCGCAAGCTTTGCCTTCATGGAGAAACTCCCATTATGTCCCTCTTCATGAGCAGATCATTTCCCTTTTGCACCATTTCCCCTGAAACCTTTGTTTTGCCTAATTTACAAGATCGACGCTAATGGCCTTTGTCTCCCCTGCACCGATGTGCAGAGATTAACACTATTCCCCATGCCGATGGTTGCAACTGAGCTGTGTTCCAGTCGCGTCGGTCCTATTATGGAAAGTTTTTTAAATTAGAGCTAAAGCTTCCATCTCTAGAAGCTCCGTAACGGAAGTTTGGTAAATGGTTTGGTCGGATGGGGTCGAGGATGACAGTTTGGGCTCCTTTCCCCTATAATTATGGAACTATCTCAAGGGATAAGTCCTTCTCCCATGAGAAGAGGATCTATCTCCCATCCATCTTTCCTATATAAACCTCCCTTCTTTCCAAGCACAAGCTAGTTAGAGTGTTGGCTGAGTGTGAATATACTATTTTGATTAGACAAGCAAGCTATTACTAGTCATAACCATCTAGTTGTGTGAGGGAGAAGTATTTTTGGTTTGGAGTGAAGTCTAAAGAGAAGAGCCTTTAAACTATTGTTGTTTGAAGCCATCATGGAATGCTAGCAGAAGTGTGGGAACCTGATCTTGTCAGAGGAAGATTGCGACGTCAAGATGAATGGTTGTAATCTCTCTTTGTATTAATATATGCAACTATCAATTGATTTCCTACATGTTTTGTAATATTACATATTCATGTCTTGATGCTTCTTGACTCATTAAGTAGGTTTAATTGCAATTTGTCTATTATTATGTTTATGTGTTGTTGTTATTTACTTGTTTCAGGAGCTTGAAGAAGGAAGCGAGATATTGTTGGAGCGAGCAAGCGAGGACATCATCAAGAAGGATAAGTGACCAAGAGGTAGGCCCTCCTGATTGATTCTAACCTAATGAAATCTTCCATATAATATATCTGTTATGGCTAGACCCATTATCGGGCTAGAGGGATTCGTTCGTGTCCGCACTTATGATTTTACTTCACCACACTCTCCTAGACACAATCAATTATCTGATTCATATGAACCATCCATATATTTGAAAAAGATGAGAACACACACACATATATATTATTTCCTACAATGTGAAATGAAATGATGAGAGGACTACAAATGCACCCAATACCAAACTTACACGTAAAGTAATTCAACTATGAAATAAAAATACAATTTTGGTCGATCTCATTATAACTATGAGACTGATTCCTATGACAATATAAATTACAGACTCAAGACGACCTCTGACACTTGGGATTGGGGTTTTCATTAAGCATGGGGACACAAAATCCATATATATTGTACTCAAGATCAAGTTCTCGCCCTAGATTAGGGTTAATTGTTAGTGTGAGTAACCACAAAATGATTCCATGAGGACTGTACTTGATAACATATTTTGTACTTGCAATTGGGGTTCTACTTCGTGCATTGCAACAAGGTGGGAAGCATTAAACTTCACAATGGACTTTGCACTGAGCATTAATGTTATACTCTGCTCCACAAAGTTACAGGAGGAATTGAACTTGATAACGTATTTTGCACTTGGCATTGGGGTTTTATTCCATTAACTACAACAAGGTGGGAGGAACTTAACCTAACAACAGATTCTACAATTGGTAATTAGGTTCTACTCTATGCATCGAGGTTGGAGGGAGTGAACTTAACAAAATATTTTGCACTTAGCATTGGGTTCTACTCCAAACACCATGACAAGGTGGGAAGGATTGAACTTGAGAACATATTTTGCACTTGGCATTGAGGTTTTGTTCCAAACACCATGACAAGGTAAGAAGGATTGAACTTGAGAACATATTTTGAACTTGGCATTGAGGTTCTACTCCATCCACCGCAACAAGGTGGGAGGATTTGATCTTGACAAAATATTTTGAACAAGGCACTAGGTTTTTACTATGTGTAGTGTGATGAGGCCTCTTCATTTGGCATTTGGGTTCTATTTTGTGCATGGTAGTAAGACTGGAAGGGATTGAACTTAATAACACATTTTTCACTTGGCATTGTGGGTCTATAATCAAGGTCAACAATTTACCCCGTTTATCATCCACTGGATCATGGGAAAGTTCTTGAAGGGTTTTTTGCAAGGTGTTTTCCATTACAAGACACATTAAGGGAAACATCATATGTGTGGAATTAGATGTATTTCAAAGTGCTCATGTAACCACCTCCTCCCACATTTACCCAAGTTAACTGGTTCTCTGGGGTAAACATGTGACAAGAAGCTACTATGATGTTATTGAACTCCCCATGAACATTTAAGGAAGTGGAACTGGCCAAACCAAACCATTATGACCTTTCACACATGCTATAAAACATCTAGGAGCCAACCAGCATTTCCAAGTGATTAACCCCTCAGACAACTTGAAATTTTACTAACTTGGACCCCCATCCACTCACATGACAAGGCATGCATGCAACTGAGGCCTTTCAGTTCTCCCATAGCAAGAGCATGCCAGCAACTGTGGACTTTTTCAGCTAGTTCTGAGCCAACGACTGTGGTCTTTGTGCCACTTTTTTAGGGTCAGGACTAAAGCCACTGCCTGTAACTTCATGAAATTTTTAGAAATGATAAATTTGAAATAAAGCTACTAATGCAAATACTTGATCAATGACTTGCCTGGACCCCTATTAGCCATGATAGGAATTTCGTCAAACATGTCACAAATATGCAATCTATGGGACATAACAACAAATATGAGCATAGGGGTCTCATACTTATCTAAGAATCGTAAAGAAGCACTGATGCCTAATCACAATAGTTACATGATCGTCTATTAGGTCATATATTCATTGTTCATTCATTTTCCAATCAAAGCATGATGAGGGCCATACAATAAGTTTTTCATAAAACATACTCATAACCAACATATTTTGGGACTTCCACGTACCACCTGACCATAGATTGGTTGAACCAAATGATAATCATCCTTGTTCCATATTCAAAGCATGAATGTGGGATCTCATGAAACAACTCAAGCAAAACCAAACCAAGGCTTCTAGAGGCCAAACCACCTCAACCCTCAACCAGCAATACGACCTCATGGTCGGACATCACTAACCATCACCAGATTGGTCTCTACCAAAGTTTTTCAGGGCTCTAGAGCGTTTGTTCCAACCAAGGCTTCCACAACTAGTAACTCAACCCACTATTGTTGTTGGGATTCCATAGTGTTTTTCCAACCAGAGCTTCTATGACTAGTAACTCAACCTACCAAGGGCTTCCAGAGTGTTTTTCCAATTAAGGAATCCAAGACTAGTAACTCAACCCAAGTTGTTAAGGGGCTTCTAGAGCGTTTTTCCAACCAAGGCTTCCAAGAACTAGTGACTCAACCCACCGCCATAAGGAACATGAGAACTTACCAGAAAACAAAAGAAAATACACCCACAACACCATGGCTATCAAGGAAATGGTAAGGCTAGGAAAATCCACTGTCAATCCAGGCAATCCTCTATGCCAATGACATATCATGACCAAGAAACCACATGCATACTTCATGCATGCCAAAACTAGCAAGGGAATCATACATGCAACTATGTACCTGCAAGAAAAACCTAATGTAGTTGTTGATCCTAATGTCCTCTTGCACTTTCCTTCTCTTCCTTTGCCTTCTTTCTCCAAATCTAAAGTTTCCACACTCCTCCAAGAGTTCTCCAAGAAAACTCTAAGTGTCCGAGAGTATGAGAGAGAGAGCTCCAAAACTGAACTGAAAAAAGTTTGTCAATTGATCCTCATAGGCCTTTTTATTAATGAGGCATCTAATTTCTTATATTTTTCATTATTTTCCTTCATTTTCCACCTCACATGTAACCTGTAAACTTCCACCTTCCTTTTCTCCTAATTTCCATTATTTTCATAAATAAAATGTCAATTAATGCCACTTTTCCTTTCCAAATCCTTTTCCATTGCCTTTGCCAATTTCCATAGCCATTAATTAATCACAAGTGATCCCCATCACTATGATTTTGCCCAACATTTAGCTTGGAATACATGTCCCATGACCTTGGTTATTATTTTTCCTTTATTAACTTTATTACATGGAGTTTTTACCAAGGTTGTTACAGAACCCTCCCCCTTAGGGGAACACTACCCTTAGTGTTCAATGACACCTACAACTAGCAATACCACTAAAAGAAAAACATACTACTCATGGAGCTTCATATCTCATTGCAATATTTACAATGATCATCCTTCTAAGAAGAAAACCAACATGAGAAACATAACATCATGACAACCATAATGACATAACACCCATACTGATTATTGGAGCTTTAAACACAACTCATGGTGGTATTTACATCCACATACATATATACATATACCAAAACATCACACCAAAACATATGCCAAAACATTCGCTCAACCAATGAATAGAGAAGGATACATAGCCCACATCTGATCAACCATCTCCCATGTAGCTTCATCGGGCCCAAAGTGCTTTCATTGCACTTTAACCTACTCAATTTCTCGGTTATGGAGCATGAGCATCTTTCTCTGCAAAATGCACAGAGGTTCTGATTGGAATTCTCCTTTTGGTTCCACCTGCAATATAGACCAATGAATCACATGATCATCATATTTAACATACTTCTTAAGCAATGACACATGGAAAAACCATGTACTTTCATTGTCGAAGGTAGTGCAACTCAATATCCTATTGGTCCAAACCTCTCAAGAATATTGAAAGGTCCACAAAACCGAGGTGCCATCTCGGCACATGATCCGATCCTCAAGGAGTTCTTTTTGGGTTTGATAAGCAAGTACACATGTTCCCCAACCTGAAACTATTTAAACATTTTGTTCTTATTTGTATAACTTGTATGTTTGTGTTGTGTTGTCTTCAGATTATTCTTGATTACCTGCATTTCATGTTCCATATCTACCAACATGTCTAGTCTAATCAACACCTTGTTCACTGGATCACTCCAACTGATGGGAGTATTACAACACCTCCCATAAAATGCCTCAAACAGACTCATCCTCAAAGATTCATGATACCCGTTTTTGTAGGCGAACTCAACCAGTGGAATATACTCTTCCCACTTCTGTTGTTGATGCATCACATACATCCTCAACATATCTTCCAATATCTTGTTGACCCTCTCTATCTATCCATTTTTCTACAAATGATAAGTTGTGTTGAAGGCCAACTTTGTACCGGAACCTGCAAATAATTCTTTCCAAAATCTATAAGTGAACTTAGCATCCTTATCTGACACAATTTTCTTTGGTACACCATGCAACCTCACTACATATCTGATGAATACTTGTGCTACATCATTAGTTGAATATGTAGACTTTACTGGAATGAAGTTTGCTACCTTTATCAACCTATCAACCACGACCGTGATAGAATCATGATGCCTAGATGTCCTCAACAAACCTGTAATGAAATCCATGTTAATGACCTCCCATTCCCACTCTGGAATCGAAATCGGCTACAGTAATCCATCTCGATGCTTACACTTTGATTTTACCTATTAACAATCCAAGCACCTAGCCACAAACTCTGTGGCGAGTGTTCTTGATCTGTGTGTCCATGATATGATCAATTGTGGCATGTTCCATGCGATCTTGGTTTAATTCTATTGGTGTGAGTTGTTCTACAGTGTCTAATGTGTCCAGTAATGGTGGAAAGTATGGTCAAAGGCAGTCCACATTGAACACTAGTGCAATCCAAGGAATGGAGGAATGCTCAGCTCAAAATCATTATCTCCCATAGCCTTGGTAATGTTGTAAGGCCAATATCAGAGTGGTATGAGCTTCCGACAGGCTCTGGTAAGGTGTTCTTTCTACAAATGAAACCAAATTTTGTCGCCCACCTAAAACTTGTGTGGCACTCGATGTTGATCATGTTGTTGCTTGTACTTGGAATTGGACTTCACCAAAATGTCATGAACCTACTAAAGGATGTGTTGAATGAGTTCAATAAATTTAGATGCTTTATTAGCCTCCGGATGGTACATGTGTGGATTCTATCTGTCTAGTTTCATGAGGCATGACAACGTCAATCAGACACAATGGTGTAAATCTTAGACCCACTTGAAAGGGACACCGACAAGTTCATAGGTTTTAACCCTGTACAGAAATTACCTGCAAAGGAATTCTTAAAAAATAGAAAATATACAATGGTGAGAAACACAAAACAAATACACAAAGATTTTCCCCTGGATCCCAAAACTGGGACTACCAAATTCATTTTTCATTATATTCCTTTCAATGTTACAACATATATATATATACACATACATACATACTAAAGCATTCATAAACCCCAATCCATAAACCCTAAATTATAACACAATCATAGTTCCCTTGACTAGATATACAAGATACCATGGGCAAAAAACCATCATGCCCAAAACCATGTGCAAAACCTATGCACAAACCCATAGGTAGGTCCACCCACCTAATATAGGTGGGCTAGTCGCGGAAAGAATATAACACACACCCAACACAGTCAAGTTATGGAGATCTCTATTATAATTGTGTTGCACATAGGGAAGGCTCTCATCCCAAGTTTGTGGATTCTTTTAAATGTACATGTAGAGTATGTGCACTATCATCCTGTTGTCGACCTTTGTCTGAACATCAGTTTGGGGATAGAATGCAATCGACTTGGTGAGCTTGGTGTCCAATAGTGTCCAGAGGCTTGACCAGAATGTGCTTAGGAACCTACTACTCCGATATGATATAATGATCTTCAGGATCCCAAAATGTACCCACACTCGTTCAAATAAGAGTTTGGAAGTGTCCTCTGCAATGATACTCTTTTTGTAGACCGCCAATAGAGTCATCTTAGAAAATTTGTCCACTACCACAAATACATAGTCATTACCATCCTTGGTAGAAGGAAGGCCAGAAAGATAATCCATTGAGATGGATTTCCAAGGCTGGCTAGGAGTAGACAAAGGAGTTTACAGGCCTTGCTTCTTGATGGTTGGCTTGGCGATGGAACAAGCAGTGCAGGATCTGATATATTTCCCAACATCCTGTTGGAGTTTTGGCCAATAAAAGTACTTTTGTAGTACGACCACATTTTTCTCCATACCAAAGTGTCCTGTGACCCGACTGGAGTGAGCCTCCCAAATCATCTTAGCACACTCACTTGAAGGAACACAAAGGTGACCCAAGTAGCATATTAATGTGTCCTAGAGGTGGAAATCATGAACTTTCTTTCCATCTACTATCATCTGGATGTGGAGGCAAACTCTAGATCACTTTTGTATAGTTGCAGCCATCCAGAGGTCTCATGGCTATAAGAGTTGAGAACAGTAGTCAGTGTTGCAATTGCGGTTGGCTGAGGCAGTCTGCAACATTATTGGTGCTTCCCTTTTTGTATTTAATGTTCAAGTGGAATTGTTACAGATATGTGGACCACTTCTAATGGTGATCGTTCTGCAACATCCCTTGTGTCTGTATAAACTGAAGAGGTCGGAAATCAGTGTTGATGACTGTTTCCTTCCCCAAAATGTAATGCTTCCATTTCTAGCAAGCCTACATGATGGAATACATCCCTTTATCATATGTGAGGTACTTCCAAATGGTATTAGAAAGTGTCTCACTGTGATAGGACATTGGATACTCGTGTTGGGTGAAGACTGCACCAATAACTAGTCGGAGGTGTCTGTCTCAATTTCAAATGGCTGCTGCAAGTCTAGAAATGTGAGTATCAGTGTAGAGAAAAGGTTATGATTCAAATCAATGAAATGCCTTATGTTGGGACTCAGACCAGGAAAACTTTTATTTCGCTCTGCCCTTGGTAATCTCACTTAAAGTCCAAGTGATATGGGAGAATCCCAACACGAACCTCCGATAAAAATTTGCAAGGCCCAAAAAGTCACGAAGCTCTGTTAGAGTAGTTCGGGCTATCTAATCCCAAATGAATTGGATCTTAGTCGGATCCACATGCATGCCTCACTCATCTATGATGTAACCCAGATATTAGATGTGCCTCATGCGAAAGGTGCATTTCTCCAAGTTGGATATAGTTTGTGTTGTCGCGGGGTTTGAAGGACTTGTCGAATGTGTTGCAAGTGTTCTTCCCAACTCTTGTTGAAGATGAGGATGTCATCTATATAAATAACCACGAATGAGTTGGTGGAGGGCCGCAAGATGTCATCCATTAGCCTCATAAAAATAGTAGGGGCGTTTGTCAACCCAAAGGGCATAACCAACCATTCAAAAAGGCCTTCCTTGGATTTGAAGATGATCTTCCATACATCTGTGGGCTCTATTGGAACCTGATGATAACCAAACTTCAGATCAATCTTACTAAAATACTTCCCCCCTTGAGTTGGTCCAAAAGGTCATTAATCTGTGGGATTGGATACATATTCGTTACAGTGATTTTGTTTAGTCCCGGAAATCAATGGAGAGCCTCCGGGTACCATACTTCTTCTGTACAAGTATAATCGAGCTCCGACAAGGCGAGGAACTTGGTCGAATGTGTCGTTTTTGCAGCAACTCTTGGATTTGTCACTTGATCTCTTCATTTTCTATAATGGAGCAATGATATATCATCTTGTTGAGTAGAGGTGCTCCAGGAGTCAAATTGATCGAATGCCTGACCTGAGAGTGTAAGGGTACCCTTGTGGGTGAGGAGAATATGTCCATGTATTCTTCCACGACCTTATCCACCTACTTTTGCTGCATGGAGGAACCCTTCTTGGGGGCCATGGATGTGGCCATGATCTTCCCCTTACTTTAAGAGCAAATCAGAAAGAAAACAAATTTCCCAGTGTGGGAGATGATCTTATTGCATTGCTTAGCCGAGATCAAAGAGATGGTGGTAGGTGGGGTTACCTCTATTATCCTGTATAACTTATTACCCAAAGGAATAATAACAATGTGAGGCATTGACTCATTTATAGCATGACGCTTCCACAAGTGTGGTTGTCCTAATAATAAATCATAAACTTCAATAGGAGAAGCATCACACAATACCTTGTTTGTGAAGGGCTTGATGTTGTAGGAAAGACGACACTACTGGCTGACATGAAGATCTTGTACTTGGTGAAGCCACCTAATAGTGTATGACTGCGGGTGTGGTGTGGACGGTAGGCCCAACCACTTCACAACCTCTATTGAAATCAGGTTCTTTTGTCTCTAGTTGTCGACAATGAATTGTAGCGGTGAACCCTTCACCCACATCTATGAGTGGAAGAGATGCTCCCCCTCCTATGGATCTTTGGGCTCAATCTTCAGGATCTTGGTGGTGGCAATAGTAGTGTTGGGCTCCGCATCAATAATGTGCTTCCCTTTGTCATTCCCCTAGTTATTTTTTGACTCAGAGTCGAAACATACATCTAATTCTAAAGCATTCAGCTCAACCACCAATGACTACTTGGCTCGACATTCACTTGGATTGTGAGTGGCGCTCTTATGGAACTCACGCCACTTTCTTATGTCCTTCTTTGTCTTCATGGTGTTTCTCCTTTCTTGCGGTTTTGACGGCCTTTCCTGGGTCACCTCGCCTTGGCTTTGTCCTCTGTTTTGTGATTTGGGGGTGCCTTCCCCTGCTTTAGATTTGCAGATCCAAAGTCTCACTTCTTCCGTTTAAATTTCTGCTCGATCTTGACAACTTATCGATAGGTGGTACCAAGCGAGGAGATGTCTAGCAATTCCATCTCATCCTAGATGTATTTGTGTAGACAACCAAGGTACTTGAGTACAAGATGCCACTCAAAATCCTTGATACCCAAATTTGTGTGAAGGGTATGAAAAATATTTGTGAACTCTGACACGTTTTGGTCCCTTCCCTATCATAGTGTGTTCCACTTTATGTACTTATATTCATAGCTCCCAACAAGGTAATATTGATCCTTGATGGCATCTCGGAAATAGTTCCAAGTGGGTGCGGCTGAAAATAGTGAGGGTTCCCTCTCATCCTTCTACTCACAGTAGGTTTCCCACCAGTCCATGACGTGGGGGGCATCTTTAAGGAGTGAAAAAGTAATATTTTCCCTATTGGAAAAATCATGAACTGAAAAATACCCTTCCAACAAATTTAACCATCTTTCTACGGTGTTTGCATTTATCTAACCTTCAAATATGGGAATATCAAAGTTGACTTGTACCTTGAAGGGAGTGATGCCTCCAGAGTGGCTTCCAGATGAAGATGTATCAGTTGTGAGCATCTGCCAAAGGATCTGGGCAAAGTTGTCCATCATCACGTTCCTCTATAGTTCAAGAGCTTCTTCGAGCAATATTTTGAAGGGATATTCTACTCCCTCGTCTTTTTTTTCCGCCATGTGAGGGTGTTAGGGTTTGCGAGGCTGGTCTTGCAAAGGTTCAACTAGTTAGAGCCTTAACTCCTTATACCCTAACCTCATTGGGGACATGCAAAGAAAAACAGAGAAAGAAAAGACTGTTTTGATACCACTGGTATGTACTTATGTAAGAGCACAACAAAAGACAAATATAAATATAAACACAGAGATACAGCAGAAATAAAACTTCATTTCATTAATATCAAAGAACTGAAATATGATTACATATAAAATGAAAATAAACTAGCTCAGATGATGGTAGCTTATCTTTGAGAAGAGATATGGCAGCTACATGCCTCTGAATTGTGTTACAATGAGGCTTGAAGGCCTATTTATTATTGAGCAAAAATGGAAAACCCTAAACATCCAAAAACCTAACACTAGGAGATGAAGTGCCAAAACTATAGGCCCCGTCGGGGTAAATTGGTACATCAACTTCCCAGGGTCGTAACTTTGGCATGTGATTTCCGTTTGATGCACACAATACCTCGCTAGAAAGATATATCTGAGGATTATAACTTTTGACTAAAAATGTTATTAAGAAGTTCATGTTTTCCCATTTTCCAAAAAAACATTGTTTAGGGCCTCAAAACGACTCCAGAAGTTCAAGACTCAAAAAGATGCCAAAAATAGTAAATTGCTCTACAACTAAGGAAACTAAAAAAATGAAAGAAACAATGGTGGGGGTCTAGGTGGAATAGGAAGGTGGCCACCAATATCAACCTAGATCACTGGTGTTTCCTTCTTCTTACCCGGTAAGACTCTTTGTTCCCCATTGTCATCTAGGCACTCAATAGCGTTGTCATAAGAATCCACCTCGGTCCTGAAGATACAACTAGTCCATGCCCAACAACATACTATTTCATCCCAATGACAATGCATTCAAATGTGTTGATGTAGGCATACCATTCAACTCAAATGCACAAGCTCTTACCCAGTGATGAATCTCTTCTTTGTACCTATACCAAACTATACTAACCAAGATTTTGCATGCACTTCTGTACTAAAACCAGACTTATCCACCGGGTCAAGATTAACATGACTATAATTAGATACAAGATCAATCAAACTAGAATCAACTTGATCACAAACCTTATCGTCCATCTCGATAATAAATGCCTAGTGATTTTCCTGCCTTTTCTCCAATGTTGCGTAGATCCATGGAATACTTTTTCCAACATCTCCCATTGTTTGTGCCTCGTGAGCACTGTAGATATACGGTCTACCAACCCTGATTTTGTGAATAATCTCTCCTTGCAATGTTGACCTCCACAAGCCTAACACTGCAAAGGCTTCCAACCATCACCCTTGTCTTGCTCCTCAGACCGAAATCCCTATCCTTTATCAAATGTATTGAACTTCTTATGCAAGGTTGCATTCTCTTTGTTACTTGTATCTTGGGGTCATGTTTGCTTGTTGTCCCATTTTCCTTTATTCTTTGCATTACATTTCCACACTGGCTTAGTCTTAGATCTGTGTTTTGATTATTCAAAATAGTGCTTTAGCTTCTGGATGGCCTCCTCCAATGATCTAGGCTCATCAAACTCAATCTTTTCCTTGAACGCTACCGACAACCCATTGATGAATCTTTGAATCTTGGCCTTCTCCTCCTTAAGATAAGCCACATACCTCAACAACTCCAAAAATCTGCTAGTGTACTCCTCATTGATCATAGATCCCATATTCAGCTCATAGAATTATTTTCCCCTGTCATCATAGTATCTCTTTGATAGATACTTCTTCCTGAATAGTCTCTCGAACTAAGTCCAAGTCAAATCCTTTTCATAAATACCTCTGACATTCTTTACATCTTCCCACCAGAAATTTGATTTACCCTTAATATTGAAAGTAGTTATTCTAGCCTTCATGTTTTCTGAGTAATCATGCAACCTGAAGAATTTATTCATCCCAAGAAACCATGCTTCTACATCCTGTGACTTCTTCATTTCCCCATCAAATGTATGTGTCTTTGCTTTCTTGAACTCATCCAGCAAATGTCCCTTGTCACTCCTCCTGCAAGGATGATAATTATGATGACCATGATACTTGTCTTAACCAAAACTAGAGTAAATCCCATGTCCATTGCGTCGTCTATCAGGTGTATCTAAGAATCTACCATCTCTAACCATGTCATCTCTATCCAATATGTGCCCGCCGTGTGACCTACTACCATATGCTCCATTACTCATATCCTCCTACCGATTGTTGATTCCAAGTGGTCTGTGTCTCTGCATGTTTGACAAGCTCTAAAGAATTACCGCATTGACCTCTATTTGTTTCTCCTGTGCCCTAGAAATTCTCCCTTATGATTGAATGGTTCAACCATTATCTTCTTTGCAACTGCTTATTTCTCCCTTCAAGCTTCTTAGAGTGTTTTTTATGTCAAGAGAGAATCCCTCACTATGTTGCTCATCTGATCTATAGGGAGAATATCGAGAGTTGTAGTCTACCATCTTGCTAGTCATCTTCGATCTTCTCTTCCTGCAAGGTATATCATTTTAGTTAAACCAAATCATAAACAAACCAAGTTACCTTAGTTTAGTTCAGGGGAGGATATCTCATCTGCAAGACCAACCAAACTAGCACAATACATATATAAACATAATCCTATCAACATTTAATCATCATTTCAATCATAATTTCCTTACCTTGATTATTGTCCAAACAATATTGATTAGGCTCCTGTAGATACTTGGCCTCATAGCCCTACACATAGCTCCTACGTAGCCTCTTTTCCCACACAGTAGTAGCCTCTCTCTCTGGCTCAAATAGAAGTGCCCTAATTGTCTTTACTCTGGCATCTCGATGCTCTTGAATTGCCTTCAAGATAGGCCTGTGAGGAGCCTCCTTAACTCAGCCTAATGTCCAGCTCCTTGTCCCTTGAGAAAACCCTATTCTTGGGCCTGTTTTCACCCTCAAACAGCCCTCAAACCAATCCACATCCCCACAACAACTCGGCCTCTAATATAGGCTCTCCACACTATCCTCACATTTCCTCTTCTTACTACTATTAGGGCATTTCTCTTTGTTGCAGCTAGGTTGACTAGATCTACAACTAGGGCTCTTTAAGGCCTCCACATGACAACGGATCTTGCTGCATATATAAGCTCTCCTAAACAGTGGTAGATCTCCCTTCTTTGTTGCAGCTAAGTAGCCTCCTTGACTGAGGTTAGGGCATCCTTTAGGCAACATATAAGGGTAGGTTTGGGCAGCGTATAGGAGCCTCTTTAGGTTGTGTATAGGAGCTTCTTTAATGTGGCCAGATCTCCTTCATGACTGTGTTTTAGGATTCCTCTAGATAGCATATATCTAGGGCCTCATTATCATCTTCATGTCTACGTTTTAGACCTTTCTCTAGACAGCGTATGCCTTTCATGACCTAGGGCATCATCCTCTAGGAATGTGTTTTTCCCTTAGAGATTTTTCTTTCCACTAAAACCCAAAACAAGTGGAGAAGAAGAAATCTCAAGAGATTTTTGTGTACAAATGACTTTCAAGGTACTTTTATTTATACTAAAATGTGAAGCACAAGTGGGGGCAGTTGGGTTGCTAGCCGACCTTGACGAATTGTCCCATAACACAAATAAATTCATATCTCCATGAATACTTATTGGAATTGGATGATCTTTAGATCAGTCCTACACCTGTCGATGAGAGGAGTCCAAGAAACATATCAGCTACCATAAATAATATGACCCACATGGAGTTTTCCCCTAGTTTCCAATTTTAACAAGGTCTCGTCATAATAAATCCCCTCTACCTGTGAAAAGCCACGAGCCACTAATCTAGCCTTATGCTTCTCCACACTACCATTTTCAACCTGATTTACCTTGTAAATCCAATAGGATCTCACCACAGACTTATCCTCCGATCTCAAGACCACATCCCAAAATGTTACGAACTATGGACTCATACTCCTCCACCATGGCATCAACCCAAATTAGTTGTTGCATTGCTTCCTCAAAGGAAGATGACTCTGTCACAACACATCCACTCATAAGAGCCATGTATCCAGTGCACTGTCAGGTGACCTCCTCTATATGCGTTGTGATGTGGGTGCTCCCACATTCTCTCTAGCATCCGACGGCAATCTATCCGCCTCTCTAGTGCACTTTCTCCCATCTCTGGAAGACTCTACCTGAGTGGATGTCTCCACTCCCAAATCCTCTGCATGTGGCTTCTCCACATCAATTTGAGGCTCCTCAACCTTAGGAGCTAAAATATCCTCAACCGCATGTACCATAAGCTCCTTCTCAAGGGAAACTCGCATGGCCTTCTCCTCATCGAATTTGATATCCCTCTAAACCATTGTCATCATGTTCGTAGGAAAGTACACCCGATAGTTGTGAGGTGTATCAGTGTACCCCATAAATATCCCCAACTCTATTGTTGGCTCAAGCTTCTTCCGTGCATCTTTGGTCACATGGAAATATACTGATAACCCAAAAATCCTAAAGTGACCAACATCTGGCCTCTTACCGAAATAAGCCTCCTATGGTGTCTTCATCCCAAGAATTTGATGCGGGATATGGTTCTACATATAAATTGTTGTGTCGCATGCCTCAGCCCACAAGTGTAATGGTAGGCCATGATCATGCAACATCACATGTGATACCCCTATAATGCTTTTGTTCTTCCTCTTTGCCACCCCATTTTGTTGTGGGTTATGGGGTGCTGTCAACTCCTGTTTAATCCCTTATGTTGCACAGAATTTCTTAAACTCATTTGAGACATAATCACCATCATTATCACTCCTCAGAGCTTTAACCTTCTTACCAGACTCTTTCTCAACCAATTCTTTAAATTCACAAAATTTCGTTAAAGTTTGATCCTTCTTATGCATGAAAAATATCTAGAATTTACGAGAAAAGTCATCAATGAATATAACATAATACCTGTGTTTGGCTGTGGATGTTGTCGAGAATGGTCCACACACATTTGAATGGACTCACTCTATAATAGCCTATGCTCGACTGTCTCTGTCATGAAAGGAAGACTTGGTGCATTTACCCAAAGTACACCCCTAGCATGTATCAACTTGCTCTAGTGTACCTTTGGGAAAACCGGTGGAGATCTACTGCATGATCTTCAAAGCCCCATGACGCAAGTGACCCAGTCGCCTGTGCCACAACTCGCTAACATCTCGAATCTACACCATCTCTACTTTCATGCTCAAAGCAACACAATCCTCTACCTCTAGCTTATAGAGATTCTTAACTTGAATCCCTATCTTCTTTACTTGACCCGTGGCTATGTGTCCAAGGAACGCCTTTCCTTTCGATAAGATCACATCATAGCCTCTATCCTCAAGCATGGAAATAAATACCAAATTCTTCTTTAGCCCCAGCATGTACATAACATTCTTCAAGGTGAGTGGAGCCCCATTCTTGCTCTAAAAAGTAAACGCTCCCAATCTAGTAGCACTATACCTCCCATCGTCACCCATCTCGATATGCATCTGGAGATCTTTCTCCTCCAGGTCACTAAATAACTCCTTGTCATCGGTCATGTGGAATGAAGCTCCACTATCTAATTACCATACACTTCCCATCATTGATGACAACATGCATGCAATGAGGGAAAAGTGCAATTCGAATTGAGAGGCCAAAGCCTCACCCACCGCTCCTCCTGAGGTCCTCTTCTTGGACTTCTTGAGTTAACAATTTGTAGCAAAGTGTCCTATCTCATGACAATGAAAGCATTTTACTTTCACCATGTATTTCTTCTTGCCTCCATGACAAGAATACGATTTGGAATGGGAAGCTTTCCCTTTCCCCTTCTTCACCTTAATCGCTAAGGCACAGTTCTCTTCATCATCAGTGTTTGATGAAGAGCCCTCCCTAGTCTTCCTCCCGATCTCCTCCTGCATCAAATCTGGCCATAGTCGTTCCCAATCTAGCAGCTTCTCCCGGCCATTAACAGAGTCATAATAACTATGCCAACTCTTTGGGAGACCCAGAAGAGCAATGCTCACCATATCATCCTCAACAAATGTGATTCCAACACTTCCAAGTTCATCACGAAATTGAGTGAATTGGTCAAGTATTTTGGAATAGTCTTGCCCTTCTCCATCTTGATTTTTCATAGTTTGTCCTTCAGTGCCAATTTCCTTTGATCATTGTTGTTTTGATACAATTATGTCAATGCTTTCCACATAGCATACGGAGTTTCCTTGCAATGGAGACTCGAAACAATGTGGTCTTGAACTCCCTCAAGGATTATCTGCCTCGCCTTCGCCACACACTTCTTCCATTCGACTATATTTTTTGCATCAGATGTCGTTGGCTTAGGAATGTCTTGATCAATGAATTCCTTCAAGCCATTATCCTCCAGCACAATCTCCATTTTATCCTTCCAAGCTATATAATTCAAGTTGTGTTCCAAGGCATACTCGAGCTCAAACTGTAGAACGCCATCTGCCAATCCTAAAGTATGTATTGCAAATTCAAATTTCACCTTTAACCCAAAACTCAAAACTTTGAAATATCCTCTAGTATACTGTCTTCAACTTTGATATTATGTATATTTTCCTGTAGATTCACAAGCTCATGTAATCTACTAAAACAAGAGACACGAATCTACTTCTACTTTCAACAAGCGAAAGCTAATAAATCGATGAAAACAATATGAACAAGAAGAAGACAAATCAATGACACAATACAATAAGTTTTAATCAATGACACATAATACAATAAGTTTTTTTGGGGAAATCCACTACTCAAAAACTCACCTATTTGTATTGCATTAATCAGAAATACGAGTCAAGGTACAAAGCTTGTTCTCACTAGAACAATTCCTCACAAGTATGCTCAACTCTCTACCTCACAAGCTTGCTCTTAGCCAACACTTAGCCAATTTCCACTGCCTGTCAAGCTCTTATTTCCTTGCACAATTCCGAGGTTGAATAGCCCATATTAACGGGAATTCAGTGCTTCCAAAACTACGCAATTCAATCTAGGTCCTCTTCCCGATTTCATGCATGATCTATACAACTCAGTAAATCATACAACTGATAATACATTGTCCCTGCACTCTAGTATCAATTGGGTCTTTCTCAGAACTCACATGCATGAGTTTCTAATGAGATAATATTCAATTATCTGGAGTAGCACCTGTGGATGCGCCAGTGCACTAACTGACTGCTAATCCTCTACTAGTTCAACAAGTTAGAACTAGTTTAACTGTCTATAACTCAATAAACTGAGTTATCTAATTACAACTCAATCTAAGCTCACACTGGACCCCTAAAATTTAGGGAGAACATATACATGACTTCCAAAAGAGTTCCAACTTGAAATTCCTAAGCTAATGAAGTTAATTAAACTTAACTAACTATTTACAAGTTGCTATGAGAATAGAATTCTATTTTAATTCTCAGTTTAAATTCAAGGACAAATTTAACCTGGAATTTCTTGTTGTCATTTCTCAACAAACATGTGATGAGAAGATATTATGATGTGATTCAACTCCCCATGTACAGTTAAGGAAGTGGAACTGACCAAACCAAACCATTCTAACCTTCCACACATTCTACATAACCTCCAGGCACCAACCAACCTTTCTAGGTGATCAACCCCTAAGATAACTTGACATTTTACTAACCTGGACCCCCAACCACCCCATGACAAGGAATTCATGCAATTGAGGCCTTCCAATCACTCTCACAACAAGGGAATGCCAGTGATTGTGGACTTTTTTAGCTAGTTCTGAGCCAACGACCCTGGATTCTGTGCCACTTTTTCAGGGCCAGGACTCAAGGCATTGCCCATAACTTCCTGAAACTTTCAGAAATGATAAATAACATTGAAACAAAGGTACTAATGCAAACACTTGATCAATGACTTGAATGGACCCCTACTAGCCTGTTGAAGCCTCGAAAATTCTTGCTACAACATAGGGGAAAACCACCCGGTCCGGACCTTGGTTGGCACCTCCTTTTCTATTTGGTGTAGTGGCTCTGACTAAGGATAATGGGACCCGTTTCCCAATCTAATCTATAATAGTGTTGATGGGGTGATATGTGATATTTTGGAGTAATGTTTAAGCTAAAAGTAATCTAATTTAAACTAACAATCACATGCATTTTATCCTAATTTAAACACTATCAAATTATGACTATACCCGGGAATAAATTGAAGTATGCGATCTACAATAATGTCCAAAAGTAATTGGTAATAAATATCATTCAATTCCAATGAGAAATGAAATCATTTAACAATAATCGTTTCGTATAAAAATTTAGCTGAAACGATTGTGAAAGATATATCGCATAAGAAATTATTCATGTATTCAACAAAAATATAGGCCATCATCATACAGAAGTGCAATAATGCTAACCAATATTCAAACTTTCATACATAAACAATTTGAAGAGAAATTACTGCTTAATACATAAGTAAAAGAGAATTACGAGATAAAAGTACGATTTATAATACGTCCTACTCATGTGCTTCAGCAATATTGATCTACTTTCAATCCATCCAACATCATCTAAGAGTACAAAAGTGAAATTTCAGTAGAAGATGCCAGATAAGATAAAAATAAATCTTGTCCCATTAATTTCACCAGAACTTCCTCAAAGGGACAAAAGTGCATGTTTTGAAGATTGTTTCTGATAAAATTTCTGGACCCCTCTCTAACTGCATGAGAGGGGTTTAAATGCTAAACTATAAAACTAAAAATAGATTATTACAAAAATAGTTGAGGAGGTTTAAATGACCTTCCTCAAATTATGCACAATAAAACAAAAATAGAAATGATCATGGTGACTAACTCTTCTGCATTTGATCCTTTAGATCGCAAATGTCCATCATGGGCTTGAGCTGTGTCGATTGGTCGATTTCAGCGTTCAACTGCCCAGTGAACACGACATCGGTCAATGCTTGCACCATTTTCTCCGTAGAAGTGGTTAGGCATCACAGGGTCATCCACTAGCTATGAGGTTTCACTAAATGTCGCCAATATGCTTCCCAGTTTAACCTAATTGTTTGCCTAATTGCTTCTACTTTTTCTTCTGTTGTCTGTCACCATTGTAGTTCAAGTTGTTTTACATTAGGAAGAAAACCTAGAATGGACTCTGCCACAAGGTTGGCGTTATGTAAATTTTCATTAATATTTTCGATAACACTGTTTGTTGCTGTTCCCGCGTCTGTTGTTTCCTTTTATGCCTCTCTAAGACGAGCATCCCAGTTTACAAATAAGATTTATTTGTGTGACTCTTCTAGTTTAGGTAGGTCGGCCTTTCTCCCATCTTCTAAATTCTACCTGATGACGAAGACGGAGACTTTTTTCAAAATTACATCATATTCAAGTCTCATTTCCATGACTTGACTTGTCAAATTGTCGCTTGTTTCGCAATAAGAATTCCATTGTGAAATCTTCTGGCATAATAGTTCTTTTTGGTGCATCAGCTGGGAGTTAAGGTCGAGCGCTTCAGTAATAAACTGATCAATTTTTGGATCATCTTTATGTATATTAGTTATTCCTTGTATTTGTGCTTCCTTCTCTGCTAAGCTGTCTTGATGTTTTATTTGAATCTGCTCGAACTCTTGTTGAAACTTAGCTAACTGTGTCTTTGCTTGCTGGTCAGATTTTGCTTGTTGTAATTGTTGTTCAAGCGACAGAATTTTATCTTCTTTTTCCCTAAGCAACATTTGCACCTTTGTTGCTTTGTTGATGGTCGTTGTAGCATAGGCACCTGCAAACTGTGGCAATGGGTTGATGGGTGAGTCTTTCCAGACAACATCCATCGGTTCATTATCAGGGGTACTAACAGCAGTGGAATCAAAATTCCTTTTCTTCCTTTGTATTTTTACAACTGCTTTGTGTTGTGGGCTATAAAACACATCTAGAGGGGGAATCTCCTCAATTCTCAAAACAATTTCATAGGTGGGAGTAACAGGCATGTGCTCTACCTCTTGAGTATTTATAGTCTCCTTTACTGTAATTTCTTGAGTTGCTTTCTGTTGTGGAGTTTGAAACTCTGTCTTTTGTTCCTCTATATGGATCATTTTATTAAATTTATCCCATTCTTCCTCTAAATCAATCACGAGGGTTTTTATTGGTTGTATGGAGGTGGAATGGATTTCAGCGTGTTTTCTAGCTGAAGTTTGCTCAACTGTATTTTCTGTAGATTGGGCTGTATCTTTTTCCGACTTCCTGCTTCTGCTTTTCCCATTTTGTGATGACTTCTCTGACTCCCTGGTAGATTTCTATTGGGATTTTGCTCCAGAAATAGTTTTAGAATTTTCTTTGGAATCTCCTTCTAGACTTACACTGGCAGTAGGCTCCCTTATTAGTTCAATCAATAATTGGTCCAATGGGACCTTCGTTAGCCTCCCTTCTCTGTACTCGTAAAAGGTTTCAAGATCTTCACAGTCAAAAAGTAATTGTGGCATATGCTTCACCTCTGTGAAGGTGTTCTTCTACAAAAAAATGTCATCAAATGCATCTTCCTCATTACTAAATACTTTTATTTTTACCATGGTGGTAAATTCTTTGACAGTGCCGAATGGGTGATATTGCATTCTTGGGAAGTTAGATAACTGTTGAGATAACATAACCTCTGCTTCCTTGAATGCATGCCCCAAGTCAAGTAATGCAAATTCTCCACACTGTAAAGGGAATGTAGGCCAAATTGTCTTTTTTTCTTCCTTTAATGTTTTGCTCGTTCCTCCCTCACTAGTTGTTTGATAGGCTATCTCTCTAGCCATCAGTTTGTCTGGAACATAGTATGGGAGGAGATGGGGGGAGGTAATGCTGCCAAATACCCTGATATACGTAAATGTTTCCTCCCCAAACCCTATGGCTACTGGGAGGATATCTACCTCAGCTTCTTTAGAAAACCTGGAGGCATCTCGGTTATAAAGCTGTTTGTGGATAGGGAGCATAAATCCATGACAAATTTTGTAAAAATGTGGTTGAAACTGAGATTCCCACATATCTTTATGGTATATGTGAATGGGAAGTGGATTTTGGGTAGTCCACTTCCATCCCATGATAGGAAATTTCGAACCAAAACAAATTGCATCCATTACATAGGCACTCATAAAAAATGGAGGGTAAACCCTCGAAGCAACACTTATTTTCCTTTTATACTCCATTATTGTTCTTGCTAAATTATCAGACAAAATTTGTGCCCAATTCATTATAGTTACGTTTACGAATACATCTATTAATGGTAGCCATTTTGGGGAAAATTTAGTGCTATCGGGTTTGCCAAATAGTCTACATAGCATGGCCACTGCAAAACTATGAGGGGGACAAATAGACGCAGTAGAGTACATATCATTCTTGTCTTTTTTTATTTTTACCTCATTATTTGACCAGGTTCAGGTGTAGTCTGCTGGGTCCATTCTCTTTGGCAAACTTCTCGATGAACTTCTTGTTGTAGATGACTTGTGGCTCTAGTAGGTGGTACATGGGCCACAGGCTGTCTGGTGTAAAAGATCCCATAACCTCTTGGCTTCTGGTCTTCAATTCTCTATCTGAGATGTCGGCTTCATCAATAACCCATTTAACCATGTCTATATAAGGGATTATCTTTGGATGCACAGCTATGCGATGCAAAAATGAGCATGTTGTCTCAAACATGGAAGCATTTGAGGAATCACGTCCGTCAACTGTGACCTTCATTTCCAGAATCCTTGGATGCTCTTCCTCTAGTATATTATACATGGCTTCCCATGTAGAGGTTCCTCCCTCTCTGTTGCTTGTAGTATCTATAAATAGAGGAGTCATTTATGATTTCTCAGAGACGACTACCTTGCCTTTCTTCACCATTGTTGCCAACGATTTACTCTGTGGATTTTCCCTGCAAGTGAAGAACAACAACTATCGGATACACAAAGATGAAAATGAACGTAAAATGGAATAGTGTGGATAACTTGTAAAGGTGAAGGATTTTTATTCCAACACATGTAAGAAGATATCATATCACGTTAAATGGCTTTTCACACATAAACGCAATTAACTCTTACTAAATGCCCACTAATGCTTCGTTGTCTCTTAGCTTTAATGCTCATAAATGTCTGCATCATAAATCGGGAAGAAAGCTTCTAGGGTGGTGAGCCTTTGGATTGCGATAATGGTGATGTTGCAATTTGTGAAGCAATATCGCAGATCGCAATATCACATTATGTTGTTTTTCTTTTCTTACCCTCCCATGCATTTCTGCGAGATGCGAGATGCCAATCGCTCATTTATTGTCTCAAAACATAGCTACTTGTCAGGTTTTTCTATGTAAAGACCTTTTTCAATAAGCGGTGGACCCAAACATTTGTTCGTAATGTATTGAAGGAGTGGGTCCGAGTCTTGATCACATTTCGCAATATCAGTCGATGGTAAGTTTGTGGTGTTCTTTTGAATGCTCGAAATGTGATGCGATAAAGGTTACGATGCCATCACAATTTCGCATTTTGCTTGTTTTGAGATAACCTTTTAAGGTGGGCTCTTCATAAATAGTGATATGCGATTCGAGACTTGGTTTTGAAGAGAAAAGATTTAGTACCTAGTTTATGTCAAAAATATGATAGTTTCGAGGTATAAATCGTAGAGTCCTCTTTTAATCATTTTTCACTAGATTTGGTGGGTTAGAAAGGTTTTTGACGATGCTTAATCATGTGATATGTGGGAAGGCAAGCATTTAGTAGTTCTTTTGAAAAAGGGGTTTAATTGATATCTTGCTTTATTCCAAAAACAGGAAAAATGCCTAAATGCTAAGTTTATTTTTGTAGGGATTTTTTAAAGGGTCCCCATTTATTAATGTAATATTAACTACTACTATTAATAAATGGGGGGTTTTTGAATAGAACAACATAGCCATGACAGGCATGTTGTCAAACATGTCACAAATATGAAATCTACAGGTCATAGCAATAGATTTGAGCATAGGGGTCTCATACTTATCTGAGAATCGTAAGGAAGCACCAATGACATATCACAATAGTTGCACTACCATATATTAGGTCATATATTAATTGTTCATTCATTTTCCAATCAAAACATGATGAGAGCCATAAATCAAGTCTGTCATAAAACATACTCATAACCAGCATATAAACAACAGAAATAACAAGGATATAACAGCCATAAAAACCACATATGAACAAATATATTTACCCATCAAATACAAGAGGAAATAATCTCTTACTAACATATGCAAAATGCAGCCAAGTTTGGGACTTTCACATACCACTCGACCATTGATTGGTTGAACCAAATCTTTCATTCAGCCAATCATCCTCGTGCCATATTCGAAGCATGAATGTGGGATCTCATGAAACAAGTCAAGCAAAACCAAACCAGGGCTTCCAGAGGACAAACCACCTTAACCCTCAACCATTGATTCCACCTCATGGTCAGACATCACTAGCCATCACCATATTGGTCTCTACCTAATTTGTCCAAGGCTCTAGAGCATTTGTTCCAACCAGGGCTTCCAGGACTAGTAATTCAACCCACAATTGTTGTCGAGCTTCTAGGGTATTTGTCCAAACAGGGCTTCCAAATGATTTTTCCAACCAATTCTTCCAGGACTAGTGACTCAACCCAAGTTGTTACGGGACTTCTAGAGCGTTTGTCCAACCAAGGCTTCCAGGAACTAGTAACTCGACCCACATCCATAAGGAACATGAGAACCAACCAAAAAACAAAAGGAAAGACACCCACAACACCATGGTTATCCAAGAAATGGAAAGGCTAGGCAAATCGACCGTCAATCTAGGCAATCCTCTATGCCAATGACATTTCATTACCAAGAAACCACGTGCATACACCATGCATGCCAAAACTAACAAGGAAATCATACATGCAACTCGGTATCTGCAAGTAAAACTCATTGTAGCTATTCATCCTATGTCCTCTTGCGCTTTCCTGGTCTTCCTTTGCCTTCTTACTCCAAATCCCAAGTATGCCACACTCCTCCAAGAGTGCTCCAAAAAAACTCTAAGTGTCTAAGAGTATGAGAGAGAGACAATAGGGAGAGAGCTCCAAAATTGAATTGAAAAAAGTCTATCAATTGATCCTCATAAGTCTTTTTATTAATGAGGCCTCTAATTTCTTCAATTTTCCATTATTATCCTTCAGTTTCCTCCTCACATGAAACCTGTGACCTTTCATCTCCCTTTTCTCCTAATTTCCATTATTTTCATAAATAGAATGCCAATTAATGCCCCTTTGCTTTTCCAAAGCCTTTTCCATTTCCTCTGCCAATTTCCATAGCCATTAATTAATCACAAGTGATCCTTGTCAATATGTTTTTGCCAAAAATTCAGATAGTAATACGTGTCCCATGACCTTGGTTATTATTTTGCCTTTATTAACTTTATTAGATGGATTTTTTACCAGGGTTGTTACAGCTCATAATTCAATGTATGCAACGCACCTACAAGATTCAATGTGTCATTATACACACAATTATCTCTCTCTTACAACACAAAGTTGATGGCTTACCACCACCCATACTTTAGAATGTGCTTCACTTCTTTTGGTGCACTTATTGTTCTTGAATTGTCATATGCAAATTTCTTGAAGCACAAGGCCAAGCATCAAAGTTTAACTGACACTGAGGTAGAATTTATTCAGTGAACAAAATGGATAAATTTGAATTCACAATGCTGGTAGCAATGGGGAAATCCACTATATGACCTAAGTGGTAAATGAGTATTCATTGTATATTCATGTGTTCTAAGTAATGTAAGTATTGTTTGTATGTGCAATTTTTTTCCCAAAACAAAGTTTCACAGTATCCCTTACTCATCCCTGGAACATTCATAGGGAGAATGGTTAAACCACCACCCACAATAGCCACTGGTAGTTACAAATTGACTGGATTTCACCCATGACTCTAGAGCTCCCCATCAGCAACATGCCTTGGGTAAATGGTCCAACCAATTGAGCTAACACTTGAGACTATATGTATGTTCATTAATATTAAGGTGCTTTGAAATTAGATGAGTGCAATAAATTTAGTTGTGGAGAGAGAAGCATTGTGTTCATACAGGTTGTGGTGTATGAGATGTGACTGTAAAGTAAACACATAAAATCTCAAACTAAACAAAAATCAATATCAAGCATCTTAAAAAGAAACAAACTACTAATAAATATTTTAAAAAACTAGCATAGATCATCAATAGTGAGATTTTTATTTATTTTATTTTATTTTTGTAACTTCAAAAATACCCAATAGTATTGGAGTTAAGATGAATAAATGATAATCTATCACCTGTACTCCTTATAGATTTTTCTCCAACATACTACATTTATTCATTTAAATGAGTATCTATTCTAAACTCGCAACTTTTATGTTAACATCTATTTTAAAAATGCACCCACAACCTCAATTTAGATGGATCTGATATCTTTTACGCTAGAATCTATTTTAAATTCAATGCACCCACAACCTTATTTTGGATGCCTCTATATAGATATCAGAACAGAAGAAAAATGTTGTACTACAATTGATGATGGCAGGCACAATATGATCATACTACCACCTGGAAATATTGTCAATACCCTGTATTGTTGGGCTTCATGTGCCACAACTCTATTATAATGTGTAAAAGATATGTTAGTGCCCATTATCAACATTTATAGATAAAATGTCAAAAAGTAGCAAGCAATGCCCTCATATTGACACTTTGACTCCATATGCCCTCATTTCTGCTGGACACAGTCTATTATCTGATTCATATGAAGAATCTCTCTGTTTGAGTAGGTGTTGCAGTTTTGATTACTTCATGTTTCCTCAAGTAACATGTATTCTCTTGAACTCTTAGGGTTTTTTAGATTTTTTGCTTCTTTTCTGTAAGTGATGCTTCATTGTTACATTCTTTTGTGGACTCGAATACTTACAAAGTGTCGTTTACCTAGAAATGGTTAAACATCTTTATGCTAAGATACAACATAAGAGAGGGTAATTATTCCACCAGAGTCCCCCATGACTTGCACTTGGATTGGGTGTTGGAGAGGACTCCCATAGATACGAACCCTGCTTGATGGCATAAGTAACAAGTTGTCATCCTTACCATTGAAACAACACTTTATTGTAGTATCCTCAATTTGAAAACCCTTTTTGATGGGGTTTTCAAAAAAGACATGAAGACCAGTATTGTTCCATTTGGAGATGATTTATAAACTACAAAGCAATCCTCAATATATGATGATGCTATCGACATGTTTCATTTCTCATTTTCCTGTAATGCAACATTGCAGGGTTTTTTAACCAAGGAACTCCGGTCTATATTTGATTAATCAGCTACTATCCATTTGTATTTTGTGTTTTCCTTTTTCTTGATGTTTGTTGCTTTTGTCCTTACTGTATCAATGTATGATTTTTGCAATTCACCATTTTCCTTGTCTCGTTAAATTATGGTTGCTTGCATAACCCTTTCTTTACATTATATTTGAAAGGAGGTATGTTTGGTGATTCAGTAGACATAAAAATTGAAGTTCAAATTTAGTTGTGTTCAGTTCTTGATTTGTGATGTGTAGGAGCTCAAACAACTTTCAAATTAACTCCATTCTAACATAATTATTGAGGTTACAAGAAATAGTGGCCACCTTGGATCTAGCCTTGGTGTGGTTTAGCTTACAGTGGCACTTACTTATGCCTTCAATGCTCTTGACAATAAGATATTATGGGATCTTGGCCATAAAGTAAAGTTCTTGGGTTTATCTGTCGTTAAATATGTATTTCGAAATACATTTTTTTTGTCTAGAAATGAGAGATTTTTTTTTTAATAAAAGACAAATTTAATAATGATATATGAGATAGCCAGTAAAGAACATCAATGTCCAAAGATGACTGGAAAATATAGTATATATAATAACGCTAGCGAGTTGCTAAGATCTTTGTGCTAAACAAATGAAGAGAATACTATTTTTTTCTTTTTTCTCACACACAGTCCACATCGTAAAATCGAGGGACTTGAAACTTGAACCACTTCCTTTCCATAACACTTCATATCATGCCCATCGCCAATTTAGCTACCTAAGGATTGATGAGAAATATACTTAATATGGCAATGAAAAGAGATTTGTTATGAGAAATTGCAAATATTTCCCCTGTGATTGAAACAATAGTAATAGTTATATTTTATGGAAGAATGATAGACTATGCATTTACATTTAATACTAATATGTCTATATTTGGTTGCTCATTTTAGTGAATACCATGTATGATTTTGATTTTATGTTCATAATTGTGTACTTTTTAAAATAAATTATATGTTATATCACACTCATTGTTTAATTTAGTTTATAAATGATTGGTACATCCAAATGATTATCACACCCAAGAATGAGAACTTAATCCAGATGAGGAATTCATATTCAGGTTTGTTTGTTAGGATTGCTTCTGGATAACTTTGAAATATTATGTTTTATGTAGGAAATATTTAATTTAGTTTACGTTTAATTGATGATTCAAAATTATTATCAAACCCAAGAATGAGAACTTAATCCAGATGATGAATCTGGATTGTGGTCTATTTGTTGGGATTGCTTTTGGATAAGTTTGAATTTTTTTGTTTCATGTAAGAAATCAATGGATTCTCTGATGCTGTAATATTGAATCATATTCCCAACATCAAGTTCATGCATATCATCAATAAATTTATCATTCTAGTGTTATCATTGAGATTTTGTAAAGTTAGGAGATGTCATTCATCTTGGTTGTTATTCCAGTGAAATTTATGTCTAGACTTTCCCAACGGGTAATATGTGCTCTTTAAATCTTTGCTCATGTATGATATATTATGTATGAATAATGCTTTGAAATTTGAAGTCTATCTTATATCAACTTAGTTAGAAACGTCATATGAACAAATTCTATGTTGTGACAGTACATTCTATAAATACTCTTGAAAGTTACTAACATGCCAATGTTGGTGTAATCAAGAATATAAATTGTTCATTTTTCATAATGGTTCAAGCTAACTTTTCATATTCGTTTTTGCAGGCTTATCCTAAAAAGATTCTTATTGGTAGAAGAGATAAGATGCCCACATTGAGACAAACCAGTTATAATTTGGGTTAGAATAAATTGAATTTGCTAATGTTGCCTCTACTATCAATTAAGGATGGAAAACAAAATCTTGTAAAACACTCAGATTCCAACTGTAGGATGATATGGTGCATACTGCAATATTGTTGGCCCATATGCATTCTGGTTTCAATTTACTAATTTTTTGTATTTTTCCCTTTTGTTTTCTATCTGACTTATACAACAGAGAAACAAAGTTCTTAAATCTTTTGTATGCTTTCACAATGTTTCAAATTGTTGAATTGGTTTTGAGTATTAACCACATCCATGATTTTTGCTCCAGATGTTGCAGGTGACATATTCCCTATTAGTGCTACTCTTTCCTACACTACTGCCTTATGACATTTCCTTTACAACATTTGGTGAAATTGCTAGTCTTAGTTTATATGGAAAATATTAGCTACTCTATGGCATATTCAATTGTTTGTACATTTATCATCCTTATAAGGAAGTCCAACCAACATAAGTTACATGTAAGAATCAAGAAAGCTTACCTTTGTTTAATGAAATATGGGGTTTTGTCAGTGGAAGTTTTAAGTAAAGAGAATGAAGATTGGCAAAGGAAAGTTGATAGTCGGTGAGCAATACTCTTATGAGTCCCCTCCTTGTCTTTAGATTAGTGATCCTTGCAAATCTATAGAAGAAAGGGAGCGTCATGAATATTGTAGTTATGGGTAAATATAAAGTTAAAGTTGGTGAGAGATAAATAGTGGGTTATGAAAGTAAAAACATAAAAATAATGATAGTCAATTTCATTAGTTAAAAATAGGAATGAATATTGATAACTAGTAAGAAGGAAACTTTAAAATGTGGTTAAACCTTATGAAGTTTATGAATAATTCTTCTTCACTTTCACCATTGGAAATCATTAAATAAACATACTGAGAGAATACATATGGAAATATGATGGAGAGATTTAACTCAATCCTAAAAATGAAGAACCATTGTGTGGGATTGGAACTCCATTCCTTCAATGAGATAAATATATAATTTTACTTACATCAATAAATTATAGAGGTTGTAGATTAAAACCACATGACATATTCAAAGTGTATGTTGCTTTATGGTAGCACCCCTTGTTGTGGCCATGCTAGCCTTTGTGAAAGCATGGAAATAATAGGAAGGGGGTGCCATTCATAGATGGGCCACAAGGGTGACCTTCATATGTGCCTAGGGTAGCCTACAAGGGTTCTTGAAGGGTGACACTTGTAGGTGTCTTTAAAGCAACTCATAAGGGGCCCAAAGGGTGGCCCTTGTAGGCACCTTGTGGCAACTCATAAAGGACCCAAAGAGAAGTCATTGTAGACACCCATGGTTGGCTAATAATGGTGCCTAAAGCAGTAGCCACAAGGATGCCCCATAAACATAGTAAACCCTTAAAGTAAAATATTTGTCAAACAAGTCCAATGTATTCCTCTAATATCCAACTTGTTCTTTGAAACCATTAAACACCCCAAGCAATAACTTTTATCTGCGAGAATAAATTAGAAATGAGAAGACTTCCATATGAAACTTTATCTACAAGAATAATATAGAAATGAGCATGCAATGAAAAAATTCTTCCATGAAAAACTCTATCTACAAGAAGAATATAGAAATGACCATGCAACCAACAAAATCTTCCATGTGAAATTATGTCTACAAGAAAGATAAGAAATGATCAAGAAGCCATTAAATCATCCCATGATAAATTCTCTCGGTAAAAATGAAGATATAAATGAGAAGTTAACTATTAAATTCTTCTAAGACAAACTTTATGTACAAGAAGAAGATAGAATAAGAGGGTAATTATCAAAACTTCCAATACAGAACTCAACTTGCAAAAATATATAAAAATGAAAGCAACCATTAACTCAAGCACATTTATAAGGACAAACTTTATTGTGGATAAACAATGGTATTAGATCTCCCTTGAGTTGTATACAATCATGTTCTCCATTAATTGCTAGAGATCCTTGCTTGAAAAATCTTATTATAGAGAACTAAAAACCCCTTGTTAACCCCCAAAGGGTAACTACCTTAAAGACACCTTCAATGGGGTTTATTTTTGTTGATTTCATGAACCATGTTGCTTAGACTCTACAGACTCAAACAATTATCTCATTTTCTCCTTCAAAAACATTAGTGCACCAACTTAACTAGGGTATATTAGATGCTCCACCCTCATCTCTCATATTTATTCATACACTTGTGGGTGGTACAATTTGGTTAGAGCGTGTTCTACTTTGATATCGCATGTATTTGTATCTTGATTGGATGTGGTTCCATAACTTTTTGGTCTTGCTGTAAAAGTGTTAAACTCTAATGAAATGTGATAACACTTGACATCCTTATAGTTTTATTATCTGTCTCATCATACCATGGGGGACATGGTTTACTTTTAGAAGAATTTTCATTTCTCGGATCAACTTGTACTACTAGGAATCTAGTTAAGGTAGCACCTTAATCATCTCCAATCCATATTTGATGTTTTCCCTTGTACCCCTTCACTCCATTCCACCCATAAAAATTGTTTCCCATTTCATGTTTGGCTTGTCAAAGATCATAAAAAGGTCTATATAAATAAAATCATATGTTATTAAAATCCAAAAAGGCTAAGAGGTGGAGAGCAAATAAAAATAAAAACCATAAATGTAGGCCTCATGTGAACGTGACCTCACAATGAGACCATTACCCTAGTTCCATGGTTGCCTATGAATATCTAAAGAAAAAGAGGATTGTTGATTAAAATCAATAGTTGAAGAAAAAGGCAAATAGGTAGTAAGAAACATTATCGATGAAAGGCAACTAAATGCTAAGCTCCCTCTTTAACAACTTTTATACACAAAATGACTAGCTCTTGAAAGCTTGGTGATAAAAAATATAAGACCCGTGACATAATTACTTGGAATTGAGGGTCATCACATGAAGTTTTCCCCTTCCCCTTTCATGATTTTCCATTACTTCACTTATATTTTACTTAGGGCCTTAGAAAAAGCACATGGTCCTAGGACTTGATACTTGTATAAGGGTAATTAATTAATGTTCCATCATGGAAAAACTTAGGCAAATATAAAACTAACCTTTGTTATGTTGTGTTTGAAGAAATCATTAAGTTTATACCACCTAATGGCACATTGGGGAGTTGCACTCACCACACCAAGTGAGCACCTTCCATTGGGATATGTGTACCTTTCCTTGGGACCTTTGAAACTGCATTAGATTCTATGTACCATGCGTTAGGATATGTAACACCATAATGGGATTCATGTACCTATATTTGGCCATATATATTGACATTCGGATATGTGCCATTTTCTTGGGAAATACATCACTACATTAGAATTTGTGACATTGCAGCGAGTTATGATGAGGATGCCACATCATAGCATTTCCCACATGGATCACTTTGAGGGGGGGGCATTATTTAGTTCGATGCATTTATCACCCATTAACATGACTATTCCCCCTTGAACCACATGTGGGGGTCTTCTAAATCATTTAAGGATTCATAGGAGGTCGTTACATACGGTCACGGGTTGTTTTGGTGGTTATGGATGACATGAAAGTTAATCAACTTAATTTGACTAAGGTGTAACACCCTCCTCCCACATCCACCCAATTAACCATGCCAACTGGGGTAAACATGAAACAAGAGGCTACTATGATCAGATTTGACCTCCTATGTGACCTTAAGGAAGTGGAATCGACGGAACATAACACACAGTCATCCATCATCATCAACAGAACCCTCAGGAGACAAGTCAGCCACTCAGACAGCCTGTCCTTGGGTCCCACTATTGTTCTGGATCTCTTAGGCCATAGTCTCTCTCATGTTATGGGCAAGGGAGAGACCAACAACCTAAATTCACTCTCATAGGCCTGCCTGCCATTGACCAGAGACCAAAATTGCCAGTTTTGTGATAATGACCCTAGGATTTAAGCCACTTTTGCAGGCCCAAAGCCTAGGCCACTGCCCAAAATGGAGTGATGGCTTGAAATCATTAAAAATGCGTGGAAACAATGATGCAAAATCAATAAGCCGAACAAGACCATAACCAGACCCCTACTAGCCATGACAGGCATTTCGCCAAACACATCATCAACATGTAACCTACAGGTGTAAACAACAAAATTAAATGCAGGGATCTCATACTTATCTGAGAATAACTATGAACCAATGTTCCCTCATGTCATTTGTTGCATTATCATCTATTAGGTCATAGACACATTATCCATTCATGTACATGTAAAAACATGTTGAGAGCCATACATAGTTGTTGTCATAAAATATACATATAACCAATATAATAGGAACAGAAATACCATCAACATATCAGCCATCAAAATCCACATATAAATCAATACATTTACACATGAAAATCAAGGGAATGAATTTCTCTTTAATGAATGTAATAAACCAACCGAAGATGGGACTACCACATTCCACCTGACCATAGATTAGATGAGCCAAGTCTCTCTTCAGCCAATCACCCCCATGCCATATTCCAAGCATGAATGTGGGATTCATATAACACATCAGAAAAAACATCAATCAACATGGATGCCACTAGAGTTCTCCACCTACACCGTGAGGAATTTGAGTGCCTCCTAGTCTCTTAGGCTTTATTGTGCATCCACAGTCTGATCCAGGTATCACTATGCCCAACACCGAGACATACTCTCTAGTATTTACCATGCATCCCATCCCGGGACCACTAGGCCCAACGGAGAGAAAATCCACTGCTTGGCTTTACCGTATATCCCGCCATTCATCATAAAGGATTCCTAGGCACACAATCTGGCTTTACTACAACCCATAGTCCAATTCAAGGGTTACTAGGCTAGTCGCTTCGTGATCTTCAGTCCGGTTCAGGGACCACTCCAACTATGTGTTTGTCAATTCGGAGATCCACCCCACTCAGCTTCGAATCCAATCTGGCCACCCCACAAAAATCATATGAGAGAACCCATCTCATCAAAGCTATCAGGAAATGGCAAGGCTAGGCTGAAAATACTATCACACCTGGAAAAACCCATGCCATGGTAGAAAATAAACACATGCAATCCCATGCATGCCAAATATAGCAAGGAAAATACACATGCAAGTTGATACATACAATGAAGCCTGTTGTAGCTACTTGATCCTGCCTTTCCTTGCTTGATCTTTGCTTCCTCTTGCCTTCTTTGCCCTTGTTGCTCCAATGCCAAAGTGCTCCAAGAAACTCTAAGTGTCCAAGAGTATGAGAGAGAGAGAAAATAATGAGAGAGCTCCAAAACTCAATTGACAAAAGGTTACCAATTGATCTCTAGAAGCCTTTTTATGGATGAGGCCTTTGTTTTCTTCATTTTCCATTATTTTCCTCCAATTTCCTCCTCACATGCAACCTGTGACCTTTCACCTTAATTTTCTCCTAATTTCCTTTATTTTCATAAATAAAATGCCAATTAATGCCTTTTGCCTTTCCAAAGTATTAGCCATTGCCTTTGCCAATTCCCTTAAACATAAACAACCAAACACCCACACTAGGATGCCCTTCCCAACATTCAGCTTGGAATATGTGTCCCATCATCCGTGGTATTATATATTTTTACATGTATTTTTACCAGGGTTGTTACATAAGGAGCACCTCACTTGAGGAGCCACATGTGCCACATCGTATTGGATTCTTTATATAATTTCCCACATGCATGGAGATGAGGTAGTTATTTCATTTTTGTACACTTTCTCACTCTTGGGAGTTGGTTGGAGGGGTGCCCTAGCCATTGGGCCTTTTGTTGGCATTGTCTATACGTATTTTAATAGTCATTGACCACTTTTAGGGGTGGTGCACTTGACTTAACCTCTCTTGGCTTACAGATGTGGGATATTTTTACCTCTTGGACCATTTTTGATGGGGTGTTCATGTATTGGAGGTTAAGGAGGGTCATTTGTGCCATATAATGTATTTTTTTAATATTATTTTGACTTGGGCCACTTATTTTTGCCTATAGTTTGAGATAAAGCATATTGTATTACACCATAGAATAAGGTGCATCTTTATCTATATAAGGAGAAGAATTTTCTCATTTTCATTTGTTTGATATCAATGAGAAAACTCATTTGAAAAGCTATTTTGGAGCTATCTCCTTTTTCCAAGTGTTTGTTTAGTTATCTTTCGAGGGTAGGTTATTTTATTTTCAAGTTTGTTGGAGGATAGGGCTACCTCAAGGCCAACGAAGGGCACCATGCACCACTTGGAAAGGAATTCCAAGGTATACATCCCTTTCCTTTACCCTTTGGCCATTGAAGGTTTACACCTTTGCATCGAGGTATGATGTCCTATGATTTTTCCCTCTAGCCTGGTCATCCTTTAAGATCACCTTATTTGTACATGGAGAGACTTCCGAGAGAACCAACTAACCCATCCATCTTTTAGAAGGACTTAAAAGCCCTAGATAGAACTTTAGGGAAATCCTCTAAATGCTATCAACAATATCTCACCATAAAGCCTAAGCTTCACTTGGATCTTTACATAATGATTCCATAGCCCCTAAGGCACTATTCTATCACCTATATTCAACCAAAAATCCAAAAATTTCTTCACCTTTTATTTATTTTCTTATTTTGTTTTCATAACCTGGGGTTTAATTACTCAATTTCGGATCTAGATTGTTAGATATACATGTTTTCATGTCATATCACATCATATATCTTACTAGGGATGATTGATTTACTCGTTATAAATACTTATAATTAGCCCATGTTATGGTGTATCATGCTTAACTTGCTAAACCTGTGGATCTATTCATGCAACAAATTAAACTCCAAAGTGCATAATTTCAAATATAGTGTTAGGCTTTTATTCATGCTTGTATGTTAATTCTAAAATCTTCAAGAGTTTATCATTTAGTTCTAGCATAGCTAGGGTTTATTGATTTTATTGGAATTCTATGGGTCTGACCTTGAACTCATCTACAACTATGAATGCTTCATTTCATGTCTATAATATGTTGCTAATGCTTGGAAATACATGTCTTCATTTCTCTCCCATATCTTCATACAAGGGTTTCATGTTAATGATATATTGTTTTTAGCTCTGTTTTAAAAAGTCTTGTTGTGCAAAGTTCATAGGCCAAAATTAAGACTTATTTGTGGTTTATATTCTTTGAAAAGGTGAGATGATTTCCTAAACACTTGAATACTTGACTCATTTAGCTCAACATTTGCACATTATATCACTTACTTGTTGTTCTAAAAACTAAATCCAAAGTTGAATATGATTTCAATGGTGCTTTGATGTTTTAAAATGATAATTGGCATAACAAGTTACCATGTTATCTCTTGAATTACATGTGGTATGAATCTCCTAAATGGTGATAAGTGTTTCTCCTTGCAACACTTTTGGGAATAATGCTAACTAATATCACTTAAGACACATTGATATACACATTGAATCAAGTGCATTAATGCATTGTTTCAATGTCATGTTGATCTTATTTATGTTTGAAGGCATGTCTCTCGACATCATTGTTGGGTTTGTTTTTGAGCCATCTTCCATTATTTCAAAATACACATAAGATGTCCCTAAGAGGAACACTATGATATTGGTAATTATGTTCTAAGTATGAACTTTGGGTGAAATAAATATGATATGCTTTACCCTTATGAAAAATATTTATGTCATTAATGTAAAGCTAAACTGGTTAAAGTTCTCACATTGCGCTTACATTTCTGAATATTGTCAAAGATATGTTTGGGTGGATTTGAGGCTTGCAATACCACTTTTCACCAAAATAACACTTTAAAAACATAATCCAAAGTATCACTATCATAATATGGTTAAAATCTATCTTGATGCATTGTAGTTAATGATGCTCATGTTAATGTACCATTTATCATGTCTTTATTGTTGAAATGATCCAATTAAAAAAATGTTAATTGAACCAACGGATAAATTTCGAGGGATCATTTTGACAACCACTTCTATTATTACACAACCATACTACACAAACAAAAACATAACATAACCCTTGCTTATTCTTTTGATGGTGCATTCAATTACAGTGCTAAATTTTTTGGGTCTCGTGGCCAATATTTGAGAATATTAATGTGCAACTTAAAATCTGAGTCATTTTTCTAATTTTTGGGGATAATCTGTTCCACTTAATACCTAAAGTCATGTCTAATTAATACCAATGCACCTTATACCTCTTGAACACCTCCAAGTTGTTCACTAGTTTTACATCTTTGATTTATAATGGTACTAAATGTGTTTCAAGTAATTATTATGGGATGCTTGGAGTAACTCTTTGCATATTATATATGATCTATGAGGTTTTGTTCCATAATGATGAATGCATATTGTGACACCTTGTAAGCGTAACAGGTGGTCCATGTCTCATTTAACATGACATTTCATTCCATGGACACTTGAAATTTCCTTGAGCAAGATTCAATTTTTCCTTTTCCAAAGAATTACATCCATTAAGTTGTTGTTGAATTAGGTAACTTATGAACTTAGTCACATTGGTAATTTGGTATTCATTTTGGCATACTTCCTCCTTATATATTTGAGATCAAACATCAAAATTTTCCTTATGTAAGCTTAGCTATAATAACTACCCCTTCCACTACGTGACCTAACTTAATTTGGCCTATAGGAAGACCCTCCTTGGGTTAAGGAAACCGACTCATGGTTCTTAAAAGCATATACAAGGCCATTGATATGACTATAGGTGGATTTCCTTGTAGTTTCTTCTTGGTTGTTTCACTAAGATTAGGAATTTTTCCTTTAGGTGAGAGTTTTATTTGCAAAAATGTGGCATTATTATTGTGAATAAAGTCCATTCCCTTGGTATTAAAAGTCCCTTATGCAAAAAAAAAAAAAACTAATTTTTCAAACCAATCTTATGCAAAATTTAAAAAAAAAAACTACACGCCTTTTTTTTCACTTTGTAAGAGCTCGATATAGAATTTGTTGTATCTCTATAACTGCAGATCTCAAATATCTGAAATCTCGTCTTGCGGTAGCCCTTTGAGTCCTCTTTCTAACCTCGCTAGTCTGATCAAGATTGGATTCTCCAAGGAAGAGTTATGCCAAATCTCCCATGGTGACCTGACTATAGACTAGTTTAGTAGAGCGAACTTGTACGACGTGCCACATGTCCCTGTTTCGACCTTAGTACCAGAAACTGATACAAAGAAAACTACAGGTTGTCCTCTTTCTGAAATTTCTTACTAAATTTCAATCTAATGCTCAAAACAAAAGTTATGACGATTCTCCCCAGATCACCTGTTTGGAATGTAATTCGGGAGTCTGCAAAAACCCTAACTTCCTCATATCATATCTCCACAAATATAGCGAGACAAACTCTGAAATTTGGACCCCAAGTTCAGAACAATTTCGGCTCAAATAGGTTTTTTTTTTAGTTTCTAAAACGTCACAGAAAAAAAGTTATAGCAAAGATGCCATGATGACCTCTTTGGAGCGGCGAAACCCTAGAATCCAAAGCTCTGATACCAAATGTTAGGAAACCAGCTCACAAAAATATAGATCAACGCCTTAGAATTCAGCCTCTTCGAGGGGGCAACCTCCTTTACATTACACAAATTAACAATTCTTGGATGATACAAATGACTAAACCTCCCTTCTATATATAGGAGTCTAAGGGGTCACAATGTAATCAAGTCAACATAACAATAATAACATAAGGGCACAAAATAACAATAGTGGGTTTCTATGGGGCATACTAATAACAATATGGGGACAATAGGGGCACAATAATAACAATAAGGGATACAATGACAATAGTAATGGGGGAATCACTAGTATTATAGGGGACTAAAATTTGGTGACTCCACTAAGGGGAAGAAACCCATTTTCCTTGAAGATTTTAAATTTTTGCTTGTGTGGTGAAATAAACAAATATTGTATTGGCATTGAGATTTCTTCTTGGTGACTCCACTCTTATCATGTTCAAGTTGTGGAAAATATGGACAAGTTTAACGATGAATGTTTGATTGAATACTTTGTCCATATGGATTTCTCAAGCATTCCATGATTCCCAAATGAGGTATATGATCCTCATTGGCTTGATACCATTGGGTTATTTCATGGTTATCATGATTCAACCCTACAACATACCATATAATTCATTAAAGTTATAAGAGATGTTCATGTTGTTCATGAGGATGTTAAGATGATGATTTTTGCATTTATGTTTGAGGACAAGAGCGCAAGGGCTTCACCTTGTTGACTAACATCTTATGACATTCATTTATAAAGGGGGTCTTTGAATTAAGAAATATAAAGTCAATGTATTGTATGTATTTGGGGTTGGAGGTGGAGGGGGTTTTATAGATATTTAGGGGTGCAAAAAGGTTATCTAGTAAAAGTAGGGAGGATTTTTTTATAGGAAATGTGTGTTAAGAGGTGGTGGGGGCGGGTGTGTTCAATAGAAGGATTTTGGGAGATATTTATCAGTATTTAGTGAAACTATGGGTGTTCTTTAATATCCCATGAACACACATGTTATGTCATACATTCATTGAGAGAATACCATGTCGATAAGGTGTTATATTGGTTTTTAGGTCTTAGAAAAAGACACATTTCTACACGTGTAAATTTCTACGTTTGGGGATTTTTTATGGGATTGGGGGTACAAGGCATTTATAGTTATTAGGAGGTCTAAAAGGGGTATCTAGTAAAAGAAGGGGGATTTTTAATTGGAAATATGTATTGAAGGGGGGGTCAACAAAGGTATTTTGGTAGATATTTATCAGTATCTAGTGAGACTAATGATATTATTTAATGTCCCGTGAACGCACATGCTATGCCATAAGTTCATTTATTAAAGACCCCATGGATAAGGTGTTAGTTGTTACCAAAATATTTTGTTCCTTAGCCTCTTAGACACAAATCGAGACTAGACAACATGTATGATACTACCATATCATCCAAAAACTAACACTCCCTCTTAGCAAGGAAGGTGTTCTAGACAATCTCTTTCCTCTACAACTTGTGGTTGGACTGAACACATTGCTAATGTCTAACATCTGTTACACCTCCTTTCCTCATATCTCTCACTGATCTAAATCCCTGTCACTGGAAATCATTGTGAAGAAGGAAACTGGTAAATAATGTCTATCAACACTGTGCATACTCTGATCTACCTCAAATTGTTGTTGCTACTGCTATGCTACTAATACTGGATTGTTGTTGCAATTACTGCAATAGTGAGTCTAGAAACTCCTTTGTGGAGTCTCACTCAGGCTAGAATTGCTCGTGTAACATGCAACTAGGCAATTCTCACTGCCTCCATCTACCATATGAATTTCCTACAACTGCAACTGGAAACTCAATCTCTACATATCTATTGTGTCCCCAATTGGCTCTGCAATTGTCCTTGAGTCTCTGACTGTAACTAGATTTGCATTGTCCCTCAAGATATGACTACACATGTTGAACATTGATCCTACTACTATTGAATACTATGAGGCCCTGTGGAAAATTTAATGATCCATAAGGAAACACTTGTCTGATGTTGTGACTCCTTGGACCCTACCCAATATTGCAACACTGAAGCATTACACTCCTCCATCTCGAGGTATAGCTGCTATCAAGGCAAACTCCTCCAACTTGGAGGTCAACTCATCTATCTCTGTCGAAGTTGTTGTCTGATGTTGCCCCTTCTTGTCCTTCTTCCTCTTGGGACATTGGGTGACGTAGTGACCAAACTCGCCATATCTAAAGCATTTGACCTCCAACAAGTCATTTTTCTCTTCTTTCCTCCCTTTGAGCTCTGTCCCTAACTGGGACCCTTCTTTGCTTTCCCTTTACTTGCAAGGGTTACATTCTCTTCTTCCTCCTTCTCAGCTTTCAGTCCTCTGCTACTACTGTTGATAGAACCCTCAGCAAGACTAAGCCTTAGCTCCTATTCAGTGAAGTAACTCCATAAGCGTTCCCAATCTGGTAGCTTGTCTCATCTAGTGATTCCCTGAATGAAAGTTCACCATTCCTTGGTAAACCCATTTAGAGTTGTTCTCACCGACTCACTGTCTTATGGCTTCTCCCCTACACTGTAAGATCATCACGAACATTTTTCTGGTGAGATAAGAAGTTATTCTCTCACCCTTCTACATTTTTGTGGCCCTCAACTTCTCCTTGAGGATCATTTTATGATTCTCATATGGGTCTTGGTATATCTTCACAACGACATACCATATGTCCTTTGTTGTTTCCTTCTCTACAATGTGTGGAATGATATGATCTTGGACCCCATCCAATACCATCATCTTCATCTTGGCCTTCTATTTCTCGAAGTTAGCCAATTGTTGTGCATATGTTGGCTCTAACATGACATTTGTCACAAACTCCTTCAAACCATGCTCATCTAACAAAAACTACATCCTGACCTTCCAAACGCCAAAATTTGAGGCTTTGTCAAGTCTATCCTAATCTCTGAGTCATGTTGATGCCATCTCACAAAACTCAAATAAACTAGAGACTAAATCTGGAAATCTCCTTCTTCTTCTTGCTTGGCCTTCCTTTTGCTACTCACACTCACTCAAGAATGCACATATCTGCCTCCAGAAATCCTTCTTCGACTAATGTACTACCTTTAGCTGCTTCCTAAGACTACTTGCTCTACCTTCTAGATGTCCTTCTCTGGGAACTAGCACATGAATTGTAACCTCTGCAACTCAAGTTGGCTATTCTAGCAAACTTGCACTAGAAAATTAATTTGCCTAGTTCAGCCTGTTGTTACAAGAAAACTTGGATTTCCTTCCAGAAACCTGGAAACTGGAAACCCTCTGAGAAGATTTGGAAATTCCCTCATGTGTTCTTTTCTCTTATTTCCATGCGCATATATGTAGTTGTAACCCTCACTGTAAAACTTATGTGCCCAAACTTGCTTAAGGAATCAATTGATTTTCTCACCAGAACTGCTTCCCGATAACCACACTGCCTGTTGGAACTCTGCTCTGGGAAAATTGAATTTTTCCAGAGCTCTTCTTCTAGAAATCACAAAATCATTAGGAGAAGAGGTGTCATATTCAATGAAAAGGTTTTGTATAAGGATCAGATGCAAGAAAAGAAACATGAAAAAAGAAAACAAAGAATACACAGTGCTTGATGAGATCACAGAAAAAGTAAAGGTGCTTGAAAATCATAATGATCAACAGCTAGAACAACAACAACAAGCATCTCAAACACCTGAAAGTGGTGTTAGAAGATCTACCATGATAAGTAGACCTCCTAAACGATACTCTCCTTCATTATATTGTGTATTGTTGACTAATTATGGTAAACCGAAATGTTATGAAGAAGCAGTGCAGGTAGAAACCAGGAAGAAGTGGGAGCTAGCCATGAAAGAAGAGATGGACTCCTTGGTACATAACCAAACTTGGGACTTAATCAGGTTGCCTACGGGTAAAACAACATTGCATAATAAATGGGTTTACAGGTTGAAGGAAGAGGATGGAGGTAGAAAAAGGTATAAAGTTAGACTTGTGGTGAAGGGGTTTGCACAAAATAAAGGTATAGACTTTGATGAAATATTTTCTCATGTTGTTAAAATGACTTTATCATAACTATTTTAAGTCTAGTAGCAGCAGAAGTTTGCATCTTGCGCAGTTAGATGTAAAGATGACCTTTCTCCATGGGGATTTGTAGGAAGAGATTTATATGTAGTAGCCACAAGGATATGAGGTCAAAGGGAAGGAGAAACTAGTGTGCAGGTTGAAGAAGAGCTTGTACGGCTTAAAACAAGTTCCAAGGCAGTGGTATCTAAAATTTGACAAGTTTATGTCTGAACAAGGTTATACTAGATGTCACTCTAATCATTGTGTTTATCTCAAAAGTAAAAATGATGGAAGTTATATTATATTATTATTGTATGTAGATGACATGCTTGTTGCAGGGTCTAACATGCAAGAAATAAATGCGCTGCAAAAAAAATTGGAAAATTCATTTGCAATGAAGGATTTGGGTGTTGCAAAACAAATCCTTAGTATGAGAATAACTAGAGACAAAAAAAATCGCAAATTAACATTGTCTTAGAGTGAGTACATACAAAAGGTGTTGGAAAGATTTGATATGCAGAACGCAAAACTAGTTACTACACCTTTGACTAGCCATTTCAAACTAAGTAAGGAGATGTGTCCCAAGACTTAGGAAGAGATGGATTATATGTCTAAAGTTCCATATGCATCAGCAGTTGGACGCTTAATGTATGCAGTGGTCTGCACAAGGCTTGATATTGCACATGCAGTGGGAGTTGTAAGCAGGTACATGAATAATCCAGGAAAAGAACATTGGATGGTAGTGAAGTGGATTCTCAAGTATTTTAGAGGTACCACATATCAAGCATTATGTTTTGGTGGTTCAAACATTTCTCTACAAAGATACGTTGATACAGATATGGAAGGTGATAGAGATAACAGGAGGAGCACCATAGGGTATGTGTTTACTATAGGTGGAACAATTTTCAGTTGGGTTTCAAAATTGTAGAGTGTTGTTGCACTCTCAACGACAGAAGGAGACTATGTTGCTACTACAGATACTAGTAAAGAAATGATTTGTTTACAAAGGTTTTTGGATGAATTGGGTAAGAAGAAGAAGTTGAGCAGGTTATACAATGACAGCTAGAGTTTCATTCATCTTGCAAAGAACTCAACATTTCATTCAAAGACTAAACATATATAGCTCAAGTACCATTTCATACGGTCAGTGTTGGAAGATGGACAATTGAAGCTGGAAAAGATACACACTAACTAGAATCTTGTAGATATGTTAACAAAAGTTGTAACTAGGGAGAAATTGAGATTTTGCTCAGTTTCAATTGGTCTTCAAGTACAATGATGAAGATGAGAAACAACCAAGTCCAAAGTGGAGCCATTGTCTAGCAAATAAAGCAGTGATGGAATTGCTATAATCAGTCTTCAAGTGGGAGATTATTGGGTGTGGAGCCTGATTATCTTATTTATTCAGAGGTATCACCGCATTGGACCCCAGTTTGTAATGGGGCGACAAAGCTGCCCGTTTGTTCACCACCAGGGGGGTCTGGGGGGGGGGGGTGACGACGATTTTTATGAGCACCCTCCCCCCTAGTGAGGGTTCAGGGAAGATGCCCCCGAAGCTAAAAACAGATGTTAAATTGCCTTGTAAAATATTGTAATTTTATAGTCAAATTGAGTCGTTCATTAGGCACATGGTCTGACGGTAAAAGTTAGGTTTAATTTAGGGGTTTTCCCTAGAAGGCAACCCCTCACTATATATGAGGGAATTGTATTGCAACTACATAAATATGTGTATTCTAAGCGATAAAGAGAGAGGAGATTGTGTGAGAGCGAAGAGGGAATTAGAGTGGATCTATTGTAGGTTGTATCTCTTCGTTTTGTTGGATAATAAAAGGAAGGACTGGATGTTTCTCTGTGGACATTACCCAAATTGGGTGAACCACATATATCTGTGTCTCTCTTGTTTTATGCATTTTCTCTGTTTATATTTCTGCAATATTTTATGTGTTCCATTATTATGTAATATATAATTTTCTAACGCTTTTGCCTTTGAGTCTCCGATCTGTAAAAAAACTCTCTAATACCATGTGAAATTTCCACGAATGCACCAACTAGATATTATTTTAGTAACTGATTACCAGTTTATCTATTTACGAAAAAAAAAAAAAATACAAATAATTCACTGATGCATTCTCCACAAATAAAATAGGTTACGAAAGATAAAATTTAAGAATTGAGAAATAGATGCACACACATAAAAATTGACACAATAATTTTTGGACTAATAGTCCCTGGACAAAACCCCGAAGGGAAAAGTGTTGCGACAGATGACAGTTCATTTTTATTATTGTCCAGTAAATTTGGAGAGTATAATATTTGGATGCCCAACTGACAATCCTTCGAAAAATAATGTAGCAAAATAACTCGGAGAGGATTTTCTCCCTCTGTAAATCAACTCTCCTTCCATTGGCCTACTCACACTGGCCTCTGGAAATGTGCATTTCCTGGCCTAGAATAATCCACACGACCTTCTAGCTAGCTCCAAGTGAGTCGTCTAGGCTCCCTCTGCCTCTGGAATAATTTTACTCTGCCTCCCAGTGATCCAGGTGGATGTTGGTGGCCACCCACCTATCCCATTTGGACCCCCACAACTATCTCTTTCAGTCTTTTTAGTTTCCTAAATTGTAGCACAGTTTACTATTTTTAGCATTTTTCCGGGTCCTGAACTTCCGGAGCTGTTTTGAGGCCCTAAACAACGTTTTTTTGGGAAATCTGGGGGCAACATGGGTCCATGGACCGATGTTGCCCTTCCCAAAGTGGTAGTTCTCAAATAGATCTTTCTAACGAGCTATCATACGCGTCAAACAGAGACCGTATGCCAAAGTTACGACCCCGGGAAATTGATGTACCAAATTACCCAAAACGGGGCCCACAATTTGGCGTTTCATCTTCTAGGGTTAGGTTTTGGGATGTGAAGGGTTTTTCATTGTGTCTCAACAATAAATAGGCCTCCGAGCCTCATTGTAACACAGTTCAGAGGCATGTAGTCATCATAATCGCCCTAGTTGGTTTATTTCCATTTCTGGTTGTAAGCATATTTCAGTATTTTCCACTAATGAAATGAAGTATTATTTTCCGCTGCATATTTGTGTATATGGTTATCTCTGTATTTTGTTGCATTCCTATTTAAATCCGGATCATGTTGCTGGGAAGAAGTGTGAAGTGGGTAGCTGGGAAAGTATTTTGCAGGGAAGTCGAAGTGAATGAAAGTTTGGGTGAGTCTAAGGAGTCAAGGAAAAATGAAATTTTGGTGGTGATCTGATCTGAATGTGATCGTAGACTTAAACTGATGTAGAATCGATTAATCATTAATGAATTGAATGTTACCTCAAAGCAAGAAAAATCAAGGAAAACTGCTTGAAAAGAAGACTTTACGACAACTGATTAAACACAATTAGGATACATAAGAAATGAAGAAATATACAGTAAAAACACATTTATACTAGACAACAAGATTGATGACGGAGTTTGTCCCTGATGGACTACATCTCCGAGTCTGCTTTCAAGATGGGTGACCATTTTTATTAAGAATGAAAAGAAGGAGTTGATTACACAGTGATTCTATCAGATAGAACTTGAACACATGCAATTCTAACCTCTATAACTAGGAATATATCTGAACCAGCTTTCTAACACTTCTTACATATTCCAAATCTGACTCTAGATTCCCAAGATATAATCAAAAGCCTCTCTGTCTCAGCCTTTGAATGACAAGTTCCAAAAACACTCAAAATCCTCACTAACTCTTCAAAAGTCTGCAAATGCACATTTATACAGTGATTAGATGCATCATAACCATTTTTTCTCAGTTTGGGATGCATCAACTGACTTAAAGGTACATTTTAGGGTTTTAGAATAAGTTTTAGGTGTGTGACATAGTGACTTTAAATTTTTTTTTTTGTAAATAATTAATTAAAACCAAAATAAAACCAACAATAAACATTAGAATAAGCCATAACTGCAGGCGGTTCCGCTAACCGGGCAGAAGACTAATAGTTTCCATGTGAATGCCAGTGGTCTAACCACTAGATGCCACCTCTGTGGTTTTCCCTAGTGATTCAGGTGACGGTTTTGCTAACTGCCACATGTGACAACTATTGTAGTTTGCACTGACTGCTAACTCCAATGATTGCGGTTCCGATACCTAGCGGCTTACACAACCGCTTACCTACTCACATGGCCATGGTGCGCTGTACGGTTTGATGCTGCGGTCATCTCCAAATCTGCGATGAACCCGGAGCCATGGTTAATAACCTAATGGTTACAATAGCCCTGTCACATGGCTCTCCGACACAGTTACCAACTGCAGTCAACTGTGTATTGAATTTGCATTGTTTATAATGTTTTGTAGTTTCATTTAGGCTGAGAGTTATATGGTAAGGTTTTGGTCTAGGTTTAGGCTTAATGTGATAATACATGGTTTTTTTAATGTATTATGGTAGGTTTGGAAAATAGGTAGGACTTAGGCATAGGTTTTTAAATACATATTGCAATGTATTGTAGATGGTTAGGGTTGAAACTTAGGTGATAGCATTAGGTTTTGGTTTAGATGTAGATTAGGGTTTTAATACCTAAAGTTTATCACCTATTTACAATAAATCATCACCAAGTGACATTAGTGACATTTGTTGCATGATGACAAACTTGTCGACATCAACACCTGTGAGTGGATGACAAAACCCATGTCGACACCAAATCTTGCGAGGCGAATGACAAGACACATGTCATCGACCAATCCTGGTGGAACTATCGATGAACACAAGTCGACATCCAGATACAAACCCATATCAACTGAACGCCATGAAAACCATAAACATTACTTGAACAACCTGATCCATAACCAACACTGTCGAAGTTGAACTAAATTGACGACGACACTAAACAACGACAACGACACACGAACATCTGTGCAATGATTTGATGAGATCCTCCTAGATCATTCCTCTCCACTTGAAAGCTTTTGGACCACAAAAGTTTGACTAAAAAATTAGTCGATGAGGGTAGAACTCCCTCTATTTCCACCTTGACCTGTCGATGTACCAATACACTCAATCAATCACTTGCAAATGATGACCCTGATGATGCTGACCATCGTACTTTTCGAGTCATTGACCTGTTTCATCCATCTGCAGTATAAACAACTTGCAACGATGGGCAAAAAACTTGTTATGAACATGGAAATTGATTTCTTTCCACGAAAATCCATGAGTTAGTGATTCATAATTATCTTGTATAACATTCTCTACTGGATGTTGTTTAATACCATCAACATGTATAAACAATCTATTTTGCGAAAAAATAGAGACAATCAAAGATACTCTTGACATCAAACCAACTACTTTATTACACATACTTTCCTGCTTCCTGATTACTAAGTGAACTTACTACAATGAACCTATCCAGCTGTAAGGTGAAGTTTGTTGCAACTTAGTTTGATTATGAAAGTATTGATTTAGCTATTAATTTGTTTGAATCACTTTTTCTTCATTCATTAAATGATGTTTCTATTGATTAGCACTTTCCCATGATGCATAAGTTTCCCTTCGACACTTTGACATTGCTTTCAAAAAGGCTTTGATATGAAAACAAATAGGTTTCCTCTCCACTTGAAAAGAGGTTTCCGAACTATTCGAGACATGAAATGGCGACACAATACAAGAGAAATTGAACACTGAATTTACCCAATATTGACTTGTATCCCTGCAACTATTTATTTCCAAACTTGGACTGAATTGATTCATTCTAACATTAGGAAGAGGAACTTTAGGCATAAACTGTAATTCATGTTGTAATATTTGCTTATGAATAAGATGTTTGGTTTTAAATAGAACTAGAATAGTTTCTATCTCTTTAATCAAACCATATTTGAGCTGAATCTCATAACTTAAACAAACATCATGTCGATTGTTATGTTGTCCTTTCTTACACATGATTACAAATCTCTTGTTTGAACTTATTAATCGTTTCATCTGATTAACATTAACTGAATTCAAGTGATTTGTACTTTGATGTGCCCTAACAATAAATTCAACCCATCTTTCTTAAGGTGATATTTATGTTCTCTCCTATAAAATACTACATCACGATCATAAAGATAAGGACTTCTTAAGACAACTCCACATATGTCTACTGGAACCACATCTAATTCCACTTCATCAATGTAATTAGCTGTAATGGCAAATCTTAATCGACACTTCTTGGTGACTTTTATCTAAGTTTATTTATTTAGCCATCCTAATGGGTAAGGTCTTGGATGATTCCATGTTTCCAAACCCAAACTTTTAACTAAATATTCAGATATTAAATTCACTTGTGATCCACTGTCAAACATTGTATCTATCTTTCTATGTTTCGAAGTTACCCTTATGTTAAAAAATTCAACTCTTTTATCCTCATGTGAAGTATTTATGTTTGATGAAGATGCAATAGTTTTCAAACTTGAACCAATGTCAGACGTTTTACCTGTCGTAACCATGGCGGTTATCCTCCTTTCATCACCTGAATTTGAACCTAGATCTTGCTGGACTGATGAAATAGCCTTCTTTTCATCCTTTTCCTTAAGGAACTTTTTGGGCTTAAGTTCTGGATGAAGTTTCCAACACTTTGATTCATCTTGACCGATTCTCTGGCAATGAGAACAAGTAGGTCTTTCCTTCTAAGCTATTACTGATTTATTTCTCTTCGAAATGTTCTTCCCCTTACTGTCACTGAAATATTTGGTTTCCAACTCTTTGGATGACTACGATGAAAAATTGAAGGGTCTACCACCTGATTCAATATGTATGGCCTGAGCACACATTTCATTAAAATCACCAGGATTAAACATCAATAATGTATGGTACAAATATGAATGTAAATTGTCGATGTATTTTAACAAAGTTTCACATGTATCCAATGAAATACCAAGCGCCAATGCTTTCTTTCTAAACTTTGAAGTTAGCTCTTGAACACTCTGCCCTTTACCTTGCTTCAGATGCTTCCAGTTAGTAACAGCTTGCCACATGTATCCTAAAGGATAGAATTATTTCCTAAGAGCTTTTAAAAACTTAGACCATGAAGAGATGAATTTTCCTCTACGCTTTACATCTATCCGAGTTTTACTTTCCCACCAGATTAAAGATGCCCCCCATTCTAAGTGTAGCTAACTGAATTTTAGTTTTAACATTAGAAATATTCTAAATGCGACAATAAACTTCTAACTGCTTTATCTAGTTCTCTAGCTTTTCAGGATTCATTTTGCCATCATAAACAGGTAACTCAAATTTCCCATCTAGTTTCAAAAGAGATGTTTTCTTAGGTTTCTTTTTGGTTTCAGATTCTGCACTAGAAGAAGAAGATGATGATGATGATGATGGAGATGATGGAGGTGAAGTTGGTTTATCAGTCTTCCCTTTACCTTTGTCCTTCTTCGATGCATTTGAAGAAGAAGCTGCATCTGTCACCTTCTTGTCTTCGTACAATTCTCCTAACATCTGCTGCATAGTTAAGAATGCTTGCTGAAGCTATTCTTCACTCATATTAGTTTTAGTGTTTTCACCTGCATTAGGTCCTAACATGGTCGATTTATGATCGACTCATTGCTTTCCAATCTCTGGATCGATCTGCTCAAGGATTCCTTCTCCTCGTTGCGACTTTGATCTGATTAACATTCAATGGAAAATTATACAAACACAACCTACTCTGATACCAAATTATATGATCTGAATGTGATCATAGACTTAAAGTGATGTAGAATCGATTAACCATTAATGAATTGAATGCTAGCTCAAAGCACGGAAAATCGAGGAAAACTGCTTGAAAATAAGACTTTACGACAACTGATTAAACAAAATTAGGATGCATAAGAAATGAAGAAATATACTGTAAAAACATATTTATAATAGACAATGAGATTGATGATGAATTTTTTCCCTAATGGACTACATCTCCATGTCTGCTTTCAAGATGGGCAACCATTTTTATTAGGAATGAAAAGAGGGAGTTGATTACATAGTGATTCTGTTAGACTGAACTTGCACACAGGCAATTCTGACCTCTGTAACTAGGAAGCTCTCTGAACCAGATTTCCAATGCTTCTTACAGATTCTAAATCTGTCTCCGAATGCCCAAGTTATGATCAAAACACCGATTGCCTCTCTGTCTCAGCCTCTGAATGACAAGTTCCAAAAACTGTCAAAATCCTCACTAACTCTTCACAAGTCTACAAGTGTGCATTTATACAGTGGGTAGATGCATCATAACCATTGTTTCTTAGTTTGGGATGCATCAGCTAACTTGAAGGTACAATTTATGGTTTTAGAATAAGTTTTAGGTGTGTCACATAGTGACTTTACAAAAGTTGTTTGTAAATAATTAATTAAAACCAAAATAAAACCCAAAATAAACATTAGGATAAGCCATAACCACAGGATGTCAGGCTAACCGGGTGGAGGACTAACGGTTTCCATGTGAATGTCGGTAGTCTAACCACCAGATGCCACCTCTACGGTTTCCCCCAGTGGTTCTGGTGACGGTTTCGCTAACTGTCGCATGTGACAATTGTTGTAGTTTCCGTTGATTGCTAACTTTGACGATTGCGGTTCCGAGACCTGGCGGCTTACACAGTCGCTTTCCTGCTCACATGGCCATGGTCTGCTGCTCAGTTTGATGTTGTAATCATCTCCAAATCCACGGTGAACCCTGAGCCATGGTTAATAACCCAACGGTTACAATATCCCTATCACATGGCTCTCCGACACAGTTACCAACTGCGGTCAATTGTGTATTGAATTTACATTGTTTATAATGTTTTATAGTCTCATTTAGGCTGAGAGTTATATGGTAGGGTTTTGGTCTCAGCTTAGGTTTAGTGCGATAATACATGGTTTTCATAATGTAGTATGGTAGGTTTGGAAAATAGGTAGGAATTAGGCATAAGTTTTTAAATACATATTGCAATGTATTGTAGATGGTTAGGGTTGCAACTTAGGTGATAGAATTAGGTTTTGGTTTAGATGTAGATTAGGGTTTTAATACCTAATGTTTATCACCTATTTACAATCAATCATCGCCAAGTGACATTAGCGAAATTTATCGCATGATGACAAACTTGTCGACATCAACACCTATGAGTGGGCAACAAAACCCATGTTGACACCAAATCTGTTATGAAACCAGCTCAAGAAAATATAGAAAAGATAGATCAACGCCTTAGAATTTAGCCTATTCGAGGGGGCAACCTCCTTTACATTACATAAATGAACAATTCTTGGATGATTCAAATGATAAAACCTCCTTTCTATATATAGGAGTCTAAGGAGTCACAATATAACCTAACCGACCTAACAATAATAATATAAAGCCACAAAAATAACAATAGAGGGATTCTATGTGACATAGTAATAAAAATATGGGGACAAAATGGGCATAACAATATTAATAAGCGATACAACTACAATAGTAATGAGGTAATCACTAGTATTATAGGGACCCAACACTATCCTATTCTCCTTATAGAAGTAGGTCTTTCCCCTATTGAGACCCTAGCTATGATTAGGTTTCTGTTGTACAAGCACAAACTCAATAACATTGATGATCATAGACTTCCTAAGCTAGCTTTAAATTCCGACCAAAACCACCTAAGACTTAATTGGGGGTGGCATAAAGACACAAGGGCCTTATTAAACTATTTGGAGATCAACGAGAATGATGCATTGCAAAACATAAATAACATTAAAGATATTGTTACTCCTAAGTTCAAAGAAAAAAGTGGTGTGAGAAAGATTTAGCGGGTAAAAGAAAATTAAGTTATTATAAGAAAGGCATCAACCCCACCCTAGAAGATAAAAAATAACTCTCTATTTTAACAAGCTCAAAGTAGAAATTTAATATAGAAAAGATTAGAACGAATTCTCATGAGCTCCATAGTGAAACATGCCATTGGGCAGTTCCTAAAATGCTATGGATGGAAAGGATCTACCATATATGTGAGAATAGGAACATCGAGGATGAAAACCACTTCCTCTTAAAGTGCACCGCGTACGACCACATTAGATCCCAATTTCACAATCTTTGTTACAATACTGACATTCCTAGCCTTTCACAATGTCAAAATTATAGCGAGCTCGGGAGGCTTCTCTCCAAGCTCTTTGAGCATAAGAATAAAATCTTAAATCAAAATAAATAATTTATTTCTTTAGGTCCGATAGACCAATCTTTGGTCTCAGCGGATGTTAACCACTATCATCATCACTATATTGTTTGCTTGTTTTATGCTTTCCATTTTACTATATTGTAACACTATTATACTAATAATTATCATTACTTAATTCATGTTATTACTATATTGTTTGTTTGTTTTATGTTTTATGTTTTACTAACTTGTAACACTATTATACTAATCATTATAATTATTTAATGCATGTGATTACTATACTATTAATTTTAATTCATGTTATTACTATATTGTTTGTTTGTTTTACGTTTTATGTTTTACTATATTGTTACACTATTATACTAATCATTATCATTATATAATTGATGTGTTTACTATACTAATAATTTTAATTCATGTTATTACTATGTTGTTTGTTTGTTTTATGTTTTACTTTTTGCTATATTGTTACACTTTTTTTTTTCTTTCTACATTAAGACTAACCTAAGTACCCACGGGGGATTTGAACCGGTGACCTATCGCAAGGAGTGCCTTAACAACGCACCCATTCACCGTCAATCCAAACCCCTGTGGGCTATATTGTTACACTATTATACTAATCAGTATCATTATTTAATTCATGTTATTACTATATTGTTTGTTTGTTTTATGTTTTACTATTTTGTAACACTTTTATACTAATCATTTTCATTATTTAACTCATGTTATTACTATATTGTTTGTTTGTTTTATGTTTTATGTTTTACTTTTTTGTAACACTACTAAACTATTCATTATCTTTATTCAATTCATGTTATTACTATATTGTTTGTCTATTTTATGTTTTACTATATTGTAACACTATTTTGCAACACTATTATACTAATCATTATCATTATTTAATTCATGTTATTACAATATTAATAATTTTAATTCATGTTATTACCATATTAATAATTTTAGTTCATGCTATTACTATATTAATAATTTTAATTCATGTTTTTACTATACAGTTTGTTTGTTTTATGTTTTATGTTTTACTATTTTGTAACACTATTATACTAATCTTTAT